>CM029615.1:31082148-31372148 GCA_017311315.1 Dendrocalamus latiflorus
CGGTTACTGTAGTTTCAACCAGTTACTATAGCATTCGACTACTCTAAAAACTCTAACCTCCCGACCACTCTCAGTGTTTTGACTACATATAAACCTCTCCGACAATACACAAAATACTGTAGCTTTCGATCTCTTTTCCTTGAAAAATAATTCCAGAAAACCTAATTTATTCTTTTCCTCCCTTTTTCTTAGATTTTAAATTACCTGCCGTCCGGTGGTAGGGCGGGAGGCGCATGACGGTACGGTGATCGGGCGGTAGGCCTCTACCGCATTTCCACATGGCACTGTTGGCCACATGTCAGCTTTACGACGCTGTCGTTCAATGACCATACGGTAAAAGTGATATTTTTACTATTGTTATGTGACGTTATTTTTATAAATACGAGTGCGAAATATGCTGCCAAACCTCGCGTTTGTTAGGCTAGCTGTGTACGTTGCATTGGAGTAACTTACTTTAATCGACCTTGGAGCTACGAGTGAGGTTAATTACAATGCCAGGCTAGACTAGCTGCTCCTACTTTAGTCGATGTTTTCTCTCGTAATATAATATCAGAGGTTTTAATCCTTAAAAAAACTATAGACCCACTGCAATAAAATAAAGCATTCATGTATGTATACACCATATATGCTTCCATGGTTCAATGAACCCGGCCTGGATCCAATGCGTGCTAGCTGCTGCTGCTGCTTCCTAGGTTCACGAAGATCCTCACCTAGCTCCTAGGGTACAATTTTTTAATTACAAAAGAGCAGTCCAAATTCACAGCACACATCATATTTCACAGAGCATGGACACATTTTTTTTTATCGAACACATACGTATGTATGATAGTGAGCACATACGTCTAATCTAGGGTTCAATATGGGTGAACCATACGCTCCACGATAGTCATAGCCAATTGCAGTTCTCCTGGGGTGCCATATGTTGACGATGCTCTCTTTGACCTGGAAGTTGTTCCATTGGATCTATATATATGTCTAGTTCATGATAAATTTGTACAATATATTTTCTACTCTCTCGTTTTAGGCAGTCAAAATTTTAAAACTTTAATCATCGATATCCTTTTAAATATTTAGATTGTATATATAAAAATTATATATACATATCTTAAAAATGTTTTTATAATATTATAATCTTAGTGTGTTATATTTATATATATAATATAAATTAGTGATGGAAGTTATGTTTTGTGGACTGTGTCGATGTCCAAGATATATGTTTTTCTTGTGACCGGAGGTGTATGTAATAAAATAGCTACGTCCGTTGGGCATGTTCGTGGATCAAGAAAAATTAATTCTTCGTGATTTAAACTGTGAAACATATATAGCAATTAATGCTAGCTAGCTGACTCCATATCTTTGACAGATAAACCAATGCAATCACTCTTGCAATGAAGTTAGCTTTGTTTATGCGCTATAGTGTATAGAAATAATTCGCTTGAAATTGGCTAGCTAGCTTCTCAAAAGCTAATAAAGAAGTTGTCTTAAACTTTCAGAAATGACCCCAATCTGACATGGATCGCTCGATCGAGGGCCCTGAACATATGTTTTTATAATATTATATATATATAGATTGGTCGGACATGGATCGGTCGATCGATGTTCAGGGCCCTCGATCGCGCGTGCGTGCAACTGCGCTAATTCATGCATGCATATATTACGTTTAATTCGACATGCAGTTGCTAGCTGATTTCATTGTTTAGCACTCTAGCTTGTGTCCTTTGCTCTTTTTCTTTTTTGGCCTAAACCTATCTACCTTACGCTTTGCTTTCTGCGGTGTGCCTAGCAGCTAGTGCGAACCTGCAGCTGCATGCTTATTTGACGTCGCCGGCGTTATGTCGCCGGCCATGCCGACCCACACGAGTAGATATAATCCATCATGCATGCATACTCAACTTGCTAGCTTATGATCACACGTCCCAATGAAGACTCAATGGCCTTAATTACACCGGAGAGTGGAGACTGATTAATTTGACAAGCAAGTGTACATAAATATGAATTTTTTTAAAAATAATCTACTTTATATTCTGAATTGCGGTAATATATCTCCGTTTTTTATTTTACAAATGATCCTCTGTCGCTTCACCATTGGACGACCGTTGAGCGACTTGGGCTAGTCACCTAATGGTTACGTGCCAACTGTCCAAGCCGCGCCCATTGGTTAAGTGACTAGTACTAGTCGCTCAACAGTTGAGCGACTTATCCTCTAGTCATTCAACCGTTGGGATACTACTTGCTGCAAAGTCATCCATTTCTCTTTGACTTGACTCCCTCACAGTCTCTCTTATCATTTCTCTCGGGAGAGAATGAGAGGAGCTTAAGAGAGGAGAAAAAAAGAGGGAGAGAAGGAGAGGAGAAATGAAGAAGGGAAGAAGGTCGCGAGAGGAGAAGAAGCAGAGGAGTTTGGGTGAGGAGAGGAGCTTGTGCAGTAAGAGAGAAATACGAAGGAAGCTCGTTGATAAGGAGAGACGGTTTTCGTATGAAGGAAATAGCCTCATTCATTCTTGTTCTCATCCGAATGTATGCAACATGTTGCTACTTATTGTTTTATCATGTATTTAGTGAATGTATATTGATAAATGGTAATATTTACAGTGAGAAATCAGTCATGTCGGATCTCACAAGATTAAAAGTGCATTACAATGTTGGTACCATTCATGAAGGTCCATACAGTGTTGACTTGAGCGGTTTTTTCGCAAGTCAGTTTGGTACACCCGGACGCAGAGAATGCTCTAATTGGACATGTCCTACACTGGTTCACATGCAACTTCTTCTTGGACCCTGAGGTGTGCAGTGTCATCCTACATAGGTTTTGAAGTCGGTCTGCCACACATATTTAGTGGGACTTGAGGAGACTAATGAGTACACAATTGCATGGAAGGGCGTTGTGGAAGGCTGCCAGTGACGTGTATACGAGTGCATGGTACTCGTGCAAGCATGTCCAAAGGGAGTCGCAGGAGGCCTTGCCGAGGGCTATTGTCTGGTTGGTAGGAGCAGCTCGGATGCGCAGCGCGTGGTTTATGAAGAGGACGTTGTGGCCAATGTTGCGGAGGTAGAACTGAAATATCGCACACCACACGCTGAGCCCACTAGACTGGTAGATGTAGATGTTGCTTAGGTAGAACAGGAAGATGCAGAGGAGTATGTCTACAACATAGTGCATCAGATGAAGATCGATGATTGGATGGTTTGGGCCGAGGAGAAAGCTTTAGAAGAGGATGACGATGACTCTTCCGATGAGGACAAAGGTCCTATGCCATGGGGATAGAATAGGGTGGAAGTTGAGGGTCTTTCTGTCATGACGAGCATGGATCACTGTGAAAGTACCATGGTACAGAAGTTTGACTTCATGCAATGTTGCTGACAAGGGATCACTGTAGGTGCCATTAAGCTGTGGGTATTGTCCATGTAGCGGATGTTTTGGATCCTAAAATCTATCCAGGATTAGTAAACCGTGGTCTACAAACAGGTTGGATGTCCTTAACGTGTGCACACACGTAGACTCAAATACGAGACTCACTGGATTGTCTCCAATGTGGAGGTGCACTCGTGCGTACTCAGTAGTGTTTTGCCGAAGTATTGCAACCTAACGTCCATCTTAATAGTAACTCTCATGTACAGAGAGATAGTGAAGAAAAAGGACCTGAAGGCCAAGCACATCATGGTGGCTATCGAGAAAAAAATTCAAGTACAAGATTAGCTACGCGAAGGCATGGCATGCGAAATAGAAGGCTTTGGAAAGGAGGTTGGGTTCTTTCGAGGCAGCTTATGACAACCTTTCTTGTAAGCTCCAGGTGCTGTGGGACAGGAACCCAGGTACATACATTGCTATGAAGGACAAGCCATCCAGAAGACCGTCAGGTTTCATGGTTTTGCAGAGGGCCTTCTTAGCCTTCGATGCCTACATCAATGCTTTCAGGCACATGTTGCTTGTGATCTCAGTCGACAGGACATTTCTAACTGGGAAATACAAGGGGCATATCCTGATAGTAATTAGTGTTGATGGCAACAATCAGATTCTACCCTTGGCCATCGCATTTGTCGAAAGTGAGAATTTCGATAGCCGATCATCTGAAGGAGGGAGTAGTTGGGGCACATCTTGATGTATGTATAATCTATGATCACCATCCCGGGATGATGAAGGCCATAAGAAAACTTCAGCAAGACCCCGAGGAGCAATTCTCTTGGCCAGACATGAGGAACAAATGGTGCATTTACCATCTGGGGGCCAATTTCTTCAAACAGTTCCCATAGCAACAGTTGATGAAGCTGTTCAAGAGACTGGATATATAGAACCAGCAATGTAAATTCGATGCGCTGTGGGAGATATTGGAGGAGCACACCAGGAAGCACGTCGTCGAGAGGAATAAACGTCCCACCATTCCTAGGGTTGCACAACACGAATGCCTTGCACCATTTCCGAAGCTTGACCCTCCTGGTGTGACGCGGAGGATCTCGAGGATCATCAAGTGTTTCTCCCATTGGATTTAGGTCTAGCTATTGGAGAAGTGGTTCTTGTTGCACGACACGAACGGTGCGAGATATGACATAATGACCATTAACCTTGCAGAGGTGTATAACTAGGGACGAGATCACCCAACTCGCAAGGGTTGCTGCAGCTTAGGACGAATAGGCAGAGCGTGCCAGGAGGCCACCTCCCCGAAGCGAGTCCCCCGTACCTCCAACCCCAACCCATACCTCAACATTCCCACCAAGCATTCATTGCAAGACCGACCCATGGAGGAGACACCCCCTTTGCTTGTGCAGGAACGTATGCAAGTTCTTCAAGTTCAAGAAGTGGTTGAGTTTAGGTATTCTTACTAGGGCTGCGGTAACTACGCCTAGGATTATCCCGACCGACGTTGGGACATGGCCTGCTACCAGTAGCCAGTAAGGACATGTTACAGTATATTTTCCTACTAGTTCTCTTCTATGGCATGCACTAACAAGCTCTCCCCTCTTTCCGTAGTCTCTGAATATGCTATGTGCGTATTGCAAATAGATCGATTTGGAGATCCACCCGCATGACCAGTGGCATCTGGATTGCGAGGAACGGGACGTTGAGACGGCACGCATGAGGAAGGTGGAGTGGTGGCACGATGAAGATCGAAGCGAACATATTCGGCAGGAGACGCAATCTCATATGGAGGCGTGCAGGCGCCGGGAGTGCAAGACTCACGAGGAGAAGCACGAAGTGCAAACTGGTGGCCAAGGCCAAGGCAGTCGGCAAGGACTACAACGCCAACCTTGGGAGGAAGGACAAATACCCACATTCCACGTAGTAATTCAATCCTCTTCGTCCATATGACCTATGTAGTTTTAATTCCCTAAAGACATAAGTATACCATTCTTCGTTCATTAGCCTGTGTGCCATATATCCCCTTTATTAGATCAACTATCGTGTTGTTATCGTTACACCATTTATCCAAAGTTCTCCTCTGTGTATGAATTCCCTGTTGCATTGCAATATCACTTACCTTTGTGCTTACGAATTATTGTCACCACAATCATCCTCACAAAATTCTTCAGAAATTTTATTGCAATACAATAACATACGACGATCACAAAATATTATTACAAGACTAATAGATTTCGTACCCTTGAGAATATATAAAAATCACAAACAGATCAACCTACCTTGTCAGCCCTTTTATTTTCAAAAAATAATAACAATCTACAAACAAGACTTGCTAAATGCATTACATACAAAAATTGCCCTTTATTCCCCCACAATTATTTCTATCGGATCAATAAAATAATAAATTCTCCCAACCTATGCACGACTTGTCGACGTGTTGCCCACCAATTGAGTGACTAGGACTAATCGCTCAACCGTTGCCCTAGTCGCTCAACCGGTGGGCGACTTGGGCAGTTAGTGCGCAACTGTTGGGCAACTTGGCTAAGTCGCTCAATGGTGGAGCGACAGAGGATCATTATTGTAAATTAAAAAATAGAGATATATTACTATAATTTAAAATAAAAAAGTAGATTATTTGAAAAACATTCCATAAATATGTCTTGTGATTTTGCTCAATCACCAAAGCAAGCTAGAACACCTTATTGTTATGCTCAACACATTAATGTAAGAGGAGAAAAAGTGATTTTTAATTAGCATGCAGCATGATGATTGGGTTGGAGTGGGTAATCCATCGATCATACGAGCAGAGAGAGAAAACCTTACATAGTACTTGTAACATCCCATTTTCAAAACTTGGTGTTAATGCAAATTTCAAGCTTATGTCAATATCCAAAAGACTTTATTATCAGTTGGCTATTCCTTTTTGCTTTCCAAAGAGAAAATTTATAAAGTGTAAAATGTTCTAAAATGAAAACTTTGCTTTATCTCCAATGAGGCAAATCAAAATAACCTTTTAAGACCTAGGATCTGAAATTATCTTCAAAAATTTAGAAGATTTTCAGAGGAGGAAAAATTTGTGTTTAATATTTTAAAAGAAAAACAAAATACTAATAAAAAGGAAAAAAATCCTCCCCAGCCAATCCTGGCCGCCCATCCTCTTCTCTGTCCCATCCCAGCTGTCCCTTTCTTTCCTTCTCCCTGGCAGCAGAGCCCCTCTCTTCTTCCTCATTCACACTGCAGCGCCTCCTCCTCTCTCTGCTTTTGTCGCCGCCCGTCACTTTTCTCACCCACCGTGTCGGCGAGTAATGGCGGCAGCAGACCTCGCCTTCAGCGCTCGGCTCCGGTCACCTCCCGCGCGGGCCCCGCCAGCGCTGACCTCGCCCCGCCGTGCATGCCACATCACCGGTCCCCACCCATGCGCTGCACCGCCATGGTACGCCCCGGGTCACGCCCGTCGTGTCGTCCTCGCCCAGTGGCCTTACGCCACGCCTTCTCCCCTGCGACTGTCGGACAAAGCAGCGTCCTTCACATTCAATTTGCGCCCAACAACCCTTCGGTGGCCGCGCCTGCACTATAGCCGCACGGCGATGACGCCCCGCACGCTCGGCGCCATGCCGCTCTGCCCCCGGCTCCACACCTCTCTTCCCCGGCTCTATAAATAGGCGTCGGAGCTCCATTTCACCACCCTACCGAAGCGCAAGTAAGCTCTTCACATGCTGCCTCCTCTGCCGTGGGTGCTTCCCCGGTGAAACTCCGCCGCCAAGAGCCGCCGGTGGACTTCGGGACCCCTCCACCCCACCGTCACACCCCCCTTTCTTCCCTCTTTCCCCTCCTCTGTCTAATTGCCTCCTCTTCTCTTACAGGCCGCCGACGCAACTCACCTTCCCCAACTCCGGCGACTGCTCCCGTCAGCAAGCCGCCGCATCTCGGGCCGATTCCCCGCGCTGAAAGCTTCGCTTGGACCCCGGGAGCACCGTCACCGCAGCGTCGGACCCCGCCTTCCTCCCCAGCAAGCCAGCACCGTCGTCCTCCTCGCCGCCGAGGCCTCTCCCGCCGCCAGCCCTCCCAGCTTCGGTTCGGCCGCCGCTCGGACCCCAGGTGCGCTCAGGACCCCCAGAGGATGCTCCCATGCCGAGGAATCGAACTCCCACTGCTCGAATCACCAGCGCCCTTCTCCCCTGTCTCCGCCGCCGCCGTACCCGCCGTCGCCCTCCGCCCAGCCAAATCCGGCCGACCCCGGCCGATTCCACCCTCCCCGAGGCGCGCACCGGTCTGGGCGACCCGTTTTGGCTGGCTCCGCCACGCCTCCATACCCCCTCCGCTGCCGATCGGCTTCGCCTCCCTCGCGGCCGGGCCAAACCAGAGCAGAGGGGAGCTAAGCACTAAGTTAGCTCACTAATGCTGCCCAAATCAACCACTTAAACCGTCCTAAGCCAACCAATTAAAGGGGCAATAATGCGGTGGTTAAACGCGGGCCCGCTCGTCAGCTGCGGTGCGGCAGTGTTCACCCAAGAGCCGCTCATTCCCCCTCGGGCCCCACCTGTCGGCAGCTCACTCCCTCTCTCCCTTGTTATTTTTCAGATTTTCCAGAAAATGAAACTTCAAAATGCTATAACTTCCTAACCCTAGCTCCAATTTAATGAAACCAATTTCTAAAATTTTCTAAAATCAAGATCTATCTGATGGTTCTATTTTGGTTCAGTTTTGAGTTAAATTGAGTTTTGTTTATTTTATTTGGTTTTCATTTGCTTTCGTTCTTTTGTGTTTCTTTTCCGGTTCGATCTCCCGAGTAGAGCTCGATGACGCGAACGAGCCTCCTCTTGAAGCACAAGACCCTCAAGCTCTTGATCCAGGCGAGTCAATACTTTGATCATTTTGCGCCTATATTTTATGTGAAACTATGTTCATTTAAATTATGAAAACATGCATGCTTTACTTTATACCCAAGTGTATGTCACTCTTAAGGTAGCTAACAACCATATGTCTACCCACTATTAAGATACCCCACCAGTAACATTTGAACTCACGTGACCCTTGTCACCCTAGGGATAAAATAAAACTATGATAGTTATAAGTCATAATACTGCCATGCTGGTCATGTCAAGTCCAGGGCACTAGTGGCCCTGATAATCATTCTTTACTCATGGAAAACTAGTTTTGGGACAGTCATGGGATGTACGTGGCTGAGTATTTATGTTAAATTGTGTTATGCTTCTCAAAACCCTAAAAATCTGCTAAACCTGTCTGGGCGGGTGGAAAGAGTGGTTGGTGCGGAAGTAGCACGAGAATAAGTGGTTTGTGGAATGAACCGCCCGGACAAATTAAGGACTGAATCTTGTGATGACCTCCTTGTGTAAAACAGTACAACCACAAGTCTATAATGGGTACGACCTAGCTGATTAATTTGCAAAGGTTTAGTTCGGATATCACCAGTGGAAAGTGGGTGCCAAGGTGTACTGGTTTACTCACAGTGAGGCACAGGGATTTACTGTACTCGCACGGCGCAAGAGGGGGCTTCTGACTGTGGTGGATGTAACCCTTCAGCGGTGAAACCTCAGCGGGTGATGTCTGGCTAGATCGGAGTAAGGTAAAGGCTTTGTGATAAATTATCTGGGTCTCATGCCTAAGGAAGTATGTTGACTATTAAGATAATTAATCTCTTGTGGTGAAAGTGTACAACCTCTGCAGAGTGTAAAACTGTTCGAATAGCCGTGCCCACGGTCAAGGGCGGACATGGGAACTCACTCGAGTTAATTCTATTTCAAAAACTTTTGAGGTTGGGAATAAGAAAACTGTCGGGTGGATGTAACCTGAGTTTGGTAATTTTTCCTGGAGGGATGTACTCCAGTGTTGGTAATAAGGTGGAAGTAACCTGCTACTCAAAATTAAGCATTGGTGGATGGAACCATGAAATTGGTGGATGGAACCTACCCCGCTATAATTAATGCACAATTTCGAACTCTTTAAAGCATGTTTTGATAAATGCTAAGTCATAGGAATTTTAAATATGATTATTCCAAAAGTCGCTTTAAGCAAATAAAAGAACCCGAGCCATCCTTGTTTAGCCTTGCATCTATAATTATATGCATTCTGTGTGTTGGCTCGCGGAGCACGGTTGTTTGTGCTCATTCTCGCTCTTAACCCCCCCTTTCAGAAGCTGTAAATCAAGAGCACTACGCCTACCATGAGGATCAGGATGCCGAAGGCAATGGAGATGGTGGATTTTAGATTAGGCTTCGGTAGTCTTGCCTCTCGCCTCAGTCCGGTTGACCAGACTAGTTTTAGTGGGTGCATCCGTTATTAGTCAGGTCCCTGATTAATAGTGGTAGTACTCAGGTTGACCCAGTCGCTTGCCTGTGGCGAGTTGTGCCCCTACGCTTATGTACGCTTCCGCTTCCGCTCTTTATGTATTGTAAGACATTTGGCCTGACGGCCCTATTGTAACCTCGACCCGACGTGGTCTATTTGAACTCTGGTATTGTAATGTATGGTTTTGTCGTGTATGAAATGATGCAGCGTTGTATCTGTGAGCATTATCTACTGATCCAGGGAATAATGCAGTGTTATCACAGAGGATTCCAGGTAGTAAACTTGGGTCCGACAGTACTCAAGGCATTACTTGCTAATCAGCTAGAATGGTATAAAATCGATCCAAGGAAAGGTCGTAGGCCAGCTAGCTAGCTAGCTAGCTCGATCCAAGAAAGCATATGCATGCATCCAACCATGGCGGTCATGTGCTACACTGTCCTGCTGAATGCTTCATCGCCAATATTTTTAGCCGGCCAAGAAGAGAAGGGACCCTCATGAGCCTTATTCTGGAGACACGGCCCTATAAGTTAAGTTACTCCACATCATATATGGTCATGAGAAGAGATGCCCCGGCCCCATAAAAAACCATACTCTATGTTAGTATTAAATTTACCCTAACTAAGCAACTACTGGTACCAGTCATCAGTTGGACGCTATAAATAGCAGTGGTAGTCCTACAAGTCCAGCCATATAGCCAACTCGTAGCTACCTTTCACAGCAAATAAGAAAACACAGAGTGAGAGAGTGCCAAGCCCTAGCTGGTGTGCATGTGAGAGGAGGAGGAGGAGGAGAAGACGACGACATGGAGGTGTACAATAACCTGGACGACAAGTACAGCTGGAAGCTATCAAAGCAGAAGGACAGCGGCCGGAGGGAGGCTGGCGGCGGCGAGGGGGCGGCGAAAGGAGGAGGGCAGCGGATGTTGAGGCGGTCGTTGTCGGGGCGGATGGCGAGCGCGGCGAGGGAGCAGCGCGCGAGGCTGTACATCATGCGCCGCTGCGTCTCCATGCTCGTCTCCTCCTGCTGGAAGGAGACATGACACGACATATAATATGATACCTGTTTCTCGCTGGGCCAATGGATGGGAGTACTGGCCCTGGCCCAGGCCCAATCTATATGTAGATCTCCTCTCCTTTTCTTTCCTTTTGCTTTCCGAGAGATGGGCCTCGATCTTGTTTATCGTTTGTGCTATGGCCATCCTGCGAAAGAAATAGAATATTTGATCGGTTTCCCTTCTCTCGGTCTTAGTCTTGGGCTGCCGTGTGCGTGTGCAGACGAGAAGAGAAAGAAAAAACAAATTCTTTACTACTGTAAAAAGATGAGTCAAAACAAATTCTTTACTACTATAAAACGATGAGTCGGTAGGAGTGCGTTTTCCCCTGCCCACATGTGTACTCTACTTCGACACTACATAAGGAGTAACATCATCGATTTCTCGCCTCCTTCCTCTTAAGTTCCAACTCCCCTCGCCCTCTCCGTCCCTACATTTGATCTCCACCTCCTAGTCCTCGCTTCTCCACCACTGCCCCTCTTCCATCCCCGTCATGGCCAAGGAACTCGAGCGCCATAGCGGTGGATCATGATGGAGCGGTGGTGGTCGGCAAAGTCGTAGTCTATGTCCCCGTCATTGCTAAGGGTGAGACTAGCCTCACTGTCGCTGTAGAGTCCTCGTTAGCATAGTCATGCATGTCATCCTCTGAGCTACGTCGCCCCACCGACTATCGTGCGCAGAGTCTCAGAAGCAACGCGGATCGGGCGGATCAGAGCGACACCCACCACGAGAAGGGAGCAATTGGGCTTGGATTTGAGGGAGGAATTGGGAGGAAAGGTTGGAGAGAGAGGTACGGGAAATGGGGAGGAGACCTAGGCAAGGCAACCGCCTCCTTCCTCTTAAGTTCCAACTCCCCTCTACCCATGCCAAAACCATACCAAATCCAAACCCTATGCCTCGCCTCTAGCCGTCTCCACCATTGAACTCGTGCATCGGCACCGCCATTCTATATACCGGCCAAGCCTCCCAATGACCTCCCTTTGCGTGCTGTGCCGTGTAGACGGTCGCACAACATCAAGGGCAGAAAGGAGGAGGGCACAGTGGTCGAGGGTGCGAGTGCAAGCAGCGTGGCCGTGGCGAGGAGGATGGGGGCGGTGTTGTGGGAGAAGGCGAGGGAGGGGTTGCCCCAGGCTATGGTGGTCGGAGGCTATGGTGGTTGGATCCAACATGTCTGAGCACTCGTGGTAGAGCTTGCTAGCTGGTCGAAGTTCCTTTAGGGCCAACTTAGTGGTTGAGAGGCAAAGGTGGGCACAAGGCTGGGATGCACAGAGGAAAGGTGCAGTGTAGGGCATGGGCTGTCAGCAGAGAGCCAAAACAATGGGCGTGGTATTCAAAACAATGTGCATGGCGTCCAAAACCAGTGGCTGTGCTCATGCAGGCTAGAGGTCGAAGAAGGGTACTGCAAGTGGGCCACACTCGACAGTGAGAGAGAGGAGGAGGAGAGCTAAGAGGTTTGAGCACAAGCTAGACACATTAGATGAGCTCGAAAGATTATGATAATCTTTGCGAATGCTCCTTGCTGGAATTAATCTAGACTTGATCGGCAAACATCAAGTGCAGAGTATGAGTCGGTTCAATCCGGTTGTGGAATCGAACCAGGAGTCCAAGTTGTTTTCAGTTTTAGAGTCCAGTTTTAGTAAGAAATCGAGTCCGAGTCCAATTGGTAATTGGCGATGTTTTTCTATCTTTAAGTTGTAAGCTTGAGTATAAATACAGGGGAGTTTACCCCAGAAAAGGTGCGGCGATTGAAGTGCCACCAAAAGTTCTTGTTTTATTCTATTGCTCTGTTATTATCTAGTTATCGTCGTCGTACTCGAAGAATAGAGAAGTCCCGAGAACTCGGAAGGCTTCGAGTTTGACTAGCGAAGCTGCGTGGACGGTCGAAATTCGATTTTGAGCGAGAAGTCGAATAGTATTGGATGGTGTTCAAGTAGCAGAGAAGAATTGGACGGCGTTTGAGAGGTATTGCGAAGGATTAGAGCGAGGAGCAGTTAGAGATTCCGAGCACAAGAGTGGTCAGTCGGAGATCCCAGGGCACGCTGCGATCAAAGGCTGAGATGGCGCTGAAACTAACACTTCTTATATAGTACAGATGATCAATCTACGCAGGGGGTGGTCAATCTGCTGATCATCTTCTGGTGTGCCTCGATCTTAACACTGATTTTTGCCTACTTGTTTCAAGGCCAAGGGTGACTAAATTTCTGTCATCTCGTCGCTGTGCATGCAGGGAATCATGATCAACCAGTATGCCGACTATGTGATACAGAAGATGATCGAGACGGCGGATGACTGGCCGTGCGACTTGATGGTTGACTAATAACACTTGATCCATGATATGTATGTACGTACGTATATGTATGTATATATGTATGTATGTATATATGTGTGTATGTATATACATATATATATGTATGTGTGTGTGGGGGGGACTGCTAAGGAGCATTTGAGTGTTTTTTAGGTTGAAAACACTTAGTTTTTTGGACGTTGGATTTTCATCCAAGGGATGAAGCTTACTGAGGTCAGGTCAGCTGCCTGCCTGTTTTGCTTCTTCGTCTATCCAGTGCAAGCCTGCAGCTAGCTATATATTGGTATGAGCTTGGCAATAATCGAGCTACCGTATGTGGATCCAACCATGGTGAATTCTGTTGCTGTAAGCCGTGCACTGAACTGTAACTTCTGCTGATTTCAGACTTGTCAGGGCTGTCGGTTATGCATGTGTGACCATGTATTGAACTGCTTAAGTTTCAGACTTTAAAATGCTCCAAGTGTTCATTTCAGCATGTTTGTGATCCAATTCAGGTAGCAGCAAATTAGCAGGAACTTGATATATGGACAAGCGAGCATAGAGGAGTAGGATTTGAGGTTGGGATGTATATGAATTCAGGATTGGATTCAGATATACAGATGATTTAGAGCGATGTATGCATGAAGCAAGCACTCTGAAATAAGTAATGTAATGTAGATGCGTGTAGTATGTCTGAAATAATAGGAAAGAAGCTAGCTATTTGGAGCTAGCTAGGAGGATTGGGGCGGGCAGAAGGTGATGAGGTATCGGGTGGCCTTGCAGCGGTTGAGGCTGGAGGCGTCGTCGTGGGCGTAGCTGTAGGCCTTGGGGCAGATGGCCTTGAACACGTGCGAGAACATGCTCGGCTTGCACGTCGCCGGCGACCCGTACTCCCCCGTGCAGCAGTACCTGTCGCCGCCCATCGCCCCGCACGCGCTCCGGCACCCCGCCACCCTCCCCTCCCGGTCCCGAACCTCCAGCTTCGACGGGCAGCACACGTTCAGGTCCGCCCCGCACGCAGCCACCCCGCACCCCACGCCGCCACCCACCGGCGACATGGACACTGGCGCGTTGAACCCGTCCACCAGGCTCACGTCGTAGAATTGCAGCGGCGACCGGGGCGTCCCCAGCGTCATCTCCACCACGGTGGCGGGGGTGGCCCCCGAGGCGCCGCCGCACCGCAGCACGCCGCCGCAGTCGCCCGTGGCGCAGCTGCCGCGCCCGCGCTCGTCGAAGGAGCAGCCCCGGCGCGGCCACACGCGGCCCGACCATCCCAGCGGAACGTCGAAGGCGGTCTCCTCGTTGGGGCCGAGGTGGAAGCCGCCGGACTGCGGCGTGGGGTGGCCGACGGTGCCGAGCATGCCCGGCCACACCGACTCGGCGCAGTTGTTCACCAGGATCAGCTGGATGCCACCACCCGCTGCCGCTGCTGCATTATGTTGATTGCAAACCACCATGAATCAAGTAAAATAATAAAGCAGAGTGAGTACTCCATGCATTCAGCTGCATGCATGAATTAAAATTAATGGAGTGCTACTGCTAGCTGCTTGCTTAGTTACGAGTGCTAGTGATTGCCATGGAGATGACACTGGCGACGAGGAAGAGGAGCTTGGGGAAGCCCATGGCGCGCGGTGTGATCTATTGATGAATGAATCGATGGTTTCGTTGTGTTTAGCGCTCAACTAGAACCTGGAAGTAGATTAGGGGGGTATAATGTACCTAAGGGTGGGGGTTGAAGTGAACTGGTATTAAGTACTGTCCCATTTGCAAATGGAAGAAGCCCACATGACCCCTCAAGTACATTGGTGTGATCACTTAACTCCTTGATAAAAAAGAGTGTCTAGGTATTACCCGGATATTTTCTTCCTAATTATCATCCAAATTTGTGGCCTTTAGATTAGGGATCAAATGACCCTTTGTTTTTGAAGAGGGGAGATTTTTTTCAAGGGGGAGGGGTAGAATTCAAGGGGAAGGGGGAGAATTAATGGTCATTAGATCTCTAATCCAATGATCCTAAATCTGGATGATAGTTAGAAAGAAAACATTCGGATGATGTTTAACAAAACCTAATTAAAAAACCAGCTGTTTAACCTCATGACGTTGCCAAACCATATCACTTAACCCCCACTGCTTGTGTTTGGGTGGTGATTTTGTTTGTGTGGCACTGGGTTAGGGCAATTTCGCCACATGGGTGGGGTGAGGTGGCAAGCATAGAGGAAACCCTAGAGATCCTTGTTCCATGCACCCGTTGTCCTTCTGCAGCCAGATCCCTAGCCAACAATGCCGGAAAAGCCGCTGTTTGCCGCCGCTGAGGTCATCTTTCTCACCTTTGGCTGTGCTCCACCTTTGCCGCCATGGAACACCTCATGTTCCCACCGCACGAGTGAGTTCCAATCGGTTCCGTTTGTGTCATCATGTGTTCCTGAGCCTCCTTGGTGTTTTCCCTCAAGCAATTAGATCCAAGTTGCAATCATGGAGGAGATCAAGCTCTTCTTCTCTGTCCCTAACTGTGCGCCGCCACCGTCGATTTCTTCCCCATCAGTGAGAGCTTCTCCAATTATTCTTGCCCAAAGCATCGCCTTGACCTCCTTTATCTTTTACCCACGTCATATCAACCAATGCGCCACCGTGGAGCTTTGCTGCTACAACCATTGTCTTTCCCAACTCCGACCATTGCCATGTTGCAATCTTTACGACTGCTCCCAGGACTTTCTGACCATCTTCGACCACTTACGACCGCTTTCCGACTGCCTCTCGTTGCCGTTCGACCACTCAGTCAGTTGTTCGACTGTGTTTCTCTGCCGCTGCGTTGACCTTCCTTCGACCGCGCTCGAATTATCGTGATCGCAGCTCTCCACAATCACGTAGTGATACTATCGATCACTGTTCACCGTGGTCGAAACACCCTTTCGACCACATTCTCTTCCTTACAACGTGGTCGGAGTCCCTTCTGACCACGTTCAAAGCTTCTCTGTGTGGTCGAAGCTCCTTCCGAGTCCTCACTACGTGGTCGAAGCCTTCACATCTTGGTCATAGCCTTTATCGACCATGTTCAACGTCTTCACAACGTGGTCGTAGCCTCCTTCGATCACGTTCAACTCCACAACGTGGTCGTAGCCTTCTCCGACCACGTTCAATTCCCTTTGCCGTGGTCAAACTCCTTCCGACTGCGATCAAACTACTTCTGCCGTGGTAGAACGCCTTCCGACCACGTCTACTGATGCTCTGCCGTGGTCGCGATGTCTTCTGACCACGTTTGCCGATACTTTGCCATGGTCGAAGCCCCACCACGTTTGCCGTGGTCGTAAGCTAGTTTTGACCACGTCTGCGAGATAGCTCAATGAAGCTGGTACTCAAGTTTTTCTTTTTCTCTTCTTTACTTCTCACATTAATTAGATTACATGACTCCACCCCTTTTATACCCAGCTCTATGACATGTGCACGGGTTTCGATTTGAATACAACTCGACTCCGACACCGACTCAGACTACAGAAGGACTTCGACTTCGACTTTCAATTCCAATTACAATTTGACTTCGATCACTACCAAAACTTGCACACGACTTCTAAACAAGATTATTTACAACATGCCATGCTGTTGCCTCTAACCAGCTCCGGCCCTACCGCCTCAAGCCATCCTAATCCAATCCAACCACACCTGCAGGATCTCCATGACCCTCTGAATCTCCTCGTGCTTCTAACCTAGCCAGAGAACTACTGGAATCACATCGGCACCGAGGAAGGTTGTCGTTTACTCTGTTATGCCTTCATGCATGCTGCTATGCCACCTTGAGCCGTACAAGCCCAAGACGACCACACAAGTAGCATAGCAATGACCCACTGAAGCTCCCGCACCATTGCCCTCACCGAAGAAGTTGCCGGAGTTGCTGCCTCCATGACCGAGCTCCACCTGAGCACCAGTACATCACTGCTAGCCAACACCGTACCCTCCAAGCCCAACAAACCACCAAAATGGGATCCCTGTACCTCCGTGACGCTCACCGTGCCTCCTGTTTGTCGAAAATAAGCCTCCTCTATTGCCAACAGTGTCAGACTGCCGATTTGTACCCGAGATAGCTGAGTTACACCATGTAAAATTTGGTCTCCTCTGTGCTTGCTACGGCTGTAAAAAAAGCTCGAGGCTCAAGCTCGGCTTGAACTCTAAACGAGCCAAGCTCAAGCTTGATCTCAAGCTCGCAAGCTTCAATGAGTCGAGCTCAAATAGCTCGTTAGGGAGCGATTCGAATTTTAATATTGATATATTAACTCTTATCGAGCTTATTTGAACTGAGTTCGAGTTTTTCTATTGTTGAAAATCAATGCATGTTTAATTGTTTTTACTGTTATCGAGATTACTCTAGCCGACCTCGAGCTTAAACTTTTATTATTATTGAAAATTAGTTCATGTTAAATTTTTTAATTGTTATCGAGCTTATTTGAACCGAGCTCAAATTTTGGCCAAGCCAAACTCGAGTCTAGGTACAGGATCGGACCCCAACTCAGACTCGCTTAAGCTCAGGTCGAGTTTCTACCGAATTCGAGCTTGGAAGACCAGACTCGCTCAAGCTCAACTCATTTGCAGCCCTAGTGCTTGCCACCTCACTCGCCTGTATGGCAAAACCGCCCTGACCTAGTGCCACTTAAGCAAAATCACCACTCAAAACAGCCATTAGGGTTACATGATCTAGTTTTGCAATGCCATGGGATTAAGGGCTTGTTTGGGAGAGTTCCACCAGCTCCAGATCCACTCCACGAAATCTGGATCTACCAAAATTTTGGATCTGAGGGCCAGATCCATGGATTTCATGGAGTTCCTCAAGGGGTGCTCCACCGTGGAGTTAGGTGATAATTACCCACCAATGCCACTGGTTACACACCCCATCCCACCAAAAGTGGCCATTCCCACCAAAACCTCAATTTCGTGGATCTGGAGCTGCTATACAAGCCAAACACTCCGTGGTAGGATCCTAGATCTACGGTGGAGCTGCTGCTCCAGATCCACGTTTTCAGTGGTGGAGCTTTCCCAAATAAACCCTAAATAGCCAGTTTTTTTAGGTAGGAGTTAAGTTACCGTCTCAACATACTTGATGGCGTCATATGGACTTCTTCCTTTGCAAATTAATTAAAGTTGCAAAGCAAAGCTACCAGACCTGAGCTAATTAATAAGCACAGCCGTCTAGCTTGTAGGCTAGTACTACTTTGTTTCTGAACCTTTGTTTGTTCTTCCATTCTCTCTGTTTGAAGCCTGAGGCCCTGATTAACTTGGTTTCGGCTTCTGATTTCTGGCTTATTTTTCACTATTTATAAGTTTCGTCTTTTTCTGAACTTTTGACTTTTTGTTGAGTTTTTTTGCCGGTTCTTTTTTTCCCGTATTTGTTTGTATTATACGTAATGGGCTAACATATTTTTTATATTTTAAATTTTTTTTAAATTTAATTATGCTAAATAAGTCTCTGTCAGCTATAGTGCTTTTTTCAGCCAGCTACAGTGTTTTCAGCCATAAGCCATGAGCTTTTCAGCCGAACCGATCACCACCTGAAGCAGATTAAAATTTCGGCCCCGTGTACCCCACAACATGCTGTTTCCATAATTCTGTCAAGTCGACTCAGTTTGGTACTAAGAGAAGAGAATGTTTGGAATCTGTGCTATTGATTTGTGCATGCTCAAGTAGACGACAGGCTTCTGGGTTACTTTCCTGTAAAGTTTTGTGCAAATCTTGACTGCAAGCTGCATCTTGTACACTGAACAAAACTGCGTGCAGATTATCTGAAACTATACTAGTAAGCAAGATTAATTTCATTAGAAACACTAGCCGACTTGCTAGCTCAACATTTTTGAACAAATCTAGCTTGCTCAACTTGATCAGTGAGCTACTGTACATAGTATCTTGCACCATTTCTTTTTTTTACAAGTGACAGTAGGGGTGGCCCTTAGTGTATATGTAAATATATATAGATAAAGAACAAAAATTTAATGTACAAGAAAAATAGAAAATAAAAGATCATCAAGAAATAGTTTCTATCCAATCAAGGATTTCGTGTCTATGTTCTTCTTTGACTCACTCGGTGCACATGCAACGCGAGTTCATTCTTGAAAAGACATTTCCATGTAGAAATATTTGGTGTGATATTCTCAAACACCTTTCCATTTTGTTGCTTCTAAATGTGTCAAGCGGCAATAATAAAAATTCCCATATAGAATTCAGAATTAAAGGTTGATATGGTTCTCTCCACTTTAAAATTAACATCCATCGAATTGTCCCAATTGAAACCAATAGTAGTCTAACATGCTTGGCTGAATTGGCAGTCAAAAAATATGTGATTCAAAGTTTCGTCCTCTTTATGTTGACATAGTACGAAATATTTATCACCTCCCAAGTGGTAATGCCTCCTGAGTAGCATATCTTTAGTGTTTAGTGTATCAATCAAAATGAGCCATATACAAAAACTTTTAAGCTTCATAACACACTTGCTTTTCCCAATCCATTTGAGAGGGCGTGGAGGGTTGAGAGAGTTAAAGCAATACTTGTAATATCTTTGAGAAGCGAATTTTGCAGAGCCCATATGTATGTGTCCAAGTGTCATGGCAGTTGTTTATTGCTAGCAATCGTTTGATATCCTCATCGAATGCAACAAATTCATCAAAAGCGCCAATGGATGAAGGCAGGTTGAACTGTTCTCTTATGCCTGGATTTTGTAAAAAAAAATCCGCCACTGAAATTGGTTGATTCTTAGCAAAATTAAAGGGCGATGTATATTGGCGCCAAAAGAGATTGGAATTCCAACAATCCAACCAAAATAAAACTGCTGAACCAGAAACGATTGTTGCCATAGAAATCCCTCTAAAGATTATAACGCATTTCATAATATCTCTCCACCAAAAAGATTCCTGGACCCTTGAACTATGTGGAACATTATTGTTATAATATCTTTCCCAAATAAACTTTACCCAGGGTAAATCATGATGATTGTAGAATTTGTGCAAATTCTTCATCAAGAGAGCTTCATTATGCGTTTGCAGGTTAATGACGCGAAGCCCCCTTTTATTTTTTTGGTTTGCAGACTATGTCCCACGTACCCAAATTTCCACCTTTTTTAATTGAAATCCGATCCTTGCTAAAGACGGCACATATAAAAGGTTGGGAGATGAGAAAATGCCGAATTGACCACTGTGAGCCGACCACCATAAGATAAGGGGAAAATTGCATATGTACCCCATAGTTAGCAGCGACTTGTAAATTTGCCCCACACTTAGATGGCTTTGCTATTTTGCCCCATACTTGAAGTGCCCCCTTATTATTTTGCCCCACTACCCACCTGGCTGCTGGGAAAGGACAGATCTACCCTTGACCCGGGGTGGAAGACGGCGCGGGCGTGGCCGGCGGCGGAACGGAGGCAGGCGGCGGGGTGGCAGGAGCGGAGGGGGCGGGGTTGGCCGGGGGCGGCGCAGCCGGGGTGGCTGGAGGCGGTGCAGCCGGGGTGGCCGGAGGCGCAGCAGGAGTCCGGGACGAAGCGGCGGCCGTCGGGGAGGACGGCCGGGGCGGCCGCGCCGCAGGCGAGGAGGTGGTTGTCCACCGGAGCGAAGCGGGCGTCGGCGGACGGGGAGACGAGAAGCCATGGCGGCGGAGGGGAGACGAGAAGCCATGGCGGCGAAGGGGAGACGAGAAGCCATGGCGCGGCCGCCCTGGCCGTCCTCCCCGACGGCCGCCGCTTCGTCCCGGACTCCGGCTGCGCCTCCGGCCACCCCGGCTGCACCGCCTCCAGCCACCCCGGCTGCACCGCCCCCGGCCAACCCCGCCCCCTCCGCGCCTGCCACCCCGCCGCCTGCCTCCGTTCCGCCGCCGGCCACGCCCGCGCCGTCCTCCACCTCGGGTCAAGGGTAGATCTGTCCTTTCCCAGCAGCCAGGTGGGTAGTAGGGCAAAATAATAAGGGGGCACTCCAAGTATGGGGCAAAATAGCAAAGCTATCTAAGTGTGGGGCAAATTTACAAGTCACTGCTAACTATGGGGTACATATGCAATTTCCCCGATAAGTAAGCTGCACAACCAAATAAAGCAACCAATGGTCAGAAATCTCTTACTCTTGGCCTTGTTGTTCCTAGTGGCAAGCCCAAAAATGTGAAAGGGAGAGTGCCAATTTGGCAGTATCTTGCATGTTGCAAATAGTGCACAAAAAATAGAGACAAGAGACATAAATTTTTACATGGAAAACCCTTGTGGGAAAAAATCACGCGCGCTCAAAGGCAAACCACTATAATGAGGAGAGTTTACAATGGAGATCTTGCTCTTGAGCACACCTCTTCCTATGAACTACTAGGGTACATATATAGTACGAGGGAAAAGAGTCTCACACGGAGAGAAAACCGAATCATAGTTGGTTGCTACCGATTGACACCGCGTCTGATACAACCTGTTCATACACCTATCATGCCACATCTAGCATGAGACGATGAAGTGTCCTACACGAACACGGTACGAATTTAGATCAATTTTAGCAATCTCCACCTTGATCTCTCTAGTAGTCGAAGAATGTGATAAACTCCTCCAATTAAAATTAGCATGAACACCTTGTGCGCCAAAAATCCATCGGACTAATCTTCAATTAGAAAGACTGGAACAGTCTTGTCGAAACGCCTCTTGCGAAGCAAAATTGAGCAAACCAATAGCAGATCTGAACACACAGCTATTAACAAAGCAGACGAACAAATATGAGTCTTCAATTATTCATAACCCTAGCCAAATCTGAGCCCTTACAACTAACCTCTTGGAACAAATGCTCAATCGTCGAATGGCATAAATCAAAACATCAACTATGGTGCTGGATAGATAGCGAAGAACTCATATTATGAAATCTGATATACTCCACCTGGAACACAAAACTCGGCAAATAACGCTCATTGAAAGAGCAACTCTTCAATAAAAAGACTAGAACAATCTTATTGCACGTGTAACCATCACATACGTCAAACTGTTGGCTTCAAAAGTAATTGAATTCCATGACATGGTTGAAACTGCTCTTGTAAAACTGTCTGGATGAAAGAAACTCTTGTGTCGTCAATGGAGAATAAACTACAGTAGACCCCTCACATCGAGCTGCGATAACTGGAAGACATTGTAGTATTCATGCAAAAATAAAACTCCTTGCACTAAAATCCTTCATCTCAAACTAAAATTAGAGCAAAACCTTCACTTTCAAACAGCAAAACTCCATGGAGTATTATGCTAGCCGCCATCAAGGTGTTATCAAACAGTGAATAAAATACCAAATTCAGTTGTTCCCACAACTGACATTGTTTTTTAAGTCTCCTCAATCAAGCATAGACCAAATTAACTCATGTGTTGAAAACCTACAACTCCACCTTGAACTCCTCATCTGTGGATTTTGCCATAGTAACCTGTAGAAGACGATGGATCATCGATAAATTGCCAATGATTAATCCCGCATAAATGCCGCAAATAATAAGCACAATGGTCGGAATTGCAATGAACTCTACCTCCAATGAAAATATGAAGAGCTGACAACACAGCTTCGATGGAGATGGTGCAGTATGACACCGTGGCATGGCATCGACGTGGTGTGGGTGATGATGTTGGCGAAACTTGGCACTGGAATAGTCACCGAGGTAGAGCACAGAATGACGCTCCTGATGGCGTGGGTCAACGCCGAATTGGAGTCAATATGCTTGGAACGGAGTCGAGGCGAGTAGAATCGTCGAACTGAGAAACTAAATTTTTTTTTTCTTTTTTCCTTTTGAATTAATGCCATCTGACACTTCTCCTTTAGACTTGATAATTTCTCTCTCCTGCCAAGCCGTAAGGGACAGCCGCTGTGGCCTTTTCTCTTGCGCTGCCATGCTATCATCATGTGCAGATCGAGGCTTGGGCGTGACATGCTGCGTGGATCGAAGTGAGGACTCGAGACCAGTGCTAGAGTTGTTTCTTCGCTCGATGCCTCTCTTCCTCGGATGGACCGCTGGATAAATAGATGGACAAGGCTGGCGCTGCTCCGAATTGCAATTCGACTTGGGTACTACTCTGGCTCCGACACAGACATGGACTTGTTGGAATTGCCTTTGAGTCGCTGAAAACACTGACTCGATGAGCTAATGAATTTTTCACATCAAATCTCCAGCGCTCGCCTGATGCCGCTATGGCTGCCATGCATGCCGACCTCGACAATGCCGCATGGGAGCTACACGATGGCCACCCCTTGCAAGTGCCGCACTTACGCCTTGATGCCGATCCATCGAGACGACTGCCTTGGGATGGCCGCCCCGGGAGTCGAGATTGCTCCTCCGGGGGTAGCGGCTTGAATCTTTAACCCGAAGCTCTGGTACCACTTGTTACAAATAATGCACAGAAAAATAGAGACAAAAGACACGAATTTTTACATGAAAAACCCTTGCGGGAAAAAACCACGGGCGCTCAAAGACAAATCACTATAATAAGGAGAGTTTACAATAGAGCGTTTGCTCTTATGCACACCTCTTCGTATGAATTACTGGGGTACATATATAGTGCGAGGGAAAAGAGTCCCATACGGAGAGGAAACTGAATCAGAGTCGGTTGTTATAGATTGACACCGCGTCTGATACAACCTATTCATACACCAATCATACCACGTCTGGCATGAGATGATGAATTGTCCTACACGGACACGGTATGAATTCGGATCAACTTTAACATTGCACCTTTGCAACCGACAATCAGATACCTGACAACCAAGTCAGGGAGAGGAGAGCAAACTCTATAAAGTTCTTGTATTCCCCTGCAAATTAAATACCAACTTTTCCTTTCGGGATTGCGATCCACCTGTTCTCAGGATCCACGATCTATTCCTTGCTTTGGATTGGGGTCTCTCACTTTGTACTTGTGTTGCAAATAAACTAACGCTTGATTTGGATAAGGAAAAGAATAAGCCGTAGCCCCAGTTCACGGACATTGGAATCTCTCCCTCTCTCATTTGCTTTTCCCTTGGCATATCTAATTCATCAGAAAGCATGCATGTTCAGTCGCTTTCCACATCAGAAAGGCGGAGTCTTCCAGTCTCACTGACGATGACTATTTTTTTTTGCCCCATTTCATGATATTGTGGTTTTCACACCAAACACTGAAGATATATTTCAATTAGACCATTGGTTCTGGTTGACATACATTACAGAACACATTTATGAAAATTCTCCACACGACTTGTACAAATGTTAGAAACTTTAGAATCAAGCAGCACGCACAACAAAATACACATGCGTGCTTGTAGCGAGGATTGATATTACAGAATGAATGGAACGCAGTAATTTGTCGGATTAGCTACAGTGAACAAATAATGATAAAGTTACCCCCTCCCAAATCAATGCATGCTTTCATTAACTATTTCTGTGAGATTACTACACCTCTTATTTTGCTTAATTATCTTCATCTTGTGCACCATCCGTTGTTGTTGGTCTGCCAAATAAGCGGCGACTGACTGCTGACCTGTTAACTGTACCGTCAGTTTCGAAGGGAATCACTGAAATCGGACTCCACTGCTGGTCACTGTACGTGTGATGATTGTTGGGGAGATCCAAGCTTGTGTGAAGTGCTTTCATCATCTTCAAGCACTCATCCGCCGCCTCATTGTCCTATTAATTTTATTTTAATCGGTAAAAATACGATCAATTACCATTGTAAAAAATACAAAGCACTGATATTTGCATATAGTACATGTTACATTTACAGAATGCAATATATATATAAAACAGCTTATACTACAAACTAATCTGTCTCGTTAATCGATGTTTGTCTCACCAATTGGCAGAGTGGACGAATGAGATTGCTGAGATGACCGGAGAGAAGATGAGCCTGATCCTGCTGCAGTGCCACACACCTGAGTGCAGAGGCGGCTACCACGGAGGCATCAAATCGGAGCAACGAAGGCTCTGTGCGTACAATCATGCATCCATGCATGCGCCAAATTAAGTTGAGGAAAACAAATTAGAGATGAAAGAGAGTAAAATTGGATGGTCACCTGATCGATGCCTGAGATGCACGCGTGAGCGTTTACCTGAGAGCGAGCGGAGGAGGAGGCGGGTGCAGCGAGAAGCTGTGTTTGCGGGCGTGCAATTGTGGGAGAGGAGGAGGCTGAGGAAGGAGTAGGGGGTGACGCAGGCGAGGCGCCATTGGAGCGCCTTGAGCAGCGTCAGCTCCATGTCCCGGATCGTCGACGGCCGGAACGAATGTCTCATCACCTCTTCCATCTGTTAGATCGATATATCGATGGCATCACGTACGCATATAGTAAATATATCAAACTTAATTCATCATGCGTATGCGCATCTCGACATGCATGCATGGATCGATGTGATTCACTTTGCTGTGATCCAATTCGATCATGCATGCATGCAGATGTAATTAACCTTAACTGAGATGAATTCAGATAGGTGGGGGATATCACACGGTGCTTGTGATCGAATTAAGCGGCGAATTCAGTAGCCAGCTAGTATCGATCGTGAATTGTGTGGGTTTTTTTTTCAGTTTTCTTCCGAGCACATACACGTACGTTCGTACCTGTAGATCGTGGAGTGATGGTATATTGACCTCGTCCAACTTGCAGGCAATCGACAGGCAGGCCACGCTCACCACTTCAACCATCCATAACTCCCAACTCTGCATTGGCATCGATCGCAAGTCCATTTGCATTTGCATCCATCAACCACCACCACCACATACCATATATTTCATTCATGATCAGCAAGCTAGATCGACTATCAAACTAATTAAACAAGATGATATATGATCAAGTAAATTTACGGGAAAAAACTATTAATATTCAACTACAAGGGGAAGAACAAGAAGAAGAAGAAGAAGAAGAAGAAGAAGAAGAAGAAGAAGAAGAAGAAGAAGAACTCACAAGATGGCAATTGATGGACAAGAAGCGGTCGAGATAGTTGACTGCATTGAACGCAGTCGCTGACGCCAATCCCAACCTACCAAATGCCTGAGTAAGAAATTACATCAAAACTCAGTTTAATATATGCATGGTTAATTACAGCACTGATGAAAGTAGCTAATGTACGCTCAAGCAATACTAATAATTAAGAACCATTAATTGATGCAATTAAATTCCAAAAAGGAAATAAAAGGGTTGTCAAAGACAATTCGAACATGAGGCTAGCTAGTATACCAATGTAATTAGGGGACTCGCGCGCGTATATACGTACGTAGATGATGTATTGTACGCCTTTGGACCTAGCGGTTGACAGTAGAGCATAATGATCTCCTTGTTGCGTCATCATGAGATGGTGGAGGTAGTCTGATCTCGTCGGCGCATAGCATCTCTCCCTGGCCTTGTACTCCATCAGCAGCACAGCCAGCTCGTCATCCAGCACTAGCGATTGACATCCGACGTCGGCCGCAGGTGATAATGATTGTTGCGAGCAGCCGCCAACTGTGGTCGTCACCGGCGGCGGCGGCGGCGTTGAGACGAAAGGGTCTTCGTCGCAGTAGAGGAGAAGAAGGCTGTTCGTGCTCCTCCTGCTCTCCTCATCGCCGTCGACTTCCATACCTCCGGCCTGCATGCCGCCTCCAGGCTAGCTACATGCAGGCGTCGTAGATCGATTGGAGCTGTAGATACAGTACGGTGGAGTAGCAGTGGAGGCCAGGGAGGAGGAGGAAGACGCATATATGTCGATCGAGTCCAGTCGAGAGGCAGGCGGAGAGGAGTTATGGCCCGCCTGGATCTGGATGCGTCGTGGGTGGGTAATGCATGCATGCATTCACGTACGCACGTAGTGGTTGGTGGCTGCCTTAATAGCAGGGACGACGGCCGGCCGGCCCCAGCTAAAAATACATACAGTGTATATATATATACTTTAATTTCATTTGAAAACATATTTGTGTATGTTATGCTTATGATTCAAACTACATATAGCTGCATTTGTTACGTACGTACACAACTGATTGATCTGCACGCACCCTTACAGTCTACTACACCGGTACCCATGCATCAAAACCTACGAAATCTTGGCATGCGGTTTCTAGATCTCGATCGATATGTCCAAAGGAATTAAGAAATGGTTTAATTTGTAGATCTCTTTGGCATGCATGGACGCATGCTTTAATTAATTGGATTTGCATGCAGTAGTATTTAGACGTCACAACATATATTGCGCACATACTATAATAGACTCGCTCGCGCGCGTTGCATTGGTGTGCGTGGTCCATTCGCCTGTGCTTTCATGCATGTACGTACGTACGTACGTACGTATAGTACATTCAAGCTGCTGCCCGATAGATCGGATCGATATATATATATATATATATATATGGGACACCTTGTCTTGCGCACCGTTTAAGATTTTAAATGCGTGGATTCAATCTAAATTTAGATATATTTTTAAAATTTTAAATTTTAGGGTATCTATCTGTCCATAATAATTTAAGTAAAACACATGCTTTTAAAAAATATACTCAAATTCAAATATTTTAAACAAATTTAGATCACATACTTTGCTGATTTTTTTATATAAAATCAGTACGTATCTATAATTAAACTATCATAAAAAAGGTAACTACAGTTCAAACTTGTATGAACAAGTTAGTAAACATAAACTCGACGTCCAAAAAAATCTAAATTTTTTCGCACGTAACACACAGAGAAAAATACCTATATTAGATCATACGAATATTCTACGACCAAAGAGAAGAATATATATGTACAATTGGGGGTGAAGCGCACGACAAAATGGAAGCACAAGTAATTCTAGTATATACATACCATTATTATTCGGAACTGTTGGTCCTGGTCGACGCGTTAGCTAGCTGGATGTACGTATCACTCACCATGCAAGTATTAATCAATGCTAGCATTAAGTAGTTCACTTGAGCCAAGCTGCCTGCCTTCGTACGTATATCTGCCTGTATTCCTCCGGCGGTTGCGGCCGTAACGCGTTAATCCTGAACACATGCTCACCAATCACTAGCATATATCAGTGGCAGGGCAGTCAGTGTAAACTGTTTAATTAATCCCATGTATGCACAGGCACACATAGACATAGCAGCAGCAGCAGCAGGAGGCAGATCTTGATTAGCATGATTGAACCATAATTAAGCGATCCAGCGCCTACAGTTAGAGGTGAAAAGCGGATACTCATTATCTATATTATCTGGTTATCGTATTCGATAGGATGTAAATATGGTATAGATTTTTTTCATCCGATTAACAATTTCAATCCTATTCGAATTCGCATAAAAAAATGAATACGAATATGGTATGAATTTTTACCATCCGAAATATTATTTTATCCGAACTATCCATGTCTGTATTCATATTTGACGAAGCAATATGCATATTATTACAATACGACTAATTAGTTGGACAAGTTTTTTTAATTAAATGTGAATTTGTGTTTCTTTAGGTGACGTAAATGAATTAGAATGATTAAAAGTTATTGTACGAGGATAAAATATCATTAATGTCTCCATACTCCATAAGTTATGAGGATATCCAAATCCGATCGAATTGAGTAGATACTCGATTCGAATTCGTATTTGTTACAATATTCAATTTGTATTGGAGAATATTCGAATTCATATTCATATTTATTTACAAATATGAATATGGTTTAGGCAATATCCGATCCGTTTTCACCCCTACCTACAATAGGCGTAGCAGCTGGCTAGTATATCTCTCTATCTAGATTCACCTATGTCCAGTCATGTAAACAAATACACACACACATACACACACGGTTGCGCTATTCTACGTCTGTGTGCACTGTGTGAGCCGAAAAGGTAACGTCGTGTGTGAGTGAAGTTACTGTCAAACACATGTAGAGTTACTGCCAGTTGTGTAGTACTACAACTAACAGTAACTCTACATGTGTTTGACAATAACTTTATTTGCATAGGCAGCGATCAGCGCCACCGCCGCCCGGAACTGGGGGCTGAGTATGCCGCCGTCGTCCTTGGCCATCGCCATCGCCTGCTGAGGGCACAACAGCGACTATGAGGGATCCTCGACGTGGCGGGAGGGTGCAACGGCGAGTGCATGAGAGTGCCACAGCTAGGGCGCGACATTGTTGCCGCTGCTCCTCCCTCCTCACCTCGCATCTGCACTGTCGTCCTTGTTCGCGCTCCTATCCTAGCCATCGCTGCCGCTCCTCCCCTCACATATGCACTACCGCTCCTCCCTGCTCCCCTCGCATCCGCACTACCGCTCACCGTCCTCATCCTCTTCATTTCCCTCCCGACGCTCCTCCCTCCTCCCCCTTGCATGCTCGAATCTGGTAGTTGTTTTCTTAGAACTCCCTCCTAAAACCGCTATTAATGGCGCACCCCCACTCCCACACACGCGCCCCCGATTCACCTCCCCTACATTGCAACTGTAGTGCGAGGAGGTGGGGAGGGGATGCCAACTTGGGGCGCGGGCTCGGGCTCAAGCAGGTGGGAGGAGGCGAGGGGGACAGGGCGGTGTCTGCGGCAGGTTGGATTGGAGATCGAAGTGACTGCGACAGCAGATATAAGGGTGGTGGAGGAGGAGTCGACGTAGGTGGTGGAGCGGGAGAGGAGGGAGCTTATGAGCGGAGGCATCGCTTCGGAGCATAGTGGGAGGTGAGATGGTGGGGGAGATAGCAAGTGGTGAGTGGGGGACGGGAGTTGTGCAACGGAGAGGGTAGGTGGGCGCGTTGGTGAGTGGAGGGTGCGGTGTTGGGGCAAAGCTATGATGTGCGAGGAAGAGGAATGAGAGTGGGAATAGCAGAGGGAGGACGATGATCATGGAGAGGATGGTGGAGCAGTTGGGAGAAGAGGGATAGGTGTTCGCTTGAGGTGGTGAGGATGGGGATTCGGGGAGGAGAGCGATGGTTCAACAGGGTAATAGGTCCACCTATCGACACTGCACTTTCTACAGGAAAGAGAAGAGGGGAGAACACACCGATGACCACTAACTCGCGTTTTGAAGGAGTAGAGATATATGTATATGTATATGTATATGTATATGTATATGTATATGTATATGTATATGTATATGTATATGTATATGTGTGTGTGTGTGTGTTGAAGAGGGTAGGGTAGAGCAGTAGGGCCAAAACCTTGCTGAGAGCGAAGCCTATGATGGGACTTGGGGAAGAATGGAAATTCTTCCTTTCTAAGAGCGATAGGGGCATGGAAGCTTAGGGGAAGCAACAAGTGAGTGAGCATGGAGATTTTGATGTGTGAGAGGTGACTTAAATAGGGGTGAACCGGTAGTTAGGGCATGGGTGCCATGGCTTGGCTTCGGGAGCATGAGAGGGAGCATGAGAGAGGGCGAGAGAGAGTACTTGCTGGCGACATGACAAGGTCACAGCGACGGGACAAGGTTGTGGCGCGCAAGGGTCGAGAGGCAGAGCTCTTCAATGCGTCGTTGCACATGAACACACAGGATGAGAGAGAGAGAGGGAGAGCTCAAGCATGCATGGGGAGAAGAGAAGAGGAAGATGCGGGGCCCACATGGCGGCGGCGGCAAGAGAGAGCAGGTGAGTGGGCTGAGCGCGCGAGCGAGCGAGCGTTGGGCTGGCTCGGCTAGGTTGTGGCGAGGAAGGCTAGGCTTGTGCGACGCGTAGGTCGGTTGGGGAAGAAAAGGGAAGGTGGGCTGGGTCGGTGGGTTGGTTTTGGCCCGAAGCGAAGGAGGGAAAAATTAATGATTTAAACTTTAATTCTAGTTTTTGAATTGAGTTTGAATTCCATGAGGTATTTGCACACAAAATTTTCAGAAAAAATTCTTCAACATCCAATTGACTTTTGAAAATTTTGAATTCACATTTTCTGGCCATGGAAACTGTTGTAAAAATCTTAAATTGCAACAAGGCTTTAGAAAAAATTTAAAAATGCACCAAAATTTTTAAAAATTCAGGAAAATCATGCATAGTTTATTGTGAAGCCAAAATTTGGGCTGTTACACTAACCAATTGATGGATCACCTTGAACACAGACTAGTGCTGCTCATACATAACCACAGCATGATCTAGCTCCTTGGTACATATGAGTGCCTCTTGAGTCTTGCCTGGCCGTCATGTCAAACCACTGCCTTTTCATTTATCTTTCTAAGATTGACACAACTTTCAATTTTGTTGGATCTAAATGAGATGTTGGATCATCAGGGCTCAAATTAACAGAACGTGTATATTGTGTGCTCGTAGTCGACCCCTTTTATTTTTATTTTTTGAAAGTCTCCGTGATTGTCAATTAAACGACAAGCTCAAGAAAAAAAATTGGGTGCGTGGGGGCAACGCAGCACAAATCCTAATGGTCATTTAGAGAAAGTGATGATTATATGACTTGTTTAAGAGATGAATAAGAACTAGTACGAAATGTTTCAGAGATGAATACAGAAAGTGGCACATGATCATAAGCAATTCTATTGCTCTCTTTACCAAATGAATGTACAACACATAATCTTTATATATATTGACAAAAAATTCTTCATGCCCAGCTATCGCTTGGACGCGATCCGGAACTTAGAGTGAAACATCAGAATAATATATATAACATAAAGCGGCATGCATGCATGCTTAAAAGGTGTAAAGGCAGCTTCCGTCGTCGCTCCTCGCCGTTGGGTCGAAGCTGTTGGCATCCGGGTCGGTGCAGCCTTCGGCTACAGGCAATTTACCTTGCTGCATGCACAACTTGGTGAGAAAGATCACCTTGATGTGTAACTCGCGATTTTTTTTAAAGCAATCATGGTTAGATCAAAGGAAGAACAGGTAGGCTATATCCTTTGTGTTTTCTCTATCAATAATGTATCACTGTTATATATGATTCGCCCAGTTTTATTAGGAACAGCACACAATAACCTTGTTTGGCACCGGAGGAAGAATATGCATGCTCGTTAATGTGTGAATGATCTTTTAGGAAGAATGCAGCTAAGTAATTAACATAATTGTGTGTCGTAGAAATGTCTGCCTTACCCTTCATTGCACTTAATCCATTGTACTTCGATAACGGAAATTATGCTTAATACAAAGTTGCAGTTGCAATTGTTTTTTGCCAACCGAAGGATTTGTTTCAGTAAGATACACTATGTTTCGACGAGCAAAAAACCACAAGCCCTGGCTGCTTCAGACTTGATGGGCTGGCCCGAGGATTCAGAACGGGGCAGGATAAGATTAGGACCTTATTGCTTCATGGACTGGACGAGGGTTTGGGCTGGGCCTTAGCCCATTACCAGGCCTGCTACAACGAGTTGATTTCCAAAGTTGCGATAAGTTGGCACATGGTGAAGCAATCTTGGAATATGTAGTTGTGATGCTCCTCTAAACATAATTAAGTTGTTTGGAACGCATAAATTTTGTAGAAAACAGTACAATGCCTAGGGAAATTCCCGGGCTCCAAACAAAGCCTGGCTATCACAGGGTAACCCACACACGAATAAGACTACCGGCCGGCCCCCAAATTAAGTAACCTAAGCATGCGCAGTTAGTTATACATAGTAAGCGTAGTAATACAAAAGGAATCAAGTATGCAAGAAGTATAATGTAAGGGGAGGAAAGATTGCAATATATTCACCTCCTCCTACGCAGGCCGCCTAGTATAGTAGTGTATGGAGTGTGTTCTAGCTGAAGAAGGAACCCGTCTTCATGGCATCCTGGTTAGCATCACCAAGAGCCGCCTCGCTCAAGTACTTGTCGGCAAGCTGCACACGCTTGACGTTCTCCTGCTCCCTCACCAGCATGAGCCCGTACTCCATCAGCTTCTCGATCGTCATCTTGGGCTGCTCGAAGGTCGGGGGGCCCTCGCGGGAGTTCACCAGCCTCTTGCCGATGCTGTCCACTCCGGTCTCGGAGACCCACTTGCGCACCTCGTCGTCGTACACGCGAGCACGCAGCGCACCGAAGAAATCTGCATATATTCAGTGTCTGCTGTTACTGCATCTATCTGATGGAACGAACTTGTTGATCAACTGCATCATGCTGTCGGAGTGCAGCTGTGCTTAACTAGCTCGTACGTACGTACCGATGGATTGGCCTGGGAAGGAGTCGACGAGCTTGACAATGTCGTCGTCGGGGACGTTGTCGGTGCGGAAGATACCCTTGCAGACACCGATACGGTCCTCGCGGGTGGGAGCCCAGTAGAACTTCTCCATGCGACCGTCACGGATGAGTGGGGCGTAGAGGGTGGAGAAGTCGTTACCGGTGACGATGATGGGCACACGGGGGTTGTCCTCCTTGTTGTACATGCCCGGGAGCTGCACGTTGGTGGGGTTGTCGGCGATGTTCATCAGCGTCGCGTTCACCATCTGGTTGTTGACAGTGTACTGCGTCGTCCCGCCCATACGACCAGCGCCGGCGTCAAGATCGTTGATGAAGAGGCAGCACATCTTGCCCTTCTTGATGATGTCCGCCGCCTCACGGTACCGCTGCCTGATCAGCTTCGCTGGCTCTCCGGCGTTGCCGCTCTCCAGCTCTCCGGCGCTCATCATGATGGGGCTGCATCAAATATATATATAGTTTCGCTGACTGTCAGCGCTCCGGCTGCAGATACTCAATATTGGCAACAGATGAATTGAAATAGCTTATTCTTATTACTTGATGCCCATCTTGGCGAAGACAAGCTCACATTGGAAGGATTTTCCCTGACCCTTGCCTCCCCAGATACCCAAGATGAGTGGCACCTGAATGGCGATTGATCAAGAATAATAAATCCAATCAGTCAGGCCCTTCCATGGTAGGTTTTTCAGAACCTACAGACTGATACTGCTTAGTTGGTGAAAGCCAAGAGTCTTCATGCATGCGTTACCTTGATGTTGGGCAGGGTCATGAAGTTCTTGGAGATGTGGACAACGAGCTTGTCCATGAAGGCAGGGGCGATGTAGAATTCTCCCATGGTGTTGTCAAAGTCGTACCTGCAGGATGAATTCCATATATGATTCAGTATGCATAACATGACACTCTCTTACGCACAGTAGTAGCCATTAGAATGTGCGGTGTGCTTACTGTCTGAGGCCCTGGCTGAGGTACTCGTAGGAGCTGAGGACGGCCTCGTGGGTGCCGTCGCCCGTGGGAGCCTGGAAGAGGGAGTCGGCGAGACCCTTGCCCCTGGTGATGTCCTGCTGGTCGTCGGAGATGTCGTAGGCGAGGCCCTTCCACCGGTCCGTGTCGGTCTGCTCCCCCTCGTCCAGCTCCTTGGCCGTGACTCTGAACCTGTTGGCGTTGGAGCTCTTGCCATGGTAGTTCACGGCCGAGGTCACCTGCTTCTTGAGCTTCTTCCCAAGGAAGCTGCTCGGGGTGGAGGCCTATAGACACACACACACACACACACATGAGACGCCATTGAACACAGGATATCATTTGCAAGCCATCGATCGTTGAGCAAGAGATGCTATCGCTGTGTACGCACGGGGGCTCCGACGGTGGAGGAGAAGGCAGCAGCCATCTCTGCGCTAGCAGATTCGTTGATGCAGGTAGCAACTGACGAGTTAGGAGGCGTACGCGCTAGCAGCTAGCTCTGCAGTGATCAGTAACGGCGGCGGCGGCGGCTGCTCAAAGTATGGAGGCCGAGCTATGTGATCAGGCCTTAAATACACAGCTTGTTGCTGTGGAATTAAGCACGCTTGGAGCAGTGATCGATCGAGAGGCTCCTCCTCACACACTCGTGCTTGTGGATCAGCTTCCAGATCTCCCTCAAGCCACACGCCCAAGATTGGGTTCTGCACACGTGGCGCCATCTCCGCCGAACGATAGGATCGATGGCTTGGACTGGGAAGGCCGGCCGGCCGGCCGGACACAGCACAAGATTCATCTCCTGGCTTGAGTTGCATCACCTTTCGTAACCACAGAAGTTAGCCATCTCCGATGAACTCTTCTTTTCTTCCCTGCCTTCCATTTTTCTCCCGGCCGCCGGTAGTCAGTCAGTTGTTTGATGAGCCGAGCCGAGCTATAAAACTTGAAAATTTTGCATCACCACAGAAAAGCCGCTTGCTACCTCTCGTTGCTTGCTGGATGAGGCGTCAAAAATTGTATTCAAGTACCACAAATATTTTGCTGCTATACATATTTTTTGGTTTGTTGATAACCATCAGGCTAGGACTGTCATTTGGTGCCACACAATGTCATCGTTAACATCAGACATGAAAGCTGTACGCTTGTGCTTGATAGTTTGTAATACCACAAAAATTATGTTAGCCTTCTATTCCAATTATGGGTTGTTTGGGGCAACATCAATTCAGAGCCAGATAAAAGGGGCCATGTCTGGAATGTTTTTAGGTAATTTAATTGGTGGTGCGTAGCTTAAGCTCGCTGAAAGTCCCTACATGTTTGGGTTTAGTACAGACCATTGATAATGTTAGATTTAATCTTGACATAGAGTCCTAGTCGTAATTGAGTTCGTTTTCAGGTGTAATTCGAGTTGAAGTGGTGTCCAATTCGAAGTCCTAATGCGTGTGTCCTAGTCGAAGTCCAATTCGAAGTCCTAACGGAGACGGGGGAGCCGCGCGTGGAAGATGCCCGAGACGGAGGCGCTGCCGAAGGGGGAGCGGCCGAGCGCGAGGAGGCGTAGGTGCGAGCGAAGAGGAGGAGCCCGCCGCCACGCCGCATGTGGGTGGAAGCCGCGCGGAGGCGCCGCCACCGAGCCGTGGAAGACCAAGAGGAGCAGGGGGCGTGCGCGTGTTCCCGCGGTGGGGGGTGGATCTGGCGGCGTAGGCCGCAGCTACGGCGGTAGCTGAGGTGGACAGAGGAGATCCGGAGGGGGAGGCGCCGGTGAGGCGTGCTTCGAGTTCGGGGCAGAAATGGGCGCCGCATGCGGGGGGAGAAGAAATTGGGGAGTCATCAAAAGGAAGACCAAGTGGCGCAGAGGTGATTCGGAGGAAAGAAGACCAACAGAAAAAAGGCCCGTGGAGTTTCTCAGGTGGTATCACTCGGAAGAAAGGAACCCGAGCCGAATAGCAAAGAAGACTCCGAGACGGACTGTTTTTTTTTTGGTCCTCCCGTCTCCGAGATTAAATCAGCCAAGCGCCAAAATAAAAGGGACTTCAGAGCCAGGACCCAAGAGCGCAAGTCCAAGCAAGAGCAAGAGCAAAATTCAAGAAAAAGAGAAAAAGGAAAACATCAATTTTTCCTTCCGTTTCTCTCCGTCCAAGAGACTTCAAAGTAGCCGGAGTTTTTTGATCTGCGCCCAAGATCATGTCGCGTAATTCGGGAAGCGATCTCGACGGCAACGAGGCATCATCCGGTGCGATGGCGAAGGAGAGTTCCGCTATCTCGCTGCATTATCCGATGCTCACGGAGAGCAATTATGCAGCATGGGCAATCAAGATGAAGGTGTATATGAAGGCTCAAGGAGTGTGGGATGCGATCGAGAACGGCAACGTCGATATGCGCAAAGATCAGATGGCATTGGCGGCCATCTACCAAGGCATCCCAGAGGAGACGCTCTTCCTACTGGCCGAAAAGGAAACAGCCAAAGCCGCGTGGGAGGCGTTGAAAGCGATGCATCTTGGCGCAGATCGTGTGAAGGAAGCAAAGGTACAAACTCTCAAGACCGAGTTCGATGTGCTACGTATGAAGGAAACAGAGTCTATCAATGACTTCGCCGTCCGGTTGACGGTCATCGTTAACAAGATACGGGCCCTTGGCGATAAGGTGGAAGAGTTGTATGTGGTAAAGAAATTCCTTCGTGCTATTCCCTCACAGTTTCTCCCGATTGCTTCAGTCATAGAGCAATTTGGAGACCTAAAGGCAATGACCATGGAGGCAGTCATCGGTCGTCTTAAGGCGTATGAGGAACATATCCATGACACTAGTAACAATGGTGAAGGACAACTCTTGTTGACTCGCGCTGAGTAGGAGGCACAATCATCGAAGCATGGAGGCAAGAACACTTCCAGGGGTGACGGCCAAGGCCGTAAAGGTCGGAGGTTTGATAAGGCAAAAGTGAGGTGTTATAACTGCAATGATTATGGACACTTTGCTTCAGAATGCCAAAAGCCGAAGACGAAGAAAGCGTTTGTTGCCGAAGCGCTCAGCGAAGATGAAGTGCTCTGAAGATGAGTTGAGTCAGGGACGTTTATGATGTGTCGCCGTCCAAACTCAAACAAGATGGAAAGAAGTTAGAAAGTCAAGATTAAGGGAGAGATTGTTAGATTTAATCTTGACTTAGAGTCCTAGTCGTAATTGAGTTCGTTTTCGGGTGTAATTCGAGTTGAAGTGGTGTCCAATTCGAAGTCCTAATGCGTGTGTTAGTAGGAGTTATTAGCATATAAATTGAGAGGCTTGTAACCAATTTATGCATCGCAATATTTGCAAGAAATAAAGAGAAGAAATTTAGGGCAATATTTGTAACAGGTAATTTTTGATGGCTGCTGTTTGACTCATACAATCTTTTTCCAACAGATCCTGCAGTGATATTGCCTTTTTCCAACAGATCCTGCAGTGATATTGCCTTTTTCCAACAAATATCTTGATGCAGTACGTACGGGATGAAAATTTAAGTTTCCATCTCCCTCGGAGGCCGGGTGAAACTGGATATGTCATGTCATTAACCCAGGCCCCCCAAAAAAATAGAGGTGTAATTGGAGCGGATATAGACGGATATCGCTCATTCTGTATCATATTTCGTATATTTTTCTCAGAGTCAGATACAGATAATACCGGTATCTATTTCAATATTCCACATTCGTTCCATAAGCTCTCGAACGGTCGGTCAAACGGAAATTATCCGTACCTCTGAAAAGTAGAGTGCAATCAGGCCGAACACAGAGAGACTAATCGCTGAGATATCAAAAAAGAGCACTCAGTATTCCCATCAGTTTAGATGTGGCAATCTACATATATATTATCTTGTTCCTAAGTGAAGTCCTAACAGACTTCCTCATATCACTTGACATACAAATATATACGGATGAAAATCACTCATTTCGTATCCTATTCTATATTTTTTCCTCAGAGTCGGAGTCAGAAATGGATAGTACCGGATACAAATTTATCCCTTCCATATTCTCTCCACAAGCCTTCAGTCGGTCGGACAGACAGAAATTATCCCCTTCGTTTGCACCCTACCCCAAAGTGTCCAATCAAGGATCCTCAAAAAGATTTCCATATGACTGCTAATCTTTGCGCAGCTTGTTGAGTATAAAAATCTTGTGAATTTTTTGAATTGTTTGCATGTTTTGGTAATTTTTTTATTTTTTAAAAAAATTTGGCCTGCGAAGGCCTATTTTTGCAATTCTAATCTCGTCATTGAGCTCGACAGGCGTAGTAGGACGGTGCGACAGTAGCAACCCAAGCGAGCTCGGTAGGCGAGGACGGCACATGGGAGCTAGCAGGGCCCACAAGCCTACCGATGGATTGATCTAGAGTACGGATGCCGATGCAAAGTTACGACAAGTTGCTAGCTAGGCGCCTTATATAGATATGGTGGTCCCTGTGAGAAGGTCTAGGATTTTGTCGTGATGAACCATTGTAATTTTAAATGAGTCAAAATTTGGTACTTGCAAATTTACCGTTTTGTAGAGAAGTTGTCAGACTTACCAGTCTGACCGGCCAGAGGTGATGATCATATCGGCTGGCCCTAACAGTCTGACCGGGCACCACCAGTGGTCAGATTGGTCGGGGTTGGTAGTCTGACCAACAAAGATAGGTGCTTCGACTGGTTTTTGGGAATTTTGAGGAATTGATTGATGGGATGACTTGATTTGATCTAGGTCATTCACCTCTCTTGTTATACCGGTCCAATAATATAGTTGCACGTAAACACAATGAGAAGATGGGACCGAGTGGTGATGGAGCTAGAGCGTGCCTGCCTGCGCCATTGGACAAGCAGTTAATCTCGTAGTGACGAGAGATCGAGAGCGAGAAATGGATGGATTCCTTAAGCACGAGCCTGACGGTGAACTGCTAGCTAGCTAGCGATCGATGAGGAAGGAGAGGCTGCTAATATGGCCGGGCTCGATCTGTGGACGAGGTTGGAGATTCCCCAGGAACCACACGCTGAGGATCGGCCAATAGTGGCCACTACGATCGAACGCGCGCATAACATAGGTACGTGGCCATTCGTCGGCCTCCCGATTGATTATGCATCGATCGATCCAACGATCGGCAAGGGCATGCTAGGCTAGCCAATTACTCCAGTTTGCAGTTGCAGCTTATCGCTGCTTCCGATCGATAGGAATTACTTATACTTTCTTGAGAAAAACAGGAGGCCAGGCCCCTGCTGTGCTAAAATGTAATATAATAATATTTACAGGAGAAAAAGAAAGAATGTACAAGGAAACAATCTCAGAAAACACAATCAGTTAACTAAAGCTACTTAGCCAAGCTACAAAATCATTTTTCAGGGAAGGTTTAACTCTATGGATAACCAAGGCAAAAGCCTCCGATCCCTCAGTTCCTTTTTTCATGCTGCAAGTGAAAGACTCCAGCAAGTGCTACGGGGTGCCCGATCTTCACAACGTAGGATCGATGACGATAACTTGGATCCATACAACCTAACAAACTGATAGCGCCAACTACTGTTAAAACAGCAACCTGCGGTAAAAGAATTCGTCCAACCACATGCTCGTGGTCCCGTCTACTCGACCACACAAGTAGACGTGTTGTCGCTCCTGCAAATCACAAGGAATCACAAGAACAACAGGGTGGAGAATGCCCAATTACCCTCTAGATTACAGTATATGCCAAACCCTAGGAAGAACAAACGCATAGCTCTCTGAAAATAAAATAGATCATTGTCTATGGTCTGTCGTTACAAAAGGGGACCATGGTATTTAACTCACGCACCCACAGATCAACGGCTCACATGCTTAATGCCGGCTTGCATCTTGTTCGGCCAAGATATCCAAAACACAATCCTATACGAACTCAAAACCGAAACTGGCAATGCTAAAACAAAAGTATATGGTTCAAACACATAGCCTAATCAAGGTGCTTAATCTCATAGCTTCGGCCAGACTTGATGCACGGTTGTGGGCTTTTAGGCCACGTGAGTTGGGCTTTTGTTCTTGCTATGCTCACCAACCGAAGAAACCACGAACTCCTTACATGCCGCCTTGAGTTCCTTGCAGGCACGTGCTGATTTCTTCTTGCTTCAGCATCCCAACGTCTCCTCATGCACAAACCTAAGACCATTAAGATACTAGCATTAGGTAGTAGTCGGTTCTCATGTAAATTAAATCCAAATTTAATTAGGAGCGAGTTCACCTATTGATTAATCTTTTTAGCTTGTGCTCGTGTAATCAGATCAATCGGGATGTCCTCATCAGCAAGTGAGAGTGACAATTTCTTGAAAGCACTTGCCCTGGCCTATACCTGCATTTGCCATCTTGAATCATGTCAACAACCTCCATTGAAAGATCCCAGCTGATATGAAAAAATCGCCAACACCACCAGATGAATGTGCAGGTGAAAAACAAATGCTTGAGAGTTTCTTGGGCCTGGGCAGAACACAGGACACAATCATAGCTGTCCATATGAAATCTCTTTTTTTTCCTGTGTTTACTCTTATCCTTCAAAAGAAGCCGAAAGAGGAATTTGTGCTTCTTCATCTTTACTATTATAAAAGAATAAGTTGGTGGTTGTACGTCTATTCTCTTTCAACCACTCTATTCTCTTAACTTCTCATCATTCTTCACTTACCAACTGATTAGAGTAACTCTTCTATAGCATGATTCTTTATATATTTAATGAGTTTCATTGTAACGCACGGGTATGTAACTAGTACAGTACGAAGCCCATAGCCATTTGTCCTAGAAGAATAGTATCATAGACTCACTTTGATGAAAAAAATTTCGTTGAACCCCAAATGGGGTGCTAAATAGCACGCATGCAAGCAATAAATAACATCCATGCGCAAAAACTACTTTCCACCACTGCTTGTGGCTACGGCCACTATAGTAGCCGTTCAATGGGTTTCAAGAGTTGTGCGGTCCCACACCCTCTCTCTCTCTCTCGGTTGCTTTCCCCAGCCACACCACCCGTCCTCCAGCGAACCACACGCGCCGCCACGAAGCCACGTCACCACCACCAGCCAGAAACCTCACTGCCACTCGCCGAAACCTCACTGAAATCGTGCCAAACCTTGCTGGAAACCTCTCTGTCCGCCAGGAACATCCCATGGCCAGGAACCACGTGGCCCCATTGAAAACCTTGCGGCAAAGTGCGGCTTTCGCTGGTGGTGGCACGGCTTACGGTGGAGGCGGCGGTGTCAGCTTGCAGAAGGAGAGAGAGGCGCATGAATCTCGGAGTACAATGAACATGAACGAAAGTGTTAAAGTCAAGCAAATAAATGCGTAAGGATGAAAACGGATCAGATAGTATTTAAACTATATTTATATCTATATTTTTTCTTAGATTTAAATATGAATCTGACAAATGTTGGATATAAATACAGTCTGGATAAATATTGGATACGAATTTGGATCAGATTTTACTAAAAATTGGATCAGATTTGACTATTTTTTAGATTCCAATAATATTTGTGGCATCTCCTATTTAAAATATAGCACTAAATTGTTTTAATATTTTATAATGATAAATAACTGACTCTACTATGTAACCGTATATTAAATATTGATAGCAACAAATAAATCATTCATCTAACGTATTTGTATAATTCAGCCTTTAAGAACAGCTTCATATCCTATGGCACAATAAAGTTTAGCAAATTGACATCGGTTTTATAGTAATATTTATGCCCTTTTGCTCTAGTTTATCATGTAATCATTGATTATTGGTGCTATTTTGCCACTAATCCTAACTAATTCTAGATATATTACAAATAAATCGGTTATAAATATATCAAAATTGGCTAAAAAGAGCATGCAAAAAGCTTTAGTGGGGGATGTGCCAAAATAAAAAAATATATGAAATACCAAATTAGAGTACATCATGACAATGAGCTCGTCGAGATGATCGAAATGCAAATATAATATGCCTAATTTGTAGGTCAAATGCAAAAGATACGTATTAGCTAGCTGCTGCTATTATATCTGTCGAATCCGGATATCCGACTCCGAATCCACTTCACACAATACCGGATTCACATCCGACATCCGCGGCTGTGCCAGTTTAACATCCGCATTTGGAAGCCAAATACAAAAGATCATCGCAATTCTTTAAATTTGTTCGTTCGGACCAGCCTGGAAACTTCAACACTGTTCATTCTAGCTATGAGTTGAATAATTAAGACCGTAGCAGAGTCGAAGACAACAATCCTCGATGTAATGTATCATGTATAACTATATGTGCATTATCGGCATTTGGTACATTCTTATAAACATTTGTACTAGGACCAAAAGCTATCAACCATAACCATAAACTGTCAGCTGTAGTTGAAACAAACCCACTCAAAACATGGGGTGCTTATCCATCCACAAATTAATTAATTAGACAAGCGTTCATCTTAATTGGGCTATCAGCTGGGCTATGAACTTGGGTCATTCGCTCCTAAATTATATTGTGTATGTTGAGTATGGTAACTTATATTCTAGTCTTTTAGGATTTAAAATATGTGCTATAAAAAATCCTAAATGAATTCTAATAGGGTTATGAATTCTACTTTATTTTAGAGTAGAATTCTTACTCCACTTTGGAGGATGCCTAAGGAGACTATATAAAGCTATGAGGGGTGACCATAGAGAACACAAGCAACCAAATAACAAAGCAAAGAAGGCATTCATCCAAAGTTAGTGGTGCACGAGAGGATTAGAGGCTAGGTTATACTGTAGTGCTAAACCATTGTACATGATATGGATGTGGATGTTTCAGCATCTTTAAATCAAGTTTCTCACATAATTCAACACTAGCCAAGTTATGACAACTACCACCATCTACAATACGTTTAATTACCTTGTTGTTTACCTTGGCTTAGGTTTGAAACAAGTTGAATCTCTACGAATGTGCATCTCCTTCTTATGCAAGCATGCTCAAATTTTTTGTGACAACTAATGTCTCTCCCGTTTCATAATTCAACACATCAACCTCTTCATTATCATCTGATGCATCCTCATATCACTCCTTTTCATGACTAAGCTCAACCTTATCTTCACTTGCGGATTCATACTCTCCATCTTTCATCACAAGCATAACTTAGTTGTTGAGACATTATATAGAAATATGTTCACGCCCTAAACACTTGAAGCATTGAATTTCTGTACTCTTTATTGTAGCCCCAATTGAGGATGTAGGGAATGGAGTAGCCTTTTTTCTTACTTGGTGTAGGTGCTGATTTTACAATTGAGGAAGAACGAGCATTAGTATTTGAATTACTACCAGCTGAAAATGTACCTCATCCTAAATTGAATTGTGCTTTGGTGGCATTAGAGGATGGTAATGGAGCTTTCAAATTGAAGGATGCCGTCCTTGGTGCTAGTTTTACATCTTCTAATAACTGCTTCTCTGTCTTGGTCGCTTGATGCACCAAATCAACAACAGTATTGTAGAGTTGATATTGCACAATGCGTTAAATATTTTTGTTTAGACCAAATAGAAAGCACACAAGCGTTTGCTCTTCATCTTCATGCGCATGTGCCATAATCATAGCTTGCTTCATATCCTTGTAGTATTCCTCCACCGAGCGACCTCCCTGTCTCAAATTCTGTAGTTTATCAAAAAGGTCACATTTATAAGTGTTAGGAATAAAGGATGCTCTCAGCTCTTGCTTCATTTCAGCCCACGATGCAATTGGAGGTTCCCCATTATCTTCAATTTGGTTCAATACTTACTCCCACCAAATCAATGCATACCCATCAAACTCAAGTGATGCCATGTGCAGCTTCTTCTCCTCTGAATAATTGTGCATCCGAAAGATATTATTTACCTTGAGCTCCCATGTGAGATAGGCATCTGGATTAGAAGCACCTTCAAATTTGGGAATAGTGAATTTGAGTTTCCAAAATTTAGGATCTCATCACGACAACGGCCATGACGTTGGTAGTTGTCATTGCAGTGTAGCCAAAAGTCGTCATCGAAGTCCTCAATGTGGGTGGCACTGCCACGCCCACGGCCTTTCCATTGGCCATGGTCAGCACTCAAAACACCTCCCCCATGCCCGGGAAAGGGTGGTCGAACCGTATTGGCGGAGCTCAATCTGCTTGAGCTTCTCTAGTGAACCGTGCAGCCTCTCCTCATCGGTCTCATCAAGCTTAACACCTCCTTCATGGATGCTAATTGGGCCCCGTTCCTTACGAAGCTCCTCTAGTATCTCCCTCCTTAAGATGCTCATGTTGTCATTCAACTGAGTGTTGAAATCATTCGTGAGCTTCTCAAGGTCCGCCTGGGTCACATATGCTTGCTCTCCTTCTTTCCTACCATGGTTAGCGCAAACAACAAGAAAAGCTATGTATGTGGATGTGAAAATTTTTATTTGTAGAATTCACTCAACCTCACCTTCTATTACCAAACAAAGTTCTTATCCGTCCTTGATGGAATTGAAGAGTTGCACGCACTTTGGTGACGGTAAACAACAGTAGGTGATAGATTAAGCGAATTCAATTGCACAAGCATTGTTATAACAATGGTTTACATGTGGAGCTTGGAGGAAAAATATTAACCTATGCAATCTGAAATTCTTGATGTTGTTAAGCAATAGTCCAATAGGTTTAAGTGAAGTATATGAATGCACACGCAAAGATCAATACGACTTAATGCAAACAAAGGAATGAACTAAATAAAGGCAATTTGAAATTGAGGACTAAATAGCTCGTTTTGCACCAAGTACTAGGAGAGACACTAGCCAATTGCAATAATATGAATGTAAGGGCATAAGATTGCTCAAAGAAATTAAATACACAAGCTGAAATTATGAATTAGAATTAGTGGCCAACACACACTTTCTTTTCTCTTCTCTTCTTTTTGCCGAGGCTCTTTTTTTTATCGGCTGCCTTTTTTTACTTGTGGTTGGCACTAAGGTTTAGCTTTTCCTTGCACAAAAAAATAAAATTTCAGCAAGTGTAAATTAATACCAAGAATAGCTCTTAATGTAATTATCAAAGACTACTCTCAAAGATGAAAAGAAAATTATGGATATATTCAACAAAAATGACTACAGCGTATGAATTATTTTGTCGCAGCTACTGTAGCAGGGTACTGTAGCATGTGCTCGGTATTGTAGCAGATTACTGTAGAATACGTGGTGTACTATAGCAAATCGCTGTAGCATATGCGTAGCATTGTAGCGATCGGAAATTTTATTTTTTTATTTTTTTATTCAGATGAAACAAAGGAAATGATACAATGATCAAGCGACGCAAAGAAACACAACGATCGCGATGCAAAGAAACACAACGATCAGCACCTAAACAAAATTCTAATGGATGAAAACTTAATAAAACTCACGAAAAATAACAGATGCAAAAACTAAGATTTAGATTTTTTTTGGCTTTTTTTGTATAGGAAAAATTAAATCTAACTACGGGTAACTTGATCCTACCGTGTCAACAGTGCTCTGATACCAAGATAATATGGGGTGCCCGATCTTCACGACGTAGAATCGATGAAGATAACTTGGATCCGTGCAACCTGACGAACCGATGGTGCCAACCACTATTAGAACAACAAATCGCGACAAAAGAATTCGCTCAACCACACGCTCGTGATCCCGTCTACCCGACCACACAAGTAGACATGTCATTGCTCCTGCAAATCATAAGGAATCACAAGAACAACAGGGTTGAGAACGTCCAATTCTCCTCTAAGTTGTAGTATATGCCAAACCCTAGGAAGAACAAGCGTATAGCTCTCTGAAAAATAATAAATTGATTTATGTGGTCTGTCGTTACAAAAGGGGGACCATTGTATTTAACTCACGCACCCACAGATCAATGACTCATAGGCTTAATGCCGACTTGTATCTTGTTCGGCCAAGATATCCAAAACACAATCCTATACAGACTCAAAACAAACCGAAACCAACAATGCTAAAAACAAAAGCACATGGTCCAAACACATAGGCTTATCAATGTGCACTAATCACATGCCTAATCAAGGTGCTCAATCTCATAGCTTCGGCAAGAACTTGATGCACGGTTGTGGGCCTTCTCTTGAGACGTGGATTCAGATCAAATATCGCAGTATGCAGCACACGTACATCCACACGTGCATGCAGTCTTGTATGAAGCTTGCATGTATGCAGTTTTTTTTGTTTTCTTGGCTAGACTGTACATGCTCTTCCATCTCCTTTGTCGCATGCAACACACACACGCAACACATAGATGCCTGCATGTATTTCTTTGATTTTATCTTTTGTCTCGATCCATTTGCACATGCATGATTTTTTTTGGCTCGGTTGATTTCTTCTGGCTTCGGCATCCCAACATCTCCTCATGCACAAACCTGAGACCAATTAAGATACTAGTATTAGGTAGTAGCCAGTTCTCATTTAAATTAAAGCAAAATTTAATTAGGAGTGAGTTCACCTGTTGATTAATCTTTTTAGCTCGTGCGCATGTAATCGTACCAATAGGGATGCCCTCATCACTTTGCATATTGAGTGTATACCCAAACAATCACGTCAGGCCATCTCTCTCTTCACTTGCTGACGTGATGGGTCCACTAGTAGCAATCGTCTTCCACCTCGCGCGCATATGCCAGCTTTCCCGTGGTCATGGCCCGAGCTACCCTCGATTTTAGACACTATGCCCATAATTCTTCGTCTGCTGCTGCCCACTCCTGCCTCACCCATCACTGTGATGCAACAAGTCTCTTCACCATTGTTGTTGACTTCACATCGCACTCCATAGTGAGAGCCCAACACCGTGCCTATAAAACCCCTCTGACCATACTATTTTCCCCTTAGCTCGCCCTCTCGGTCTCTTGCACGCATTCCCTGAGCATTCCGCTCTCTGGAACTTCGAGAAACCGAAGTTGTACATGACTCCAGCGAGCACGCCATTGTGCTCTAGCTTCTCCGGTGAGCTTCCTACTCATTTGTTTGACCTTTTATGCAGAGGATCACTCGAGCCAAACCTTCTTCTTCATCTCTAACCAGACGCCGCTGTAAGTCTTTTTCTCTCCGATGAGGCGTACCTCTATTCCTATCACCTGTATTGCAGCTGTTCCGCATGCATGCATATAAGATCATGTACACCTCTTTTTATAGCTTCACCATTGCCGGATAAACCATCGTTGCTGTCGACTCTTTCGCCACCAATGAAGTCTCCGATGCTAGCTCCATCCGCTTCTCCTCGTGAACCATTCTTCCTCTCATGAATCATCATCGCCTTCGGTGAGCTCCTCCTCCCTCGTAGAGTACGTAAGTTAAAAAGAAATAATCGTAGTTGAAAAGAGGACTATGGTAATCAAAGTCGATAGGAGAACTAAAGTAGTCAAACTCATAAAAGGAACATTGGTATTCGAACGCGATAACAGAACTATAGCAGTCCAAGCCAAAATCTCGCAGCGTAGTCAAGATCTTCGACTGCTTGTGTAGTCGAGATCTCTGAGCGTTCGTCTAGTTGAGATCCTCGACCACCTGTGTAGTCAAGATCTCCTACCACTTGCGTAGTCAAAACCTCTGACTGTAGTAGTCATCATCTTTGACCTCTGACGATAGTCGTTGGCCGTGATTGATAGTCGATAGTCGTTGGCCGTGATTGATAGTTGAAGGCCATGGTCGATAGCCGTTGGCCATGATCAATAGCTGTTGGCCGTGATAGATAGTCGTTGACCGTGACCAATAGTCATTGGTCATGGTCGATAGTTGAAGGCAGTAGTCGATAGTCGTTGGCCGTGGTCGCTAGTCGCAAGTCGTGATCAGTGATCATAATCTACAGTGCATGGTCGTAGTCTTAAGTTACAGTACCCAGTCGTAGTGGTAAATAACGATACTTTGTCGTAGTCGTAAGTTAAAGTACCCTATCGATAGTCAGAAATCTATAGAACCTAGTTAATAATCGATAGTCGTAAGTCGTAGTACCCGCTCGGCGCTCGGAAAACCTTTGTGGTCTAAGATCGGTAGCTCTGACTATGTGTGATCAGTACGACCGAAGTTGAGGTAGGACAAAGACCTTTGTAGTTGAAATGCTATGATCGGTGGAATGGTACTCGAAGTGTTCGGAGTTTGTAGTCGTAAATAGCTCTGTACTCACCGAGAAGGAATAACTCAAACATGCTAAAACTCAAACACCTATAACTTTTGCATACGAACTCCAAATTTAGTGATCTTTATTTCTAAATTTTTATAAAGACAAGATCTTTCTGAATTTACAAAAACATTTAAGTCTTGTCTCTATTTATTTGGCTCTTGTTTGCTTTTATTTGGATTTATTTAACGGTTAGACGACTCCACACCAGACGACACCGAGAACGCATCAGAAACATTCTCTGAGCAACAGGAATAAGGCAAGCACCCTCTTTGACCATGTTGATCATAGTATTTTAATTATTGTATATTGTTTGCAAAATCTATTATGCATGCATGTATGTTCTGTTAAACCGTTATACTATGGGTGTGATCACAATGATGTGAATATGTGTACTAGCTACTGATTATGGGACTTGTATAGAACACATGCAGTGACAACAGGCGCTCGTGCCTGGGGTCCCCACAGCACCCCAACTGAAAAGGTCATAAGAAATTACAAGAAAATTTCTATATATACTTCTAAACTTACGTTAACTATGAATAAAATTTTAAGTTCAGATTCATTATATGTTAGCGATAACAAAAAAAAAAGAAAAATCTAACAAACGCTAAGAGTCTAGATTTGTCAGAATTATGCACATACGGGCACATACATAGGTGGAGTAAACCATCAAATACATGTAGAAATTTTCTCAAAATTTTTTATAACTTTTTTAGTTAAGATGCTCTGTGAGTGCTCCACGCTTAAGTGTATAGGATATATTACCGGGTAAACAGAGTTATGTCACACTTAGTTGGTCTTCCTCTGGTAGTAGCAAGTTTAGCTTTGCTGCATGCACCACCAAATGTTTAGCTTAGTGTGTTTAGTACAAATGACGATCGAATGGCTCTTTTATTTTCTTAATTACCAGCTGTCTTGATCAGCCAGCTGAACACAATATATATATATATATATATATATATATATATATATATATATATATATATATATATATATATATATATATATATATATATATATATCATTGATCGCCCGCTTCAATTCACACAATCTCATTGAAGCTTGGAAAAATTCAGTTAAATTATAGCGTAACCTATTGGACTAGCTAGCAAACAGCCAAATTAAACACTACGACAATATACAATACAATTAGCCTTAGGTTTTACGTACACGATAATGAAATGCAGGATGGAAGGAATGACAAATGTGCATACAATAATAATAATGAAGTTGGCTTAGGTCTGCTTGATCGATCAATATACATATATTTCAATATTTAGCAGTGAACAGTAGCTAGGTCGCTGGAGTTACAGTAGTACATGCTGGGCCGGGACCATAAACAAGCACATGTGCTGATTGACGATAGATCAGCTGATAACACGACAAAACATGCAAGGATTATTCCCTTCCTTATTCAACGAGATGCATGATCAGTGATCGATCGATCAGCCCATATGCATCTAGCTAGCTAGCTGTGTTATTAGTACGATCGAGTATCAGTACAGCTTGTACTACAAGAAATTTGAGTATCAGTGACAAATATAGTTATGATGAGAAACGAAAATGTCATAGATTAGCTATAATTCCGTGTCGATTCAAGTGATTTCGTCATTAATATGCGGGACGGTACCTTCGACGCCTAATTTTGTGACGAAAACAAATATTTGTCACAGAATATACAGAAAACCATGATGATTGTTTATATTCGTCATCAAAGAAATTATTATTCGTGACGATTTATTGGATGACGAAAAAAGTGTTGTCAAAAAAAAGTTAGGGCGAATGAGGCCATTGTGAAGTAAAATATCAAAAAAACCCTAACCCCCAAATCCTTCGCCGCCCCGCCGCCCGATTCATTTTTCCCCGCCGCCCCCATTTTCCCCCCCGCCCCCGCCGCCCCCTCCTCCTCCGCCTCCCCACGCTTTCCCCCGCCCCCGCCTTCCCCCGCCGCCCCACTCCTCCCCCGGACGCCCCACTCCTCCTCTGCCGCCCCCTCCTCCCCCGGCCGCCCCCTCCTCCTCCGCCGCCCCCCTCCTTCCCCGGCCGCCCCCGCCTTCCCCCGCCGCCCCCTCCTCCTCCGCCGCCCCCTCCTTCCCCGGTCGTTCCCTTCTCCCCCGGCACCCTACTCTCCCCCGGTCGCCCCCTCCTCCTCCGCCGCCCCCTCCTTCCCCAGCCGCCCCCTCCTTCCCCAGCCGCCCACCTCCTCCGCCGCCCCCCTCCCCTGGCTCCGAGCGACGGCGACCTCGACTACTCCGAGAGCGAGCCACCAGCGGCGGATGGCCGGGCGGTGACTGGAGCGCCGACGACGAGTTCGTCATCACGCGGGATGCCTTGACGATTTCCTGCAGCGCCGCTCGCTCAGAGAGGGAAACCCTAGCTTAAGTGCTTAACGCCTCGTCGGCAGCAGCAGCGCAAGGCAGAAGTGAGAAGCCGGGCGCCGATCCAGCGCCGCCGCACAACCGCTCGTCGCCAGCGCCGCCTCGTTGCCTCCGCCGTCTCAGATCTGCGCGACTTCGCCGATCCAGCGCCGCCCCGCAACCGGCCTTCGCCTCATCGCCTCCGCCCTCCGCCGTCTCAGATCTGCGCGACTGCGCCGATCTTGCGCCGCCCCGCCTCCCGGCGCCGCCCGCCTCGCCTCCCGACCCGTCTCGGCGCCGCCCGGCCTCCTGACTCGTCTCGGCGCCGCCCCGCTCAATGAGAGCCCCCTAAGGACTTCATTAAAATGTCGGTATTGTCTCCTTCACTCTGTTATTGTCTGTTGTTTCTCAGTTGTGCCACTGCCACCCGATGTTTGGTGTTAGATCAAATGCTCCATGAGTAGTAATATGTAAATTCTCCATCTGTTATTAAACCATTAACCCAATAAATCTACTGATAGTTGTGGTAAGATCATCTTGGCAATATTTTCAAATCTCAAATTAATCTAACTTAAATGTCGCACTCCCTGGATCACTCAATTAATTGAACATGATGAAAAATGCTAGTTCCATATTTTAGAAGGTTCCAGTAAAGAAAAAACTAGAATGTTCATGTTAATATGCTTAGCAGAGTTTTTAGATATAATGATATGTTGCCAAACCATGCAGTAAATTTTGATGACACTAGATGACCATCCCAGCAAATATATAAGATTTCAGCATATCTATCAACCTATTAAGGACATAAAGATTGCCATGAGGGAATTCGAGAATAAAAAGTTTAAAACATGAAAGAACATAAAGAGTACATATGGCAATTGAATAGAACTAGATGTTGTTTTAGGAAATTTTGCTTTCAAACTTTGGAAAATTTACCAAAATACGTAAGGCAACCATCCACTATGAAATAGATATACCTTGCATAGATAATTAGACCTCCCAACTTCCACCAGCACTAAATTACATAAACCTAGAGACACTCTTTAACAGTGAGCCACACACTGGCTTTGTGTAACTTCTAACCTTTAAGACTTTGAACAGATGTGCCAAATCAAAACTCTTTTTGAGCAGATCTACATGGAAAGTTGGAAACCAAAGCTTTGGACTCCTGCTCTATGTTCAATAGCTTCCTACATGTAATTAGAATACCAACTAAGACGAAATTATAAACAAAAATGTGTAAGAAATATTGCAACAGTGTATAAATAGCATGTGACGGTCATATTGTTTAGGCTACAAATGATAAACCACATCATACATATCATTATGAGATCAACTTACCATAAGGCCGCCAAAAACTCCTTCAATTAAAATCCTGCCCCAATTATCAAAGTATGTGTAGACTGAAAACTTTGATTTTGCCAAGAGCCCAATAGATGCAACCATCTATTATGTTACATTTTTTGTATTTTGAGATCATGCCATGTTCTTTGTATTATGCTTTATGTTTACTTGTTTAGTATTGAACTCAAGTTTCATATCAGTAATACAATTAGCCAATTATGATATACTTTTGTTATATCGTGGTATGGATACAAATTGGCGTTAGATTTAGGTGGTTAGAGTTTAGCCCGGGGCGTAGCCAAATCCTAGTTCCGCCACTGGGAATATCCAATGAGGTTGTTGTGTTCCATGAGTTTATTCACAGGAGTGATTAAACCACAATGTGTAACTCAAGCTCCATACAATGAATCAATGAATTATCTTGTCACTTGAGGTTTTTGTTGATTGTTTAGTGGTTTCTGCATTGACCATTGTTCAGTTGGGATTGCTTACTTGGTGGCTAATGTTCCCACATTCTATGTGTGCTTTGCTAACAGATTTCATACAAATGGCTCAGTCGGAACTTCTCTATATCATCAAATGATGCCAAGAGGTAATGATTCACTCTATGGATATTTCCCTTGGATAACTCTTAAGTCTGTAACATCATGACCACAACTAATTGCCACATCTGTTCAGGTTGCTTCAGGAGTTCGTCAACAAACATGGAACTGATCTCCAAGTAATTTACAGTGTGTCCGGGTGGTAATGTGCGACAGCAGATTTTATTGCACAGGAAGCAACTGTAAGTATATTAATTGCCAAATATTGAAATGTGCGTGTGTGATGGTTTTGTGATGGAACTGTGTCTATGGTGATCACTTTTGTGTTGAACCAATGATTGTAATGGCATGTATTGGATAAATGTCAATTAATTCTATATGCTTTGATGGAACAATTCTATGGTGATTATCTGGAGAATTATGCTACTGTTCATGACGTTTTTTTGGTCATTCATGTATGTCTGGATTAAATTTTGTGACGTTGTAAATATATTCATGATGAATAATTTCGTCATAAATTACACGTCCTGGACCACATGTCATGACGAAAACGACTGTCATAGAATGTTTTCACTTGGTGACGATAACGGTATCGTCACAGAAAATATTTTATGACACTAAGTAAATCGTCATAAATATTATTGTATGATGATCTGTTATTCGTCATAAATGTGTACTATTTTATGACGATTTCCCAATGATCGTCACTAAGAACATTCTATGACGCAGAATCTGTGACGACCCGCGTGACGCAAGAAAATCGTCGCTATTATGCTTTTATGACAAAAATCTATGATTTTGTGACAAATACATATCATCACCGATGCTCAAATTTCTTGTAGTGTTGTATTCGCATGCTTTGGAGAGCTACTGATCCTATGCATATATAAATTCAAATGGCTATAGTCATACAGGTTTTAAACTTTTAATTCATGTTGAAGTGGATACTGCAGATATGTCAATGTCGATGAAAGCACACAGATTTCTGCATGTCATGGACGTACTCATTGTCGACCATGTATACAATCTAGAAATTAATACATGGCTGGAATGTCAAGCATGAGATCGAAATTGGTAAGAGATCGATCATGCATAATATAAGCTCATGTTGAATTCTAGCTAGTCTGAGCTTGATCATGAGAAACCAGACCTCACGTACACACGAACATACGTAATGTTGACCATGACAAAGAATCCGAATCTAGCTAGCAGCTGCATGCCTGCATGTATATGTATATATGCATGAATATGTGCGCATGTATGGCCAAACAAAACCAGACTGCCACTTGGGCATGCATGCTGCAGTGGGAGAGGGCACTGCACAGTGTTTTGAATTGAACTATTGCATGTGACAGCATCGATCGGATGCCAGTATTGAAGGATGGTGTGAGAAGATTCAGCTAATATTGTGATGAATCATTGTAATATTAATTCTAAGTCACTTAAAGTCAACTATGGTCAATGACAAAGATCGGAGCTAGGAGCAGGGAGGAACTAAGGCCCAGAACGATCAAGAATGCCGGGTGAGACGCTGAGCTCAAACATAGCACGAGGAAGGCGGGAAGTGTTGAAGGTAAGTTCGAACGGCGGGATAGCGCCACATGGCTTGCACGGGCTAAGTGAGCTATGATTTGGTGGAACCGAGATAGGAGAGATGTGGCGACACGTGGCAAGCTAGTAGTACACCTACACGTGGCAAGTATAGCAATTGCTTGCAAAGTTTGGTGAAGACCGGGTCAACAAAGGGTATTTTGGTAGTTTGACTAAAATACCGAAAACCATCTTGGATCAAAACCACGGCACATGGACAATGCATTGGAGAACGGTTTAGATCATGGTGGAGCTGGTTTGATCAAGGCGGATCAAGGCTAAGGATTTAGTGGATACACACTTATGCACTTTGAAAAGCGTGCATAAGTGAACTCGTGTGAGTAAAACCCGTATGTGGGGGGATTAATGGGTTCCCCCAGTATAATAGTAGATAGGATCTATTAAGGGGTGTAGGTGACTGATTGCCTACCTATAAAAAGGGTTGGGATTGAAACATCAAATTTAGTTTTTGAAACTCTATTGAAAGCCTCTGTTTATCATCCGCTTTCTCTGGTTTTTTGACCACGATCAGGCCTTCAACCACATTGTCTCTTTTCGACCACCTTAGTTTTTTGACCACTCACTAGTCATTGATCTCACTGGTTGTATTCCAACCTGATTCGATCACGTCGATTTTAGACCACTCGTTGGCCTTCGAACACGTCGATTTTGACCATGTTGATTTGGCCTTCTACCACGTTGGTTTCGATTACATTGATTTTCGACCATGTTAGTTTTTGACCACTTAAGCCGAATTTCAACCACATTGGCCTTTGACTACGTTAGCTTCGACCACATTGATTTTTTATCACTCTTTGGTTATTGACCACTTGAGTCGAATTCCGGTCATGTTTATTTTCGACTGATAGTCGAATTCTGACCACAGTGTTTTTTCGATCAGGTTGTGCTCAAATTTGTGGGACTTCCAACCACGTAGTTGAAATTTGACCACGTTATTTTTTCTGACTGTTTTTTGCTCAAGTTTGAGAATTTGGTTTCCCAGTAGGACTGCTATTCTAATCTTTATAACTTTGTAGCTATTGGAGTAAAGGATAAGTGGATACTTAGAATAAAATTTTAAGACACCAATCACCCTCTCAGTTGTCTATCCGTCCTTACAAGCATGCATGTGTTGCTTATTAGCCTAGCCCTGTGCTGGAATGTGTCAGTGGCATGTCAGTGAGAAATGCTTGTGAGCTTTTGGAATGCATCATCTCCCCACCCCCTCAGTCTACTAGCTAGGGACAAAACAATGGCAGCATGGCTGTTGGTGGTGTTACCTCATTTCTATGCTCTCTCTCTCACACACACACACCTCTCTCGCTCCGGGACATAAGACCAAACCAACCATGAAATTATGTAGAATTAATATGGGAGCTTTGCGATTTAAAAAATCAGATGTACATTATTTGTTGTGAAGAAAAAACAATTTGTGAATGAACTGAACTATTTTGAGAAAAAAAAGTTTATAATTATTAAATTTTCATGAATGCTCAAGTTTGCGCATATGGTGATACGATATAAATAATATATCAAAGGGATCAGAATATGAGCTGCATTGCCCCCACATGATGCATATGTATAGGGACTGTACGTATAAGACAAGAACAGATGATCAACTTCGTCGGTTCGTCCTGACTACTGTCTGCTTGTGGTCTTGGCGATGCTAAAAGAAGCTAGCTATAAACTAATAAACATGCACACCAAGGGTACAATTATAGAATCTTTTTTTATTGGGACTTTTAGAATTGCAGCTATCTTGAAGAATGAAGAACGTACCTAATCGGGCTAACTAGCCAGTTGATATATGATATTAGCTTACGTATCAGAATGTATTAGGCAGAAAAAAAAATATATGGATCAATATGAATTCTTCATACCAACATATGTATTAGCTAACATATCTTGAAAAATGTATGGGTCAATATGAATTCTTCATACCAACATACGTATGAGGCAGAAAAATGATCAGGAAGTTCAAATTTGATCATGGAACTATATATATGAACAAACACGAAAAAACTTGTACGGGCTATATCAATTGGACAACCCCCACATGTATAACTTCAATACAGAACTTGCATATATGTATTGCAACAATTGAAATGGTGAAGAGATATGTAACAAGCCCTTTGGTTAAAAACTAATTGATCCAAGAGAAACCAGAAAGGAAGGAAAAAGTAGAAAGAAAACAAAATTGGAGGGGGGGGGGGGGGGGGGCAACTATTTTCCAGAAGGGCAAAGGAATTCGTCTGTGTTTGCTTTCAAATTAAACTTGTCACGTAACTTTTGGAGTAGTCCCAAGCCTAAGCTCTAGATCTACTTCTTGTGGATCCACAAGGGGTGAACTAGAGCTAGGGCTTGCGGTTGTTTTGTGTACCTTTGCATCATGATCAACAACTCCTTGACATGGTACCACCAGCGGAGCCTCCGCCGCCGGCCGCACAAAGATCGGAAGAGTCACCGGCGGCTGATCCACACGCCTCCTCTTCGTCGCCCTCCCCGACTCCTCCTCGTCGTCGTATTGATCTAAAGCTTCTTCTCTCACTGCCATGGACATGAGGACCTTGTTCTTGCTCTCCTTGATGATGGTTGATAGGTAGGAAGGAGAAGGGGTGGTACTACAACTTATTGTCACATCCCCCTTGGCTACAGGGACGCTAGGAGTGGTAGTGCTAGGGTTAGAGACTGCCCTGTACAAGAACGTGTCTTGGTGTGGTTGATGATCATGGGGCGCTTCCAGCTGGACGTCGTCGGGGGACGAGCACTGCCGGAGACGGGCCCGGTCGCGGCGGTGCACGTTCATGTGGCCGCCGAGCGCCTGCGCTGACCGGAACTCGCGCTGGCAGAAGCTGCACGAGTAGGAGCGCGGCGGCCACACGCAGCCACCGAGGTTAGCCGCCGCGTCGCGTGCGAACGCCTGCTCCTCCCACGACGGCTCTCCGCCGTACGACGCCGCCGCTGCCCAAGGGATGGGACTAGCGGTGCTACTACTACTCCTCGCTCCCCACATGCCCCAGTGCATATACTTGGATCTTTGCTCCATTGCTGCCGAGTTCATGGGTGATTTTGCAGATAGGTGGCCTAGCTGCCTTCTAGACCGGTGGAAATTAAGCTAAGAAGCAACTTAACTAGATCAAAGAGCAACAAGAGAAGGCCGCCTCTTGGTGAATATATATGCCAAATTGCAAGAATCAATCAGCTAGATGCATGCATCCTTGTGTTGGACCGAGAGTGGTGTGTTTTAGGCCATCAGCTAGCTATGATTGGAGTTCGAGAGGACAGAGGCAGCTGCAGGGAGGAGAAGAGGAGAGGAGAGGAGACGAAAGAGGAAAAGAAAGAGGCCCGGAGGAGAGGATCGGCTGTATATGTATGACTAGATAACAAGCCTTCTCAAGTTTGTTGTTAGGTATTGGTGGTGGGTGCACTTCTGCACTGTCTACATGTGATTTTAATTTGTTTGCTTCTTTGATTCCGGTTCAGAAATCGATCGATAACTGGTGCACAGTGGCCGAGGTGTATGTAACTATGTTTGCCACTATTAAGGCAGCTAGCTTAATTTCTCTCGGGTTTTGTTAAACATCATCCGAATATTTTCTTTCTAACTATCATCTAGATTTAGAACTGTTGGACTAGAGATCCAATGGCCATAAATTCTTCTCCTTCCCTCTTGAATTCTACCCTCTCCCCTTTGAAAAAAATCTCCCTCCTTCAAAAACAAAAGCTCCTTGATCTCTAATCCAAGGGTCATAAATTTAGATGATAATTAGAAATAAAATATCCGGGTGATGCCTAAACACTCCCATTTCTCTCATTCAAAAGAGCATATTGTCAAAAACAAAAAGAGCAACAGATATGCATGGTCTGAGTGCTGTTCCTTGTGGACAAATTAAGTTTTTGGAATACTACATGGTGTTAACTGGTCACTGATGTTGTTTGTAACGAATGGTTTGGCAATCCTAGCTAGCTAGCTAGTGACTCCTATCATATCTATCCAGGTGATCTGGCCATGTGGTAGTGCATGTGTCTCCGTCGAATCTAGATTAATTGCATTGCCTTGCATATATATGGTCATCGAAATTCAGGTAATAATTAATTTGCCCCCAAGAAGAGGCCATGCACGAAGAATAAACACCGATATATATATACAGTACTCTTAGTTGACAGTTCAACAGGCAAAGGCATCCGAGGTGCTCCCACCCAATTATAAACGAGAGCCAAACTTTAGAACATGATGATCCGATAAAATCTTAGCGCTGGCCTGCTTCAGGGTAAGTGCATTATTCAGTAATCTTCCGAAATTATTGTGAAAATTTTCGTCCAAGTTCAGTACCCAACTAAAGTAGCACCAATGATACTGTAGTTTACACTGTCTACTAGTACTTTCATATATATGACTACAGTTCATATAGTGTGTGTGTGTATATATACAGAGAGTATTGCTGGCAGCATTTGATTACTGCTAGGAATTGAAGGACCTACGTACCGTGACCACTGAAGATGGACTCAATCGATTGGTCCTCCCAAAATTCAACCACATTCCAGTATCTGCACTTGATCTATCTTTGACCGAGACATTGAGAGCTGAGGATTGCTCTGCCTGAATTCGGGCTTTCATGTTACAGTACTAGATCTCTAGATTGTCAATGCATTCAAATATTTTCCATTACTAATCAATAATATGTGGTGCCTAATTTAAACGGCACTTGTCGCTACCAAGGTGAACGTGACGACTGATGTAGCTACCTGGATATTATTATCTTTCTTTTAATCAATTTATACTATACTAATTGAGCACTCTAAGAAAGCTCCTATATTGACCAGAAAGATCTAGTTATCTATCTGACGGACCCGGGTTATAATGGCTCGGATTAAAAGTAAGAGTCTATACCAAATACAAACCAAACTAACTAGAATTCAGAAGAAAAAATAAAGAAAATTTAGCAATTTAATCTCCATACAACTTCCAAAGTAACATTCATAATAACAAAAATTCGGAATAATAATTAAATAAAATTAACAAATTAAAAGAGAGTCTATGTAAATTACAATCCAAATTAACTAAAATTTGGAATAAGAAATAAAGAAAAATGAGACTGGATGTGTCCTTGTGATTAGACTGGAATGGCATCTCAGTTTCTTCTCACAGCTAGCTGATTATGTATTTAGGTCAAATTAGCTAGCTAGCTAGTCGACTAGTCGCTTGAATCGCAATATATAAAGTTGATGCTTGTGTGTGATGCGTTTGTCTTGTTTCTTTCTTTCTCCTTTTCTCACCACTTTTCCTCTTGTGCGTTCCGATATCATCCTTCTTCAATAAACTAATAGTATCTAGCTAAGCTCCGGTTATTGTTAATACATTGCACGTACACTGGCTAGAATGATTGGTTAATTTATTCAATACCTACCATGTATATTCTTTCTTTCCTTATCACTACCCCTTAAAAATACGAGTTGGTTGTTATCGGTGTATTCTCCCTTATCTTTCCATAGCCATTTAATCTGAACAATGAGATCTTGACCATATGTCTCGCAACCCTCCCCTCTCCTCTCTTACGTGATCTAACTGCCGCTCCCCTCCACTTCCAGTGTCAGTTACCATCTCCCACCCCTCTTCACCTCCGCCTCCTTGTCCGCGTCCCCTCCAATGCCTCGTTCCCCTCCCCTCCCATCCCCTGCCTCCTACCGCAGTCTCTGTAGCTCCGCAACATCCCCTGCGCTGCAATTCACCTAGTGCTCCTATAGCAAGATCTCAGAGTGCTGACACGGGATGGTGAAAAGGAGGAAGCCCTTGAGCTCGAGTGCACAGAGGTGGTGGGTGCCAAAGGGGTTGCGGCAGAGGCAGGAGGGGTACTTGGGCGATGCATCGAACATCCAAAGGACACGCGGGTTGTTCGACGTCTCCCATATACAGAGCAGCGAGGGCCCATGGATGGAGGCGAGGAACCATCCAGAGACGTGGTGGATCTAGCAGAGGTCCTAAGTGCCGCCGTCGGAGTCGACCGCTCGCTTCTAGGGTTAGATATGTTTGAACTGTTGCTTCGTGGTACTGTCTCTTATTTGAAATGTTCATCGAGTATATGTTAATAAATTAAGGAAATATTTGGGGATCATGCTGCTTTATTGGGACCACTAACATACCCCCAAATAATCAGCAGAGGAAACTTGATTTCATAGTGATGTAGATTTCTTGGTGATCCTTTGCAATAATTCCATATCTGCCTCCTAACGCTATTTCTTTGATTCTATACAGTTCATTTTGTTTATTTAATTAGGTGGTTGAGCTGAAGGCTTTCAACAAGTTTGAGAACACAATTGGTGCCCTTTCGGCTGTGACCCTCATTAGTGGTAGCAAGCCTAGCAAGTGTTTGCACAAGTTTTTGCAGTTGATGATTCTAAACATGGAAGTGCTATAAAAGAAAAGCTGGTCGGTTAGGTTTCTCAGTTCCTTTGATTGTACAGAATTATCAACCTTCCTTATAGTTTTGATGTGCTTTTTGCAGAAAATTGATTGTCTTCACAGTAGCGCTATGATAGAGCTGATGAGAGGGCTGCGAAATCAGCTCATTGAGCTTATATCTGAGTTGGGTGCATAAGGCCTAGGTCCAATGAGCCTTGGATTGTCCCACAACTTGTCTAGGTATAAGCTGAAGTTCAGTTCTAAAATGGTAAGTATGATATTGGTGCTATACTCCTATTGCACCTTTTATTTACCATATTATTTTGTGCTTTATTCCTGGCTCTTATGTGATTTGGTTTGGCATCATTATCTTCGAGCAATTTTCTATTATATGCATAGTCATGCTTTCCTTGTTCTTTTGTGTAGCTATTTATCTAAACATCATTTGTAATATTCAATGAAGTTAACATCTTGTGGGCTGACAAGTCAAGAAATCTTAAGATTTTTATTTGTATAGGACCCTTATTTGACATGGATAAATGAGGTGAATGCTATATTGTTTCTGGTTCCACAGGTTGATACTATGATCATTCAGGCCATTGGCTTATTGGATGATCTTGACAAGGAGCTTAATACCTATGCCATGAGGGTTCATGAATAGTATGGTTGATACTTCCCAGAGCTCACTAAAATAGTGACAAATAATATACAATATGCAAAAGTTGTGAATATGATGGGCAACTAAACTAATGCAGTCAACATTGATTTCTCTTAGGTAAATTCTTGACATGTCTAAATATGATTGCCATGCCTATGTAGGAAACCTCTTGTTTATTAAGAATACCTGTTATCTCAGATACTGTTAGATGATGAGATAGAAGCATAGTTAATGGAGGCAGCAATAATATCCATGGGAACAGAAGTTAGTGACCTTAACTTGTTAAATATTAGGGAAATGTGTGATCAAGTCTTGGCTCGTTCTGAGTACAGAGCTCAGCTGTACGACTATCTAAAAATTTGGACGAACACTATTGCACCAAATTTGACCACACTCGTGGGCAAATTAGTTGGTGCTCGCCTTATTGCACATGGTGGCAATTTGCTAAATTTGGCCAAGCAGCCTGTCAGCACAATTCAAATACTTGGTGCAGAAAAGGTGTGTACTATATGTAATCTTGGAAACATTTTGTTGTTTCCATTCTCATTTTTGTGTGATCCTGCGCATCTATATGTGCAAGATTGGTTATGAATCTTTTTAGATGTATGGATTTGTCATCTAAGAAACTTGGAGAAAAGAGGCACAATAGGCGAATGGAAGTTTGTAATCTTCCACTGGTTTGATGTTCCTATCTCAGTTAAGGTTTGGGCAAACTCCATGTTCTCTTTTGTACTGTTTTTCCTAATAATTTAACCATGACATCCATTAATGACACAGTTGTAAATGATATGTTTATGTTTTTTTGTTAGAATTCACCTTTCTCACACAAAAAACTAAACATTGTATCTGTCCATGCTTTATTTAGAGCTTTGAAGATGAAGCATTCTACACCGAAGTATGATCTCATCTATCATGCATCCTTAATTGGTCAGGCAGCTCCAAAACACAAGGGAAAGATCTCTCGTTCTCTTGCTACAAAAACTGCTCTTGCCATCCGGTATGATGCCCTTCGTGATGGTGAAGGCAACTCCGTTGGTCTTAAGAGTCGAATCAAGGTATTTATAGTGTTGAAACACCTTTCTTTCATAATATTTTATGAGGGATTGGCTTGACATACATGGCATTTGAACAGCTTGAGACACGGCTTCGGGTTCTTGAGGGTAAAGAACTTGGGAGATCTGCAGGTTCCACTAAGGGAAAGCCCAAGATAGAAATGTATGAAAACTTGCTGTTTAGATAGATCATAGTATTTGTGAAGCACTTGTTAGAGGAATCTACGCATGTCAATACCATTTCCATGTTTACATAGATCATCTACAGTCATCACAATAAAATATGTTCTTTTATATGTTCACTGTCCACAATCCATATTTCTCTGCTTGTTTCCGATGTTAGTTATTTTATACTCATTATAGTTTGGTATATTGATTTTAGTTTCTTTTACTTCTCTTGTCAAAAGTCATATACCCTTTCCTTTTCTATATTTTATTCTTCGGTCTTCTGATGTGTTTCCTAGGATACACCAGCTCTTACCACATATTTGACATATTGTGGTGATTGGAATACGTTAAATGCTCATTGTCACATGGTTTTAGATCTAATATGCGACTGCTTGCTTGTTTGATTGTTATATCTTTTATGCGATTTTACAACATGGCATAATTTTTATGAAATTTTACAATATGTAGTAATTTTATGAGATTTTATGTTGCTTTTGGGACTTTAGCTTACATACATATGTTTGTACGGTCTATGACCATGCTTTACCCTCTTTTAGTATTCCGTTGCAATGTATGGATACCTTACTAGTTATTTGAGAAGTTGCATTTTCATGTGGCCCTAGCTTTCGTTGGTATTAGCATTGGAGAGTCGTCGGATGTTGATTTGTCCTGCTCTTGTGGTTTATATGAGCGCGCTTGCCCCACATTCACAGAGCTGTCTGTAAATTTGTTTTGCTCCATGCACCTGCTGACACATGCATGGCTGATGACACTGAAGAAAAGGAAAGAAGAGGAATGAGTTTCAGCTGCTGCTCCTGCTGCTACTGTATGTACATGCATGCATTTCGATACGATGGTTGGCATGCAGTGGCACTATCGATCCTTTTCTTTTCTGCACAACTGTGTATTGGCCCGGCCGATCGGATGTGAGATGTCTGTTTTCTCTGTAAAAAGAGATCGACTGCTATACTGTTTGTTAAGCAAGCTAGCAGCTAGCTAGTGCTGGCCGGGCAGCAAAGCAAAGGAAAGATTCTTCTTGTGTTGCTGTCTGATCTGATCTGATCTCTCTCTCTCTCACCACTAACCCTACGCGTACGTACGTACCATGAAAGCTGCTTTACGCTAAAAGATTGTTCCTGTGCTCTCCCCCGGAGGAAAGCGCCTGTACATGTATAGTCGCTTTGCAGCAGCAGTACGTACTGTGCACTATTATATGCGCGCATGCAGTACCCATCTTAATCAGAATATTAAGTCATATCTACAGGAGCTATCTGTATATATTAGTCTATACAAAAAGTCCATAGTACCCTTCAGGTATCGTAAACATACCCAGTTTCCACACTAATACAAAATCAGATAAATAACTCTCTCCATTTCTCAGGGCACTAAACCCTGGAGTTAATGTGTGTCGTTGTGTATGGCCAGAAATGTGCAGAAACAGTTGATCACATGCTCTCTCTCTCTCTCTCTCTCTCTCTTGCTTTGCGGGTTAGAACTTCGTACAATGGTATGTAAAACAGAATCTAGGGATTTTTCTTGTTAGTCAAAAGAAAAGTGATCAACTATTGTACCGAGACAAGTAGTGTACAATCACATGCGGTAGGCGTTTTGTGCTCCCCGGCGTAGTAAGAGCCTATTTGGTTCACCGTCGCACTTTAAATTATGCAAGTTTTAACTTTCTAGGTACGTAGAAGCTTGGTTTGTCACCGTACCATAATTTTGACGCACTACGCTTTCTTGTTACTGTGGCCCGCCTATTATAGACTTTATATTTTTTGCTAAAACTTACCAAATGTGTGGTGGCCAATTTGTTATCCATTAAAAGTGTCTTGCGACACTTGCTTTGGCACGATAGGGTAGTGTTACAATACGACACTTGCTTTGGCACGATAGGGTAGTGTTACAATGCGACACTTGCTTTGGCACGATAGAGTAGTATTACAATGCGACACTTGCTTTGGCACGATAGGGTAGTGTTACAATGTGTAGTAGCCACCAAATTTATGATCATTTCACATAACACACCGTGTTCATTATAATAATAATATTTTTCAAGTTTAGGAGAGAGAAGAGCATGAGATGTCTAATTTGCCCCTCGTCAAAAAAAAAGAGGTACGAGCCTTCTTCCACCTTGAGAGATGGCTTGGTTGGCCACACCAGCTATGGAGAGGGGACATCGAGGCCCTAGAGACCGCGAAAATGGGAGCTTCAACCGAGCGTGGCAAAATGCAAAGGGGGAAAATGGGATGCTCTGGTTCGAGGCAATTGAACAGAGGCGCGCTGACGGAGACGAACAACGACACCGAAGTTTACCAAAGTAGGAAAACAAAAGGGCTTGGTTCAGAGCACCTCAAGCAAGGAAATCCAATTAACTTAGGGAAGTAGGTGAGCACAATGTGACGTTGTTAGATTTTGGGAAAGATCACCAGATTGGGAGATCAACTCGATGGGTTCCAACAGGAGCTTGTGCGGCAACAGCGCTCCGGCCGCTTGCTCTGTCCGAGCCTTCGGTCAAGGCAAAACCGAGCCTGAGTTCTTGGTCTATGTCCAAGAAGTAGTATCATCGGTGATGAGGCATCATTAGGTGTGATGGTGAAGGAGAGTTATGTCATCTCACTGCATTATCCGATGCTCACGATGAGTAATTATACAGCTCGAGTAATCAAGATAAAGGTATATATAAGGAACTCAAGCCGAGTGGGAGATCCGATCATCGAAGCGCGAAGGTGAGAACACCTCTAGCGGTGGTGGCCAAGGCCGTAGAAATTGGAAGCTTAATAAGATAAAAGTGAGGTGCTATAATTGCAATGATTATGGGCACTTCACTTTAGAATGTCGTAAGCCGAAAAAGGAGAAAGTGCTTCTTGGTAAAGCTCTCGGTGATGATGAACCGGCGATGCTATGATGCTGAGTTGAGTCCAAGATGTTAAGAAGATGTGTTTGCTATCCTAAGTCGAGTCCATGGAGTTGAACTGGGACATTGGAAAGATGTGTTCACCGTCCTGTGCTGAGTATGAATTGGACAAGTTGTAGTTAAGACCAACTGCCTCAATGAGTTAGAGTCTTTGTATACAGATGGACATGTACCAATTGAGTTGAGTTCCTACATATAACTATGTGTTTAGTTTGCATGTAGATCGCTTCATGTGGAGGCATAGCTGGTAGTTTAGATAATGTATTGAGATTAAATTAGGAGTATATCAAGATTAGGAGGAAGAATGTTAGAAATATCCTGATTAGACGGGTGGAAGGCAAAGCTCAACTCGATGCGTGACTCTGGCGAGCACGGTGGAGGCCAAGGGCAGCAATGCGGCTCTGGCGGTCACACGCCGTGGCTCAGCTTGCCGACGAACGAGGAGAGAGGCACAGGTGATGGGGGAGAGATGGGTGAGAAGGAAGAGACGGATGGGAAAGAGAAATAGTGGGGCCCACAGTAGAATTGTGTTTTTCAAAAAAGAGGAAAAGGGATGGAATACCTAGAGGGTGTATTGTACACACGCATCTTAGAGCATGAGGAACGGTGGATGGCATAGGAGCATGTACATACTCCTAGGAGCAAAATTGCTTTTCCAAAGAAGAGGGGTAATGTTGGTATATTATATTTGAGATATTCTCTCTCTAAATATTAGAAAATGATACTTCAGTTATCAAAGTGTGTTTTGGCAAATGAATATAAATTTGTAACGTCCATCGGCCAAATCACAGCTGGCAAATGTTATCCAGTTGTGATGTTTGGGAGCCAATTTTGCCAATTACAAACAGCATGAGGGTTAGTTATTCCAGGGGTAGGAACAGCCCACGTACAATGGGGTGATTTGGAAGCAGTATCTTCTATACTTGTTTTCCGCTTTGACTAGTGGATTACTGACAATGGGTGGCCATGAGCCTCTCGGGTAGAATCTAGAAAGAGAAAAGCAGTAAAAGACATTGTTATCTCAACTTAGTCGCACACTATCTGTTGCATGCCTAATGCATGAAATTGAGAGTTTAAGAAATCTTGTGAGTAAAACTGCGCAACTCTACAAATTAAGTCAAACTAATAGTATTCGGATACGCCATGCTTTAGGTAAATGAAGCTATGTTTAATTGATGAATCCAACAGAAAGGCATAAATAGCTTTAATAATGTTTCTAATATGGTAATCAAGTTTATTAAACCCCTTTTCCCTTAAGAAGTTAACTTTTGCTTTGGAAAGTTGTTTATAAATAAACTTTCATCTACAAATATAGTAATAAAGACAATATATCCCTACGTTTTGAAACAATAGCAAGTGGTTAATTGGTTTTCTGCCTCTGACTTGCTGAGTACGCTTGTACTTATACTTGCTAGACTATCAACAGAAGAGCCATGAGATGATAATGAAGAACAATATGGGGAAGAATTTGAAGAATCCTTTGATGTAGATGATCTCTGGTTTTAAGTCTCACCCTTGCTCAGGCACGCCTGTGTGGTTTTCCTTTGTGTTGTAGTGTAACTTTAATCTTGAACGTCTGCTGTGTAAAAACATGGTTGTTATGTCGTAATTCTGTAATAAATTTTGGTTTCTATATTGTAAGTATATGTTGGTATAATACACACTCATTTGTAGTACTTCGTAGCTGAATAATTCTAGGCAGATATGGGAATCTCTAACAGTCCCAGAAATGGAGGCATTACAGTACTTCGTATTCATATATGCTTGTTGATGTTGTACCTGTACTAGCTGCTTGTGCAGGCATGCCATCATGGAGGAGCAGGCTAGGCTTGGCGTAAGGGTGCACACTGTTGGCCCAACCTATCTCAAATGCACGACGCACACAATTAGTTTGCTGGAGTTGGGAACAAGACGATGGAGCTAATAATAAGACTAAATACAAAAGAACTAAGGTACGAGATTGCGGTGCTAACTGGTCACACCTCAGCAAATTACATGGATTAAATATATACAAACCGGCCGCACATGTAAACCACTCACCCACGACTACATCTGATCCAGTTTTCCCAGCCACAATCCCTACGATTCGAGCACACTGCGCACTACCCGCTAGACTCGGTCTCACTGAGACCAACTTAGACGCGTACGACCACACACATAGGCTTCGAGTCCTTTGAGCGAAACACTTCGCCACATAGGTCTTTCGAGCACCGACCGCTTTAGTAGGCCTCCGATTGCTACAGAGATCAAATGACCATGACGCTACGACTGCAATAGTGACTCTATGACCATGACACTACGACTGTTACAGTAAATCTATGACCATGACATCCACAGTACTCCTCCGAGCATGACGTCTACAATACTCCTCTAAGTATGATGTCTACAATACTCACGACTACGACCGCTGCGACTACTTCCACCACGACCGCTACGACTGACACTTTGACCACAATCATTTTGACCATGGCCACAACAGCTTTTTCAACCACGCCTTCGACTGCAGCTTTGACCACGCCGCCACAACTTCTACACGTACTCGTACACATGAGTACTCGACACACACTCCTACAATACATACATGCAACAAGATTAACTCAACAATCACCCCCTTAAGCTTGTTTGCATCTTCTTCACAACAGTATTGGTTCGTCATCAACATCCGCCGCGATGAGATGCGCCTCCGCTACCTCTGCTTTCTCCTTCTTGCTGGGCTTACGGTATTCTAAAACAAAGAGTCTATAATCATTACTTTTGTCTTGTCACCCCTTCGGTATCAACGGCCACCGCTGCCACCACAACCACCTGAGGAGCCTTCACCTTCATGCTTCGACGATCGAGCCTCCTATTTTGCGTGCGTCAAGAGCAAGTGCTCTTTGTCTTCGTCACTATTACCGTAGCGCCACTTTCCCTCTTCCTGCGTCTTCAAGTGCCTAATTAGCTCTTCGATTGACATATTTTTTATGTTGTCAAATTGTTCAATCGTGGTGACGACAGAAGAGAATTTCTTGGGCATGGCACATAGAAACTTCCGCACGATATAGGCCTCTTCCATCTTTTCGCCTAGACATCGTATCTTGCTGACGATTGTTGTCAACCTCATCGCAAAGTCATCAATCTATTCGGCGTCTCTCATGCGCAAGTTTTCAAACTCACTTTTGAGATTTTGTACACGTGCCTCCTTGACGCGATCGGCACCGAGATGCATTATCATCAGGGTGTTCCAGGCCTCCTTTGCATTCTCCTCTGCTAGGAGGAGCAGTATATCTTCTGGTACCACGAGGGCCATTTGATCTTGCCTCTCGTTCACCTCCTCATCTACGATTGCGTTCCACACGTCCTGAGTGCGCATAAACACCTTCATCTTCACAAGCCAAGTCATGTAGTTGCTCCTCGTGAGCGTGGGATACGGGAGGGAGATGCTGCCCTCGCACGTCGTCGCCTTCGACACGCTCCCATCGCCGATCTTTAGAACACCCCCGTCGTCGGTGACATTTCTTGGCGAGCTCAGACGCGACATGGATTAATAAAGGTGTATACAAATACAAGCTCTGATACCAATTGTTAGCTCAGGCTATCTCAAACGCACACTTTCACGGTAGATTAACGCACACAAGTGGTTTGTTGGAGTTGAGAACAAGATGACGGAGCTAATAACAAGACTGAACATAAAAGAACTGAGGCACAAGATTGCGGTGCTAACTGCTCGCACCTTTTCTATGTTTACTCTATTATTCTCTGCTTCCACCTCACCCGCCTCGCGCACCCGCTGCTCGGTCGAAACAGCGCCTCCTTCTCCTCCGCGGTGGTGCACCATCGCCGGCTTCATCGCCTACCCCGCGCTGTCCGTGTACTCGCTCACCAAGGGCGCCATGCACCAGCTCACCAGAAGCCTCGCCACCGAGTGGGCATCCGCGTGAACTGCGTCGCACCAGGAGGCATTCACAGCACCGACATCTCTAGCACCACGCTCGGCGACCCGGCCATGGCGCGGAGGCTCGCCCAGATGGAGATGTCGGCAAGCCCCACGAGGTCGTCGCCTTCCTCTGCATGCCCGCCGCCGGCTACATCACCGGACAGGCGGACGCGCCATAGCAGCCAAACTACCTAGCCAGTCTATGGTTTTCCGTCTGATGCCTACCGTCCGTCTGATCCCTAGAGAGAGGAATTAATGGCGTCGTAAGATGTTGTTTTGCTTGCATCCAATTCCATCACCCCGCTCAAGTCAAGGCCCGCATGATCATACTCAGAGTTAAAACAGTACACAGCACCTTCATCTGGGATGACTGAACATGCAATGCCCGCCCAATAATGGGGGGCTGAGCAGAGCTTGCCAGGAAATGTCTCAGAAAATGCCAGGTATGGTAACACAAGCAACCAAACGCACGACCTCAACAAACCAACTCCCGTCGGAGTCGATTAACAAAAACAAACAAGACAGTTAATACACGGTTAACCAATCAGAACCAGCATTTAACCGAAAAATCTCATCTCAGTTCTTTTTTGCCTCAGTTGCAAAACTAGTCTGATAATTTGTTGCTTCAAATAGTCACTTCTGCCATGGCATGTATCCCGTCCAAACAAACCCCAATAGCACACTTCAGATTTAATTCATGACAAATCATATGGGCAGGGTGGCCTCCATAACACAGGATCTCATCATGATGGTAAATATGGGGAAAGAAAATATCAGGATCGATCATCTCAGGTGATACCTGTGCCTATGATGCCTCTCTCCTCCCATAACACAATGATATCACCAGTACAACAGATCAAAAGCTCATTTCGATGAGTTGACACAGAGAAAAAGAGTAGCTCCCACAATTTACAAATGCTTCCCTTCTTTCTCCTCGACGGCCTTTGCCTTGCGGTAATCCTTATCCGTCCCAAACAACCTAACACAGGATGAAGAGCTTGTAAGGGAGGGAGCTCACCATGCATGATTCAACACAGCAATGGCAAACAAATTCTCACCAGTCCATGTAAACAAAAGTAGAGGCATAGTTCCCAGACTTGGTGTAGAGCACACGATGATGGTAGTCATGGAAGTCAGCGCTGTTCACAAGGAAAATTCAGAACAGTGCTAAATGTAACTCATCAAATGGACAAATAGAATCCTTCTGTAAATTCTAGCTTACTTACCCTCCATATAGTGGCAGGAAATTCGATGGGCTCCATGGGAAGTGGTATCCACTGTGAGCTTCTACCGTCTCCAACACCCTCAATACCATCCACAGCCATAGGGTGAACAGATGAGGGCCAGTCAGGGCAGGACCAACAATTGTGGCAAATCCCAGGAACAAAATTTCAGCAGGGTGGGCATATTCTGAAGTTAAACCAAAGGGTGTAGCATATCTGCTCACAATTTATTGTGTTAGAAATTAGAATAACAACAAAATGACATAATACGTAAAGTAAGAAGTAATAAAGCAGTATCACTTACTCGTGGTGGACACTGTGGACATGCTTGTATAGCCATTTGGTATGCAGAGCCCTGTGCCCCCAATAGAATATGAAATCCTCGAGTACAAAGTAGAAAAGAACTTGAGATACAATGACCGTCCTGCATAAACATAGGTAGCAAGTTAAACCATTTTCATTTCCATTTGAATCTTGGTTATCCTGGTGCTTTCGTGTTTACATTCTTAGATGAGAAGAATACTGGTAATGCAATAAAGGAGGTGAGCTACTTTAGTTGGAAGAAAGAGGTAAAGGAAACAAAATTTGAATACCAGTGTGGAAGAGGAAGAGAGCTCCTCAGGCCCATGAATTTGAAGGCGGGATAGGAGAAAATCATGACAGGCAAATTCACACAGACATGGTAGAGAATGAGGCGCAGGACACATCTGTTTTGGTAAGCAGGTGCATTGCTCTTCTTCTGCAAAGATGCACACACTTCTTGTTGAGGTAACCAAATATGGTAGCAAGGGAAATACATGTTCATTCAATTCTACACAGCAAGCTAAACTTAATTAAAGGTGAACACTAGAAACTGGGAAGTGGGAACAAAATCAATAACAAGCACTGAAAGATAGATTTCTCGGAGGAAACTAAATTTGATTTGGAAATCAATAAAAAGATTCATGGAATGACATAGCGCCAACAGCTGGAGTGATACTTGTGAGGTGAGCACTGTAGACTGGGACAAGGCCAATCACAAGTTTTTTTAAAGAGCCAGGAGGATAACCCTCCGCCCCCCGCATTGATTACTGAAACCAAACATAAGCATCACAAGGTCTCTTGCAGAATCACATGCATGCTATGCTTTATAAAGTGAATCAAACAAGGCACCACCAACAAACATTTCGTGACATGACAGCTCCAGACAAGCAAACGGAGGCTGAGTTTTCCTCGATGATATCCAGAAACAGCTTATTGGGACAAATTTGGTCCAATGGAAATATAACACTATGTTATACAGTACAAAACACCATATATCTCCAAGTCGGGATATTGTACAAAACTAATGTAATTGGTGAGGACATTTCAGTGTCAAACTGGTTCACTCTAAAAGTCCACACGTTAGGCCCTCAAGTATAGATTATTTCTAGCGCTGGAAAAAAAACACTTAAGATTATATCTAAATTTGCAGCAGGGAATTTATATTAAAAGTGGAGTGCGAGTTTCCTACCAGCCGAGGCACGGTGCGGATTGGAGCTTTCCGGGACATTGAGGTGAAGAAGTTCGGACGGGTCCGGGAAGCCGATGTGAAGAAGTCCAGACGGCGCTCAAGACCCCAAAGTGGAGATGGTCCGAGGCGTCTCCGCGTGGACGAAGTCCAGAGGCAGAGTCCGGGGTGCCTCTCCACGGACGAAGTTCGGAGGCGCAACCCAGGCATCTCCGAGCGGACGAAGTCCAGAGGTGGTAGCTCCCGGGCGAGGCCTGGGACGGCACAGACCCGCCTAGCGATCTTCCGCACCTAGGCGGCGTGGCTTCTCGCTCCAACTCCCACAAATGGTGTCAACTGTCATCGATACGAGACCGGATAGTAAACTTAAAAGCACCCCTCGTCGGATGTGAAGGCCGCCGAAGATGCAGAGGGACTTAAGGGGTAGCACCCAAGTGTATCCAATATGAGTGTCCAGAGTTACAAAATAACCTTCTTTCTCCTATTACATGGGGCTCTATTTATAAATGGTGAGGGAGGCGAGTGAAGTTACAATTTTGTCCTTGAGGCCTAGCTTACTCCTAGGGATATCTTCGTCCTTTGCCCCACACAGATCCCGCCATGTTCGAGACTCCAAGGTTGGTTTGTGGTTGACCCCCAAGCCTCATTCGGGGTCTGCCCCAAACCCCCTCTGGGGTTGGACCCCTCAGAGGTTGGATCGCAGACTCCGCCGGGGTAGACTTCGGAGTCCGTCGAGGTTGGCTCGGGGTAGACCTCCCATCGGGTACCGTCGCTCTGAGGTCATCATGGGCCCAAGGTGGCACGGGGACCCTCCCCCAACAAGTTTAATCCCCAAAGTGCTTAACATTGAAGCATTTCCAAATTCCCAGTTAGGTTGGGATTTTCTTTTTTCCTTTTTGAAAATGTAAGCTGCCGCATAGTGAAAAGCAATAATGTGGGCTTTTGACCCAGGGTCACATCAATTTTTCGATGCCTCAAGACAAATATAATAAGCTGAGCCCTGTGACCGTGTGCTCCACATAATTATTTTCTTTTTGTATGAATAGTCAGTTTGATTGGGTCGCAAGGATGGCATATCACTCTACTCTAATAGCAGAAGGCAAAAGAGGTTTCTTACGTGGAAACGTAGCACAAACAGTAGCAAAGAAGAGGAGTGTATGCCTGGCCTTGTTTGGTCCATACAATCAGAAAAGATAGAGAGAGGCATCCTTTTCTTGATTTCGTTGTCTTCCTTGCCATCTTGGAGAGAGATTTGTAGGGGGGGGGGAATCAAATCATGACTTAGGTTCCATTCTTTGGGGCTATGGCGTATGGATTTTGGCTGCAGCTGATAGGTCAAATGAATAGTAGTGGTCTGATAGAAGCCAAAGCAAAACGGAGAAAATTGAGAATATGCCCTCCAACTAGATGGAAATCTAGGATATACCCTCCTTTAGATCCTAATTGATAATATACCCTCCTTTAGAGTGTTTTGTTGAGAAAATACCCTTTTTATACTATTTAGTACCTCTTAAGTATACTAATCCGTATTGTACTGTATTTTGACATTAGGATGACCATTTTGCCCCCTTGGGACACCACACGGCCGCAACATGTAACATGTATAATATAGGCCAAATAGCGGGGGGAAACACGTATAAATCTGATCCGTTTACTACTTTTTCTTCAGAGAAAACTGTAAATCTTTCCGTCTATGTTGGCTGAAGTAGACTTTTTTCAAGACGCCATGTTCCCTGTGACAAGCAATACATGTCTGTACTCCCACTTGCGTTTTGCTACCACTATGTTTTCCATTCATCTTTTGGATTAACTCAGCACAATTCCCATCAAAGGAATGACTGCACCATGTAGATATTAGCCACTTTGCTATGTACGATATATTAGTATACTTAAGAGGTACTAAATAGTATAAAAAGGTCAAAATGGTCATCCTAATGTCAAAATACAGTACAATACGGATTAGTATACTTAAGAGGTACTAAATAGTATAAAAAGGGTATTTTCTCAACAAAACACTCTAAAGGAGGGTATATTATCAATTAGGATCTAAAGGAGGGTATATCCTAGATTTCCATCTAGTTGGAGGGCATATTCTCAATTTTCTCCGTGTTATCTCGTTCGTTTACTCTTGCTGTGAACCTGGCATTGCAGATGGAGAGGGATACCGCCGCTACAACTAGAATTTCGAAGGCAGTGGATGGATCAAACAAACAACAATCAGTAAGTACAAGTCGAGTGCGCTGTGTGCATGTGTATGTAACGGTGAGGAGGTAAGGGAAGGGAAGGGAGTTGTGGAGCTGACCTGGATCTTGTACTTGGCGAAGAGGCCGAATCGGTCGAAGAGGAGGGAGGGGAGGCCGGAGAGGAAGAAGACGCTCTCGTGGAGGAGGAAGGTGACGACGGTGGCCAGCTGGAACTCGCTGCAGTTGGTGGTCAGGCTCTGCATTCCAAGGCCGCCGCGCCGCAACAAGAGGAAGGAAGATCTGTGAGGATGGAGGGAGGGAGGCGGAATCGGAGGGGCGGGGTGCGTACCTCCCAGGCGGACACGAGGACGGACGCGGCCATTGTGGGGTCGACGGCGGCGGAGGGGAGGGGAGGGGAGAGATTCTTGGTGCTGCAGCCTGTACTGTAGTGTATGGATCGCCTCAACTGGAGTGGAGTGCTCTGTTTCTTCTTCTCCTCTATGTATGTCACCTCCCCTTCCATCAATATATTATTATTATTATTATTATTATTATTATTATTACTATTATTATTATAAAAAAACGAATTGATGGTTCATTCTCCTTCAACCGTTCTATTTTTTAGACCCTGTTCTTTTCAGCTTCGAAAAGCTGCTTTTTCGACTTTTCTACAGTAACTAGCTTTTAAACGGAGTATTTTTTCAAGATAGGATCTACTAGTTAATTGTAGTACATACTTTATTGACTTCATTTATATCGATAAAAACTGGACGTGAGTTTCTATTACTCTATAATATCTCGTACAAACAACCCAAAAGCCATAAGCCGCAACCAAAAAGAACAGGCCCTTAGGGTGTGTTTGGTTGAGCTGTGGCTTCTGAAAAAGCTGTTGTGAGCTGTGGGCTGTGGAAAAGCTGCTGTAGGTTGTGGGCTGTGGAAAAGCTGTAAGCTGTTTGGTTCAAACAAGTATAAAACTTACCTCCTATCTCTATTTTCCTTGAAACAACTGTGAAACAGCTCTCTATTTTCACCATTTCAAAAAGCAGAAAGCTAAAAGCCAAAAGCAGGGTCCAAAGTGCTTTCAAAACTGTACTACCCAAAAGTAGCTGCTTCTGAAAAAGCAGCTTCTGATTTCCACCCCTTTGATTGGCTTTTGGCTTTTTGGAAGCAAAAGCAGCTCCCAAAAGCTCAACCAAAGGCACCCTTAACTTCTCACCATTCTCTACTTTCCAACTGATCAAAGGAACTTTCTTCTATATTATAGTTCTCTGTATATTCAATGAGTTCCGTTGTAACGTAGGAATATGTAATTAGTTATTGTCATATGTGTTGCGCGACTGCTGCCTGTGTTCCGTTTGGGCTTCTTCTGGCCCATGGACCGACGACATCTGCCCTGTCGATTCGATCAATCCAATCCAGGAGCAACGTAAGCACTTGCCCAAAACAACCTCAGACATACGTACGTACATACATACATACAGCCGTCACTACTAGTTCCTCCAGCTAATAATGTTTACATCACTTCATCTCGTCTAACAGTGTACGCACGGTACCATCCACGGACAGGTGATCTGAGGAGTCTACATGCACTTTGGATTATTTCCCATTCATTAATAAAATAATAAATGCTGCAGAGCAATTCCAGTTCCTCCAAATAGTTTGCAGCCATCGTCAGCTCCAGTGTTATCTCGGGTTCAATCGCAAACTCCGCCGTCTCCTTCCCACTACACTACAACCGAACAAGAAAACCAAAATTATTCCAATCTGCAAACAACCAACCGCCACATGCCGCAAATATGTTATTATATCTATCAGTAAGGAAAACACTACAACAAATAAAGAATCGCTGCTTTGCAAGCCTGTATATTCAGGTTCATCACATGATACAGAAAGAATAGCGAGTCTAGAGACGAACGTCCACTAGTCCAATACTAGTTTGTCCACAGTAACAATATGCAATATATGTCGGAAACATTAAGACTCAGATCTCCCAAGTGAAAACATGCGGACTGCCATAATCTCAGCGTCGAATTTGGTCCTGCAGTCACATATCCACGAAACTTCAACAGAGAATTAAGTTCACACTAGTCCTGCATCCTATATACTAAGCTGGTCTAAAGTAGCAAGCACTAGTCTGCAGTTCTGCATTGCAAAAATCAGGTGGTGATCATTTGGTGCATTGTCATTTTTCTGGTATGTGATATATTGTCTTCAACCAAGAACGCTGTGAACCAGTATGACGTCTGCAAGCTATCTAAAGATGAAATGCAAATTGGTGACAAGGTAAGGTAATTGTTATAGGGGTGGCTCAACTCTGTGACTGGACATTGCAACCAGCCCAATATGCAATAAGTCCAATAGTACAGAGAAATGTACCAATTTATCAAGGGGTGGGATGGGATTTCTCATCCTACTCCTATCATGTATATAAACCACCAAAACGGGTACAAGATGGCCAAGGCCACTCATTTTACACATCGTCCGACCATCTCGCGGTTGAGACCTCGTCCGACCACGTCGCAGTCATAGACACTTCGTCCGACCACCTCATGATCGTAGATGCTTTGTCCGACCGCCTCGCTATCGACACTTCGTCTGACCACCACATGGTCGAAGACGCTTTGTCCGACCGCCTTACGGTCAAGACTTCATCCAACCACCTCATGTTCTTAGATGCTTCGTCCAAGTCCGAAGTGTGTGGGATGGACTGTGCGCACCAAGGCTTCGTCGCGCTGCCGACTTCGTCAACGCCAAGTCCGATGGGTGGGGATGGACAGCGCGCTCCGAAGCTTCGTCTTGCCGCCGCCTTCATCGACCCCGAGTCTGAATGGTAAGGGACGGACTGCATACGTTAGAGATTCATCTCGCCACCGACTTCGTGGACGCCAAGTCCGAAGGGTGGAGAACGAACCGCGCGCGTAAGGCTTCAACCCACCGGCGACTTTGTAAACGCAAAGTCCAAAGGTGGGGGGCGGGCCGTGCGCGCAAGGCTTCTCCCGGCCGCCGACTACGTCGACGGAGCGCGCACAGGTCTTCGGCCCACGCGAGACGGACCGTGCACGTCAGGGCTTAGCCCCGCCGCCGACTTCGTCTACTTTCTTCCGACCGCCTCGTGGTCATGGACGCTTTGTCCGGCTGCCTCGCAGTTGTAACTTCGTCCGATGCCTCGCGGCCGTGGCTTTGCCTGACCGTCTTACGGTCCAAACTTTGTCCGACCGCATCGTGGTCGGGACTTCGTCCAACCACCTCGTGGTCGTCAACGCTTTGTCCGGCCGTCTCGCGGTCCAGACATTGTCCGACCGCATCGCAGTCGAGACTTCGTCCGACAACCTCATGGTCATAGACGCTTCGTCCAACCACCTCACTGTCAGGACTGTCCAACCGCATCGTTGTCGGGACTTCGTCTGACCGCCTCACGGTCGGCACCTCGTCCGACCGCCTCGTGGTCGCACGAACTTCGTCCGACCACCTCGTGGTCGTCGACACGTCTGACCAACTAGCAGTCGAGATTCGCCGCCCTTGTAGGCATCGCCTCGGAGAGACGACCCCACCCACGACTACGCCTTGAAAAATCGACATCAACGGACCTCCCTTAGCTGCATCATGGGACTTCGCCACCCTCATAGGCATCACCTCGGAGGGGCGGCCTCACCCACAGCTCCGCCTCAAAAGCACGACCTCGACGGGATGCCTTCAGCTGCGTAGCGGGACTTCGCAGTCCTCGTAGGCATCGCCTCGGAAGACTGACCCGACGTACAATTCTGCCCGCATGTGCCGTAGGGAATACAACCTCGGCGACACGATCACGGCCTCAGCGTCGGACTTCCTCGCACGCGCCTACATGGCGCCCAAGACCGGGCCACGCGAAAGAACCCTATGCCAGGGGATTTACAGCATCCACACAGAGCGTCTACGACCTCTAGTGGGCTGGAGCTACCAATTGCATCATCTCGCCCATCGGTACCTCTAAGCTTGCTGGCAAAGGACAAGAGGCTGGGATAGTTGGTCACGTCAGCTTGTCCATCGGTATCTCTGCACTTGCTCTCGAGGGAGTCATGTTGTAGGGGTGGCCCAACTCCCCGTGACTGAGCCTTACAACCGGTCCAATATAATAAGTCCAATAGTATAGAGAAATGTAACAATATACCCTCACCTTTTATAATTATTAAGGATAGGAGGGGAATTTCCCATCCTACCTCTATTATGTATATAAACCCTCAAGAAGGGTGCAAGATGGCCAAGGCCACTCATTTTACACATGAGCACTCTCATATTGCTGGCTCTCTCTAACTAGCCCTCTCATATGCTGTTTGGCCTTATGAGGCTATCCAAATCCCCACCTGAATTCCCCCCCCCCCCCCCCCCCCCCAAAAAACACCCACACCAAAATTTACAAGATGCGGCCAAGCCAACTGGAAACCAATAGAATTTAAGAAAACAAGTCTGCCTTCGAATTAGAGGAAAATTTTAAACCGCAACCAAAGTTACCCCAGCAATTCTGGATTGAAGGGGTACAACCAAGATAGATAAGGTGGAAAACAATCATGGCTATTCTCACCCATCAGACGAAAAAATTGCTCAGCTTGTAATGATTCTAAACCAAATGGATCTTAGCCAAAAACAGAAAACAGAAATACGAAGTTGACCACAGAACCAATTAACTAATTAAGTCAGCTTAGGACTCTCTAGGGTACACACAGCTAGATTCTTAACCTTGCCACCTCAAAACTATCCAACGAGGCTCATGTGTAGCTCAAGTTAACACCAGGACCAGTAAATAAAGAGGAACTTGCATGGTCAGCAATCCACAAATCCAATGGGAATGAAAAAAAGATGAAGAAAGTAAGGCAAAAGAAATTGCACAATAGAGGAAACACAGGATTAACGCAATTAAGTTCAGTGCCTGTGCATACTTTATAGGATTTATTCATCATATACCCTCCTCATAGATGGAAATTCAGGATTTACCCTCCTCACCCACGTGTCAGTGACTTATGATGACCCCACATGTCATTGAGGTGGGAGGGTAAATCCTGAAATCCCCAATTCAAAGGAGGGTATATGATGAAGATCCCCTACTTTATACTAAGATATCTAAAGTGGATGGTAAACACTAGGAACACTGTTATTTGAAAGGTTTGTGAGCACCTTGTGCGCTAACGGCAAGCTGGAAATGATTGTAATTAGGAGAAAATCCTCATGCTTCATGAGTTCAAAATCATCGAACAAGTTCCATGAACCATAGGAGGGAGGAAGCATGTGGGAATAATCCGATTATAACCGATTCCTTAATTGTGAGGTCAGGATATCAACAGCTGCTAGGGGACCCGGAATCACGAGCACGGCAATGAGAAATAAGCGATTAAGTTAGTGGTAACCCGAATCCGGTATCTCGCGAGAGGGGGGGGGGGGGGTACAGAAAGGGGAAGAGAATAGGGTACCTGGAGTAGTGGAGCGACCAGTAGAAGTACTGGCAGATCTTCTCGAGGATGGGGGTGCTGATCTCCGGGAACCTCACCTCGCCCTCGCGGGTCTCGGAGAAGCCGCCTTGTTTTCCAAGTTCATCAATTTGATTGGTTAGTCTAGCAATGGATAAGATCCGAAGAGAAGGAGATGAGGAATCGGATCGAATACTAACCAGGTGAGGTGAGCATGTTCCTGAGGGTGCTGGAGACCATTGCGGCCTTCTTGTCGACGACGAACTCGAAACCCTCGGCGCTGATCAGCTTCACCACGCCCGCCGTCTCGCCCTCCTCAGGCTCCTCAGGCTGCTGGGCCGCCGTCCCGACCGATCTCCTCCGAATCTCTGGAAGAAACAAGTGTGGTGGTGACTGCGTGCGACAGGACAAGAAAGCTGAGGCGGCGACGGCGGCGGAGGCGAGGCGACGGAGTGGCGGCGGAAGAATCCCAATGGGCCGGGCTGGGCTGGACTGGGCCTCTGCTCCTTCACAAGCCGCCCCGCCTACTTTCGGCCCACCTTACAGTACAACCAGCCAACCCTCCCTCTGCCCTCTGCCCCTCCCTCTCTCTCTCTCTCTCTCTCTCTCTCTCTCTCTCTGTTTCTTCGCTTCAGATGCAAATCGGTTTCTCTTCTTTCCGAGCTACCAGAAACCGATTTTTTGCACCAAAATTTTTCATGCTTATGTACACATCCTTCGAAGAGCTTGTGGTCACAGCATTAGCATCAGTTCTCGTAGGCATCATCTACATCTGAACAACCTAGCCTAATGCATGAATTTTAGACTAAACAGATGGATGCATGTGCTTTGCTATGGATAGAAAATACCACAATACCCAAGCACGTCAAGTCAATGTCGTTGGCATCAGCCTTCTGCTGTCTTTAGTGTCACACCTTCGCCATCGTTCTCGGCCCACGCTAGCTACATCATCGGCTCCACCACAGCACCTAATCGAGCTTTGATGTGACGGGCATGTACTGCAAGGTAAGGCTGCAAATAAGTCGAGTTTGAGCGGACTAGACTAAGCTCAAGTCGTGTTAGAATTTGAGTTTAGTTGGAGATCGAGTTAGAGTGCTAGCTCGTGCCGATCTCAAGCCTTTTTAGAGCCAAATATAAACAATGAATTTTTTTTTTTATTATCAACTTGTTATACCCTGCAAAATGTTATAGACGCTCAAGCATCTTGTATGTGGACCCCATCTAGTTGAAACATCAAGCGTCTTTTTAGATCTCACAGTTGAAGGTAAATGCACACTCAAGCATCTTGTATGTGGACCCTAGTTGAAACATCAAGACATAGTCCTTTTTTGGTTGAAAGGTTAAGTGATTTGACAATCTTGGTAAACTTGTAAAGATTAGGGGTGAAAATGGAGCTGGATTCAATCGGATAATTCGGCTATCGAATCCATATTTTCAAATTTGGGTACTAAATATCCGAATCCGAATAGAGAATCGGATCTGAATGTGGATATTTGCCTAGCACTGTCGCAGAAGTTGGATGCGAATCCGGTATGGCATGAAGTGAATTCTGAGTCAGATATTCGGATTCGGCAGATATAATAGCACCAGCTAGCTAATACGTATCTTTTGACCACCATATTGGGTATGTTATATATGCATTTTGATCATCTTGATAAGCCAGTCATCATGGTGGACTCTAATTTGGTATTTTATGTTTTTCACTTTGGTACATCCCCTAATAAAGTTTTTTGCATGCTCTTTTTAGCCAAATTCAATATGTTTATAACCGATTTATTTGTAATATATCTAGAATTAATTAGGATTGGTGGTAAAATGGCACCAATGATTAATGATTACATTTATGAGACGATCACTAGTTGATCTGTATTTGATTCGTTGACAACCCTACAAATATCAAGCTATCCTCAGAAGCTGCCTTATACAAATACATGAGATAAATGATTCATTTGTTGCTATCAATATTTAATGTGCAGTTACATGTTAGAGTCAGCTATTTATCGATTTAAAATATAAACAATAATTCGTTGCCATATTTTAAATAGGAGAGGTCACGAATAGTTATTGGAATCCAAAAAATAATTGAATTCAATCTGAATTCGTATCTAACATTTGTCCGATCCGTATTTGTATGTGACATTTGTCTGATTCATATTCGTATTCGACGTTTGTCCTATTTGTATTCGAATCTGAGGAAAAAAATATGGATACGAATATGGTTTGATCTTTATCCGCTCACGTCTTGTAAAGACGAGATGATGACTTCTTCAAATACTCAACAGTCTATCTAATCTTCAAATACTTACACTACTACCAAAGAGGCTATACTGGACGGCTACATCACAGACGATTCATACGGAACCGTCTGTGATTAAACTATCATAGATGGTTTATAGTGGCAACCGTCTGTGACATTTTTACAAATGGTTATTAAAATGAACCGTCTGTGATAATTGAGAAATCACAGATGGTTTGTTTTAATAACTGTCTGTGAACTTTCACAGATAGTTCTTATAACGAACCATCTGTGATAAGTGAGACATCATAGATGGTTCGTGTTATGAACCGTCTGTGAAAGATGCGAACAACAAAGACGGTTCATATAAAAACTGTCTCTGATATTCTGGAAATCACAGACGGTTCTTGTAATAAACCGTCTGTGATATTGTGAATATCACAGACGGTTCGTATTAATAACTGTCTGTGAATTATCACAGACGGTTATTAATACGAACCGTCTGTGATATCTTGGTATCACAGATCATTTGTGGTTGGAACTGTCTGTGATAATTTTCCCTATTAAATACTGGGCATACGTGGTCGATCTGGATACAGATCTATCTTCATTGCGCTGCATCGGTCAAGAGATAGGCGGCGGCTGGCTTTAGGGAGTTTGATGAAAATATATCGTCGTCTTCTTAGTGATCAGATGTTAGTACTCAATTGCTTTTAATAACGTATATGCATGCTGTTGTAATTGAAAAGGATGATAGATACATTTTTGTTTAGATCTAGCTAGCTAGGTTTAGAAAGATAATGTTAGCTAGTTTGCTCAATTTGATCAGAATGGGTAAGTACTCGTAGTTCAGTTCTATATATTCTTGCTTAACATTATTATGTCATGAATACATGGCTAGCTAGCTATACCTACGTAATATATATAGATCGATGTCCTGTGTAAGTACGTATAGCTAGTCTGATTTGCTATATCGGGACTATCAGAAGGAAAGCAATAACTTCGAATCAAAATACGTATGCTTAAGCCCATTTCACGGTTTTACAAAACATGACTGAAGTGACCCCATATATTGAAGAGCACAAGGACATACCACGCCAAGAGAATGCAGGCCAGTCAGAAGTTTGGATCACGAGACAACACAATCGTCAGTTCAACGAATGGTTGAAGGCGCGATTGACTAAGAGGTCGTCAAGTGAAACACTACAATGGTTGGCAAAAGGGCCAAAATTTACAATTGTGACATGGCAAGGATACGACATTAATGGCTACACTTTTTATACAACAGATCAGGATAGAAAAGAGCACAGTGCAGAACTCAGGTGTCCGCATAGATGCCTATGATGCGCATGTCAGTACCACTGGCCCAAGCTCGTACTACGGGCTTGCAGAGGAGATTTGGGAGCTTGACTGTGTGGAACGTTCCGCATTCTTTGTGTTGTTGGAGAGCCAACCTCAATTTTTCACGAGGCAGCAACTGCTTTTCTCTTGGCTTTCTTTTTTCGTTATCAGACAGACGGTTGAGGAGCCGTCTGTGATGATCTTTTCTGTAGTAGTGTCAACTAGCGGATTGGGAATATGAGCAGACCATTTGACATGAAAGAAAGAATTTCGCATGGAAAAATTTGCAAAAGCGGGGACGTGTGCGCTCCAGGATGTAGGCGAATCCATCCCTCTTTAAGGCAGGTAATATTTTTGGGTCTCGTTGGATCTTAACATTAGCCAACGATTCAAGTAGAGTGTTTGGTTTTTCCTACCTGCAGTCCAGTCGAGTCCAGTGCAGCGGTAGCTTTCATTTCAGTGGATCGCAAGTTCACAACACACAATCGGTATGAGCTTAATTGGAGGGGAGCCATGGACGGTTGGACACGCGCAGGGGGACAAGATAAGCTACCATCCATGATGGTGATTAGTAGGTCACGCACTCGGCCCACCCTAATTAATTTATTTCCATCTTATTATAGTTTTTATTCTTATTTCATCCCGCCGACACCCCATCATCTCTTGTTTCTTTCTTTCTTTAATTAATTCTGGCACGTATGTATATATGTAATGGCCACGAATTGAGCCATGCCTCCAAATTGTATCTATATATATAGAGAGAGAGAGATAGCTAGAAATATCGCCATGATTTGATGGGATGGAATGCACACCAGAATGAATGTATGAATAATTGGTATTCCACGCAAAGACGTCTTCGAAGCTGTGTTTGGTGAGAGTCCATGCATGCACTGATCGAGGCGAATTGAAGAAGAATTAGGTCCCGTTTGGCATAGCTCCACCACCGACTCCTAGAGCTGTTTGGAGCTGTTTTGTGCCAAACGGGGTACAACAAAATAGCTCCACCCAAGGAGCCCCTTAAAACCTGCTGAGACAAAAGTAACTCCTTGGGTGAAGCTGAAAAAAGTAGCTTCACCCAGCTCCACTTGTGAAGTCAAAAAAAACAGCTCCACTTGTGAAGTGGAGCCGTGTCAAACGGACCCTTAATACTGCCTCCACCTCCACTGAGCAATACAGGGGTTACAGTTTCCGTTGAGGAATACATGCATGGTCTATATATATATATAGTTTGAATGGGATAAAATAAGACTCGCGTGCAGATTTAATAAAATGTTCCCTGCTATACTCTTATCCATTCTCTCTCAAACATAAGCTAGCATTTATTCATTGTCACTTACATAAGGTATTCTCTCATATGTCCAAGACAATTATTAGAGGTATTTAAGTTATTTTTTTATGCTTTTCTCCATTTCATCGTCACATTAATCTCTGTGTAAATACGTCGTATATTAATTTCTCAACAGGGAGTAAGCATTTTCATAGATAGAAAACAAGAGGGGTCGGATTTCTCAACCTTATTGGATACCTAGCTAGCTAGATATATGAATTGGTTGGGATTACGCGGTGCCCGTGAGCATGCATCATGCTACTTTTGATGGTGCGCCCATGTGACGACGTGTGCTGCCGGACCGAACGATGCAATCCATCAATCTGGAGCGGAGGGAGCGCACTCACTCATCTCTATTCATTGCAAGCTAGCGCCTCTCTCTCTCTCTCTCTCTCTCTCTCTCTCTCTCTCTCTCCGCCACCTTAATTTACCCCCCCCCCTCCCTTCTGCCTCTCTAGCTAGTTTCACAGAGAGAGAGAGAGAGAGAGAGAGAGTGAGAGTGAGAGTGTCTGGAGTGGCCTAGCTAGCTAGTTGGGCCATTGTTCGACCTTGCCCATGGCGGCGGAGAAGGCCGTCGTCGACGTTCCCCATGGCCGTGAAGCCAAAGACAACGCCAGCACCAAGCCGGCGCCGGACCAGCCCGTCGTCGACCAAACTGCCCACCAGATTAGCGTTGGTACGGACCAACATACCTCCTCGTCCTCCTCTTCCTCCTCCTGCATTATTATACATGTGTTGGTCGATTGATTACATCCCATCCCTTTAAATTTGCTTCTCGATCCCTTCATTTCTGTATGTCTCGACACCTGCCTTCATGCTCAAATCAATCCCTCTTCATAACTTTCATTATCAGTCGATACATTTTGCTTTTGGGGCCCTATGCCTGCCTGCTTGTCTGTCTGTCCTACTACATCTTGTTCTTGTCTGTCATCTCGTTCTTCGATTTGCAGGTCTCAGTTCTCTCTCTATGGCGTTCGTTGATTTGTTTATTCGCGTCACTGAATCCTACATGCATGTTATTAATTTCTCTGTGGGCGCGCGCTGTACCTTCTTCTGAATATATCTCTCTCTCTGTGGGCGCGCGCTGTACCTTCTTCTTTCTCCGTGAATGAAATTAATGAAGGCAAGATTGGCATGCATGATATATGGGTGTGATCAAAATGGCTTGAGCTTTTGGCTTCAGCTTATTTTTGCACTATTCATAAATTTCGTCTTTTTCTGAACTTTTGGCTTTTTTTTGAGTTTTTTTACCGGTTCTTTTTTTCCTCGTATTTGTTTACATTATACGTGATAGGCTAATATGTTTTTTCTATTTTTAAATTTTTTTAAATTTAATTATGGTAAATAAGCCTCTGTCAGCTACAGTGCTTTTTTCAGCCAGCTACAGTGTTTTCAGCCATAAACCACGGGCTTTTCAGCCATTTTGATCACAACCATATATGGCTTTTAATTCCCTTCGCTAAAGCCATTTATATCATGCATGCCAATCTGCTACCATTCAGTTCAGTACCTTGTGTTTAATTTGCTTTCCGATCTTAAGGTAATTAACTCTCCTCCTATCTATACATGCTATTATTGATTCCTAGCCATATGGAGTAGTATGGACACATTCTCTATATATGCGTATAGTATATATGCGTATAGCATGTGGACCGTGGAGTCACATGCCATGTTCACGGGTTAATATAACTATTGGGACGTCGATTAGAAATAGTGCCAGATCGATGTGAATGTTTGATTTCCAATAAATTTCGTTGTAACGCACGAATAAATGATATATATATATATATATACATACATAAAAGGTATTTTTCATATATATATATATATATATATATATATAATTTTGAACGAATTTAGATCACTTATTTTGCTGATTTATATATATAATCAGCATATATCTACAATCAAACTATTATTAAAAAGGGCAAATACAATTCGAAATTAGTTCAAAATTGTTTGAACTACTTAATGTATGTATGTATGTATGTATGTATGTATGTATGTATGTATGCATGCATGCATGCATGTATGTATGTATGTATGTATGTATGTATGTATGTATGTATGTATGTATGTGCAGCAGTGGCTTCCTTTGGCGAAGGGAATTAAGGGCCATATATATCATGCATGCCAATCTGCTGCCATTCAGTTCAGTACCTTGTGTTTAATTTGCTTTCCGATCTTGAGGTTAACTCCTCCTATCTATATCATGCTATTATTGATTCCTAGCCATATAGAGTAGTATGGACACACACTCTATATATGCGTATAGCATGTGGACCGTGGAGTCACATGCCATGTCCACGGGTTAATATGGGCCTGTTTGGCAACGGCTATGGCTTATGGCTGAAATTTTTGAATTTTGGCTGTTTACGGTATAGATTACGGAGAGAGATACTTACTTACGATTTTAGCTGGTACAGATGTTAGGCTTTTAACGTATACATCGTAACTTGTAGACCCCATCTTAAAAAAAATAATTCGTTTGAAAGTTAGGTACTGTAACAAAGCCACCAGTAGTTTAAGAGGAAAAGAACATGCCATATAACTATTGGGACGTCGATCAGAAATACTGCCGGATCGATGTGAATGTCTGATTGATTGATTTGATTTGGTTTGGTCGATCAGATCCTTGGTACCAGGCAGGGTTCGTGCTGACAACGGGGGTGAACAGTGCGTACATCCTGGGCTACCCCGGCTCGCTCATGGTCCCTCTCGGCTGGGCCGCCGGCACCTGCGGCCTGCTCCTCGCCGCCGCCATCTCCATGTACGCCAATGCTCTCCTCGCTCGCCTCCATGAGGTCGGCGGCAAACGCCACATCAGATACAGAGACCTTGCAGGCCACATATACGGTCCGTTTCCTCCTCCATCATTCAATCTCTCTTCCATCGGGATGACATACGTACATCGATCGGCTACAAAAATGCATGCATGCACGCAGGCAGAAAGATGTATGGACTTACATGGGCACTGCAGTATGTGAACCTCTTCATGATCAACACTGGATACATCATACTAGCTGGCCAAGCCTTGAAGGTACGTACTATATATCAGTAGCTCACTCACTCCATGGCACCAAACGTACGTTTCATTTGTTGTTTGTGTTCATCCATCTTGCACATCGTCGATCCAGGCAACATACGTCCTCTTCAGGGATGACGGTGCTCTGAAGCTACCCTACTGCGTAGCAGTGTCTGGTTTTGTGTGCGCTCTCTTCGCATTCGGAATTCCTTACCTGTCAGCTCTCAGGATTTGGCTGGGAGTCTCCACAGTTTTCGGCCTCATCTACATCGTCGCAGCATTTGTGCTCTCGCTCAAAGATGGTATGTATGTGTGATCTATCGATCACTGCATCATGGAGCTTTACTAACTAAATTGCTAGCTTGTTCGACTGGCCCGCGCGCGTTGCTGTTTTATTTCAGTGTTTGATGGACGGGACGGGACGATGCATGGGAGCACTGAAAGCTGAAAGGAAGCCGATTTTCTTTTCTTGGTTTGTTTCTGAAGCTGAGATTCGGTTTGGTTTGTGCAGGGATGCATTCGCCTGCCCGGGATTACAGTATTCCGGGAGACACGACTAGCAGGATCTTTACGACGATAGGTGCCCTTGCAAGCCTGGTGTTTGCTTACAACACTGGAATGCTGCCAGAGATCCAAGTGAGCCAGCCGTCCATAGAATAGATACAACATGAGCAGATTAACAAGTGGAGTGATGAATTAACAAGTGGAGTGGATCGGAGTGGTGTTGCAGGCAACGGTACGGCCCCCTGTGGTGAAGAACATGGTGAAGGCTCTGTGGTTCCAGTTCACCGTGGGCTTGCTGCCCATGTACGCCGTGATCTTCATAGGCTACTGGGCGTACGGCTCCTCCACGTCGAGCTACCTGCTCAACAACGTCCATGGTCCCGTCTGGGTCAAGGCCGTCGCCAACCTCTCGACTTTTCTCCAGACCGTCATAGCCTTGCATGTAAGCGGCCACTGCATACTAGCTAGCTCCATCTCTCTGACTCCTACATGTAAGCAGTGATGCTGAAGAAGAATGCTTGAATGCATGCGTGCATGATTTGGCATGGCAGATCTTCGCGAGCCCGATGTACGAGTACCTGGACACGCGGTTCGGGAGCGGGCGGGGCGGCCCGTTCGCCGTGCACAACGTGCTCTTCAGGGTGGGAGTCAGGGGAGGCTACCTGACGGTGAACACGCTGGTGGCGGCGATGCTGCCCTTCCTCGGCGACTTCATGAGCCTCACCGGCGCCCTCAGCACCTTCCCCCTCGCCTTCGTCCTCGCCAACCACATGTACCTCGTGGTGAAGCGCCACCAGCTCTCCCCCCTCCAAAAGTCGTGGCACTGGCTCAACGTCGTCGGCTTCACCGTCCTCGCCGTGGCCGCCGCCGCCGCCGCGCTCAGGCTCATCGTCGTTGACTCCAGCACCTACCACCTCTTTGCCGATCTCTGACTGACTCCGATCCATTGGGTGGGCAGCTAGCTTTAGCATTCCTTCATTTCATCCATTTTGATGGAAGCTAGCTAGCTCAAGGCATCACCGATCATTCTCGTATATGGTGGCTAGGATATATTCACGTATTATTGCAATGCATACTACGATGCAAGAATGCAAGAGAGACTGAATCAGCTAGGGAGGCCTGCTCGCTCAATTTCTGCGGCTCAGCCAGCGTGCCATACAGCAATTAATGCAATGCAATGCCGACTAGTCCTGTTTGATTTTTGTCTCTCTCTCTGTCTGTCTGTCTGTCTAAATACATAGATAATGCATACATACTAGTACTGTTTGATCTCTCTCTAAATACATATATAGATGCATACATACTAGTACTGTTTGATTGTTGTTTGGATGGATGCAAATACATACACCTCAAATTAAAGATGAATGGAAACTAGCTACCATTGTTTGGGGGCCGGGGATTTGTGTCGTGGGTGGACTAGAATGAATTGAGAAAGTTGAGCAAGGAAACCAAGGGAATATTCATTGCAAGTTGATAAAATATATGCATCCAAATTGGCACAATGCTAGCTAGCCAGTGAACGAATGGTCCAGTCCAGTCCATCCATATATGCGTATGCACTCCACTACGAACTGGTCCATTCCATCAGTTAGTATATCAAAATCGAGTCGCTTTTAACTCTTTGTTCTGCAAAGTGACCAGTACTCTAGATGGATTGGATTGGATTGGATTGGATTGGGTTGAATTGGATGCTGTACGTTTCAACTCGCACCATCCATCCATCCAAATTGTTTGTCAAGTGCAGAGGCATGCAGCATGTTCCTCCATCAGCGGTCTGCATGTACTACTAGTAGTAGCCCGTCAACTAGCACCATATTATTCCTTGAAGATTCAATTTTCGAGTGTTCTACGATCTGATTTTGCATTGATCGACATCCATCCCTTTGTTTCGAGCGATCAATCTTTGGTTTGTATGAGTGCGCGCGTGTAATCGTATCATGATTTTAATTGCAGTCATATGTAACAGACGTGAAGAAGTTCATCCAGAAAGAGAGGAGCCAGAGGTAACCTCCTGGCCGAGCTCGCCGAATTTTTTCTATTAGCGCCGTGGACCACAGCGCCGAGATGTGTTAGCTCGGCGCCGTGGGTGACGGCTCCGACCCCCTGGGTCCAAAAACGAAATTAAAACTACCAGGAGTCAAAATGTGAATATTTTTCAAAAAAAGGGTTAAAATAGAAAAAATTCGGCGAGCTCGGTCAGGAGGTTACCTCTGGCTAGGCCCGCACCAGCGTGGCGGCCTGCGTGGCGCCGACGTGGCAGCACCTCGGCGCCGTGGGTCGTGGCGCCGAGCTCGGAGCCGTGGGTCGTGGCGCCGAGCAACTGCCAGCTGTTGCAGGATTGAACATCTAAAAGTGTTTTTGAAGTGCATGGACGGCGAATACGAGATTTTACGTACTCAAATTGCTGACCTTATACAATGAAAAGAGTCTCACACGCCGCTTTGATCAGATGCTATACAAAAAACTATATTTCATATCCATTTTGCTCTAGTATGTGTAATTACCAATTAGACAAGTATCATCTGTGGTAGCCCTGAATTATATGCTTTCTGCGACCTCTATTGTTTAAACTAGCAAGTTGTATGTGTAATTACCAATTCAGGTTGGAGATGCTTTGTGCTTTTAGAATTAAGACATAATGTAGAAAGCATGATTGGCCTTGATATTCAAGTAATGTGATACTAATCGATAATACATTCTCTATATTTGACCTGGTAAGAACAAACAAGCATTGCTACCCTGTTATGTTCTAGCTCAGACTCATTACCTGCGGCATGTGATACTTTAATAGGTTGATGCATAATGATTGCTTGCACTTCTCTTTCATGCTCGATGTAATATATGCATGTTTTATTGTTCATTTCCAATATGCATCTGATCCTTTTGTTTCTTAGCATGTCTGTACAACTGTCTCATACTGTGTCATGATGGAACAAGTTCAAATAGTACTGAGTCCATGAACTATGTTTTAGGATAGTGCAGATCCCTTGGCAAAATGCCCTTCTTCAGCCACAATCTCCAGCCATAGGGGTATATGAGGAGCGCGAATTCCTTTATACCCACCCAATTAGAATTAAAGGAAATAAAACATAAATGGAGAAAATTCTCATCATAAGATCATATCGGGCGCACGTGGCATGTGGTATGTGTGGAACTCTATACTTATAATGTTCAGAACTCCACCACTAGTCCTAACATGCCTTAGGGAATATAATTTGCTGGGTCTATTACATCTTGTCTACTGGGTGTAGCGTGGTTGTTTCCCCTTTTTATTGCGCCCTGAAGATGGCTCCGCCGCATCATTCTTCCTGTCACTCTTGGTCTTGAGAGCTGCCTCACGAGCTTGAAGCTCTTCCTCCTGACGCTTGATGGCTGCTTCACGCAGACTTAACTGCTCCCACCTCCTTTGCAGCTCATCCTCCTTGCCCTTCAGACGAATTTGGTCCACCCTCACGCGGCGCTCTTGCTCAAACCGCATCTGTCGTTCCACCTCGCGAGCCTGAGTCATCTTCACAAAGTACTGTCCTTTGTTCTCCACCTGAATTGGCCGGTTCTGTGGCCATGCCGGCGGCACCCGATCCACCCATTCGATAAACCTGCAAGCCTATGTGTGGCGTGGTAGATGTCACGGATCAAGTTGAAAAACGATAACAAGAAAAAAAGGATTTAGTTGTCGTCGTTACCACGAAGTCGTCATCCAGGTTTGGACACTTGAAGAACCTACGACCATAGTTGGCTCGTTGTACTGGATCCGTGCAGACGCACAACATCGTCCTAAAGCCGCAATGGCACTTCGGGCGCTCATGCCACTCCAGCACTCCAAATGGGTCGGACCTCCAGGAAGACATTGTTGTGTAGTAGTATTGTGATGCCTAGAGGAGGAGATGTAGTATGGAAAACATAGGAGTCCTTTATGTAGGCATGTTATCTGGTGCAGTGGGCATAGTCCATGGAGAGGACATATTCGCTTTTTCAGGATTCCAGTGTAGCAATAAATGTTCCTATGTAGGCTTTTCAGAGCCTGTAGTCTCGTAATAAATTCATAGTTCGTAGCCTTTTCAGTCGATTGCAGGAAACAGTTCGTAGGCTTTTTCAGGATTCCAGTGTAGCAATAATGGTAGAGGTCAACTGCTGATGCTTCTGTTTCAGCTCTGCTTTGGCACAAGTGTGTGGGCCAACGATTCTTGTGATCTTGAACTTTCCCGTGTCCTTCTGTTTCCTAGCACAAACCCTCCATTCACATGTTTCCTTCTCGCACACAACTGTGTACCTCCGCTCCACATAAGAATGCCTCACCTTGAATGGCCTTTTACGAATCACTGAATACTCCTGCAGCCACCTTTTCAATGCTGACAAGTCCTCAAACACCATGCCATTCTCAATTGTCATGCTTGACCCGGCCTCAGGAGCATCTAGCAGCTCGTCATCCCTTCCTTCTGCATAAGCCTCGTGGGAATGCCTAAGATCGCTGAATTCATGAACTGATGGATCCCGGCCAGGGCAATATCGCCTGATCAGCTCAATATCACTTTCGGTCAGCTCTCCAAAAGGGCGGTCATCATCAGAATCAACGGCCCTTGCGATCTCGTAAGGCTCCAGATCATCCACAATTTGAACATCCACACTGTTGGAGTCCCTGCAGACTTCTTCAACGTTGCCAGATGGAGCAACGGGAGGAATGTGACCCACATTATCAGGAATGTCTCCTGCTTCATAAGCACGACAACGATGGGATTGAGACAAAAGAATGGATTGACGGGAAAAGGCTAAAGTGTTGCTCGACACTTACTGGGATGATTCTGGGTAAAAGGGATCTCCTGAGGGGCCGCCACGACATCATCAGTCCGACAATCAACTCGAACTGGTTGAGAAATCTGAACCTCGTTCGGGGCAGATAGAGCATCGGGCACCTCAGGCACTTCTTCCACATCCACCGCAACGTCCGGTAACGGAGGGTCAAAGGGTGCCTGATCATCTAGTTCTGGTGAATAACCGTGAGGGGTGGGATCAATGGACACCTTCCGCACAACAAGGTCCAAACATTGGAATTCATTCCTCATAACCAATTTGACATATTTGTCCCACTGATCCTCACAACCAATTAAGATCAACCGCCTTAGAATTGTGTCTTTCGAACCGAAGTGAAGTAACCCCTCAACTGTGATGCTCTCCTCGTTTGCATGACAATGTAGCTCCTCCCGGGCCCTAGCAACCAACTCACTAAACGACGGCCGATCACTGAATATCAGAGGCACCCTTTGCATTTCAACAAATCGAACATTTCCGTAATCATCACTTGTCACACTGCCTCCATGATATAGGGTGACTAGGTTGTCCATCTAGTTCATACAGAAAACCAAACTTAATACCTTCAATCGAAATTGGATACTAGATAGTAACTAATAAGTCCCTAGTCACTAACTAAATGCTACCTAACTTCAAGCCAACAAGTTAATGTCAACATGATAAAATGCAAATTACCAACAAGTTAGCGTCAACATGGTAAAAATTCAATTAGTATGATTGTATAGTATCTGACTTTGCATCCAGAGCAACTAGGAATTATATTGTTTCCTTCAAAATTCATGCATTCTAAACATGCCCTAAGTTCCTCACTACTCATTCTAGGAAAATGCATGCTCACAAAAAACTTACAAAATAGGAAAATGAATAATTTAATATAATTATAGGTTTGCCAGGTTTTCTATTGCGGTATCGCCTTAGGATATTAGTACCATACTCATAGTCTCCCACCCCCGTTGACATTTGATTTCAACACTACACTAAGACTTGAACACAGTGATTTCTCTATCACACTAGCCCATCCTACAGGCCACAGCATCGTTTCCTCTGTCCCATTTCAATGACCAAACACACTATCTAACCATGAACACATAGCACGCACAAGCAAGGGCATCAAGCAAAACCTAATACAAGCCCATCATAATCCAAATCAAGGCTGCAAAGATCACATTTCCCACAATTGTAAACCTCCTCATCAGCAACACATATCATATACAATGCTACTCCTACGTAAGAAGTAAGCATCTACTTCATATATTATTGACTAAGAAGCAACCAACTGTGAAAATATACCTGATCAAAATCAACAAGGAGCAACCTGCCAGGGGGCGGCGATGGGGAGGCGGGCGGCCGGGGACGCAGGCGGTCGGTGACGCGCGCGGCACCAGGGGGCGGCGGCGGGGAGGCGGGCGGCCGGGGACGCAGGCGGCCGGTGACGCGCGCGGCACCAGGGGGCGGTCGCGGGGAGGCGGGCGACCGGGGACGCAGGCGGCCGGTGACGCGCGCGGCACCAGGGGCGGCGGCGGGGAGGCGGGCGGCCGGTGACGCGCGCGGCACCAGGGGGCGGCCGCGGGGAGGCGGGCGGCCGGGGACGCAGGCGGCCGGTGACGCGCGCGGCACCAGGGGGCGGCAGCGGGGAGGCGGGCGGCCGGGGACGCGGGCGGGGAGGGGAGGCGGCGGCACGAAGGGGCGGCGGCGGGGAGGCGGGCGGCCGGGGACGCGCGCGGGGAGGGGAGGCAGGCGGCACCACGGGGCCGGGACGCGGCCGGGCGGGGAGGCGGTTGGGGCTCGGGCTGGCGGGGACGCGGGCTGGCGGGGAGGGGAGGCGGCGGCACCACGGGGCGGCGGCGGAACCACGGGGCGGCGGCGGGCGGCCGAAAGAAATGAAGAAATGAGTCGGGCGGCCGAAAGAAACAGAGGCCGAAACAATTATTGCAGTGCCAGTTGCTCGGCGCCAAGATCCATGGCGCCGAGCTCGGCGCCAAGATCCATGGCGCCGAGCTCGGCGCCGTGACCAGTGGCGCCGAGGTGCGTGCCACGTCGGCGCCACGCAGGCGGCCACGCTGGTGCGGGCCTGGAACCTCGGCGCCATGGACCACGGCGCCGAGACGTCTTACCTTGGCGCCGTGGGTCATGGCGCCGACCCCCTGGGTCCAAAAACGGAATTAAAACTACCAGGGGTCTAAATGTGAATATTTTTCAAAAAAGGGCTAAAATAGAAAAAATTCGGCCGAGCTCGCCTCCCAGGACGCAACAAAGGGGCTCGCCTCCCAGGACGCAACAAAGGGATGCCAAGCGGGTGTTCTGCGTGCTGGGTAAGCTGTGATTAATGGCTTCATGGAGATCCTATTCAATTCCATCAGAGTGCAGGTGTTGCAAGTTGTTGTCTTCCTCCTGGCTGAGCTCGCCTCCTGGGACGTAACAAAGGGCTAGTTAAGGCTGTTGTTCTACATGAGACACTGTATTTGTAGGCTACATGTACTCATATTCTTCGGATTGGATTGTATTTTGTCTCCGGATTGGATTGTGTTTTGTTTACTAGTGTGTATTGTGTTCTACCTAAACACGATTTTCTTGATTTTACAACTTTGTCCCGAACGAGAGTCCCTCATATACAGTTTGGATTGTTGATTTTCCTATTCTGTCCCAAACAGGAGCTCCTCATATATAGTTTGAATTGTTTACGATTGTTTTGTAAATTTTCCCTTGATTTTCCTATTCTATCTCGAATGCCTTCTTTTCTACTCTGTTTTGAACGGGAGCTCCTTGTATACAATTTGGATTATTTTGTGAAGTTTTTTATCTTGACTTTCCTATTCTATCCCAAACGCCTTTTTTTCCTTTGCTAATCTAGATACATCTTAACTATTATAATTTGGACTCACGTAAATTGATGGTATAGATCTTTTTCTTTTTTCTCCGATTAATATGGTAATTTCTACCCCTTGAGAGTGAACGTGGTGGCTTTTTTGGCTTCTACTTTAATAATATAATAGATTGATGATCGAATTCCTCACTACTGCAGCATCTATCTATCTTCAATCTCTTATCTTATTAAACCAAAGTAAGAAAGAAGCCGCAATGTTCGCCCTCAAAAGCTACAAATTACCATGTTAATAGGGGCAAAAAGAAAGATCTACAACGTTGATTGAGATGAGTCCATATTATAACGACACAGATTAAATGTTTGCTCTCAAAAGCTACAAATTACCATGTTAATAGGGGAAAAAAGAAAGATCTACAACGTTGATTGAGATGAGTCCGTATTATAATGACGCAGATTAATCAAATAGATATGATGGCTATTGAAGTAGTATGGGAAATACAATTGTATTTTCAATCATATATGAGTATTGAAGTTGGATAACAAATAAAACACTATTTCCATAGGTATTGTAATAGTTAGCCACACAATTGCCTAAGGAATTCGGCTAGTTCTGATGAGATCACATGAATTTCAATGGAATCAAAACATTCACTCTAACCTTATTTTCCCATTTTTTTAATTCTATGTTCTGCATATACATTCTTATCCTATTCTTATATATATATATATATATATATATATATATATATATATATATATATATATATATATTATTTCTATGTTTTTAAATCGTACGACTCGGAGAGGCTCTAATTTTGTCAGTAACAGCAACAGGGCAGGACGAGGAGACGTGAAGGGAAGAAATACATACATTATAGTGTACCAGATTTAGAAATGAAGTACTAGTACTAGTTGATGCACATCTGAGTCATCTCCATCATCTATCTATCTATCTATCTATCTATCTATCTATCTATCTAGGATAGCAGCAGCCAAATCAATCTACTAAGCAGGCGAAATTGAAGAAATCGTGGGAAGCGTCAAATAAACAAACAAAGCAAATCGAAGATGAAGAAAAAAAGAAAATTGCTTTGCTCGCTCTTTTATTTTCTTTTTCAATTACAAAGGAGAATGCACTCTATATTTATACCATATACCCCCTACACATATATATGTAGTCTATTAAAATACATGTTAGATCTTTTTAAGGTAGAGTGTATAAGTGATAGATTGTAGGTGGCAATATATTGAGTTCAATTATATCGATCAAAATTATATATGATTTTTTCCGTATATACTATTTCTTACGAATAATCAAAATTAAAAAATCATAAATTAAAAGTCCACAGTCAAGAAAAAAAACCCCACCACCCATACTCATTATTCCTTGATTCGAAAGCGGAAGTCGACCACAGTGGTTGGCAAGAGCTGTTTTCTTTCCTTCTTCCCGGCGCCGACTTCTCCTGTCCTCCTCCTCCACTCTCTCTCCTCTCCTCTCCTCTCCTCTCCTCTTTTATTGTCCCTTCTCTTCTCTCTGAGGCGGAGGAGGCGGAGGAGTCTCGTCTTGGTCGCTCGCTCTTGCCTCTTCTCTTCACCGGGTTGTCGTCTTCCACCCAGGCAAAGGCAGAAAGGCACCCGCCCGTGGCGTCAAGCATGCCGGACCACGGCTCCAAGCCCGACATCTCCTTCGCCGGCCGCTTCACCGCAAGCGCCATCGCCGCATGCTTCGCCGAGGTACGCCCTACCCACACTTGGCTTCGCTGGCTGGATCTCCTAGATCTTGCTGCTTCCTGAGATCACCCGCTCCGCTCCGCTGGCTTATTCATTTCTTGCCTCGCCGGATCGCCCGTAGCTTAATTTCTTGCTTCGTAGGATCAGAAATGTCAAATCTTGGCTGTTCTCCTCCAGGATCACGCCGCCAATCCCCTCCCCTTTGGTTTGCCATGCCAACCCTCTTGCTTTGGTGGTTTCAGGGGATCATCATATCATGCATTCGTACCCTATTCGTGTTCTTGTTGTTACATTGCCTAATTTTATTTAATTAATTTTGGTTCCCAGTTGTGCACGATCCCCCTGGACACGGCCAAGGTCAGGCTGCAGCTGCAGAAGAACGTCGCCGCTGGGGACGCCTCCGTGGCCGCCGCGCCCAAGTACCGCGGCCTGCTCGGCACCGCCGCCACCATCGCTCGGGAGGAAGGTGCCGCCGCGCTCTGGAAGGGCATCGTCCCGGGTCTCCACCGCCAGTGCATCTATGGCGGCCTCCGCATTGGTCTCTATGAGCCCGTACGCTCCCCTGGCTTCTCTTCTCTCCCTATCTCTCTTTTTGTCGAATACTTGGTATGCAATGCAATAATCACCTCACCGGATTGTACCTTGCAGGTGAAATCCTTCTATGTTGGGGAAGACCATGTTGGGGATGTGCCTTTGTCCAAGAAGATTGCTGCTGGCTTCACAACTGGTACCATCATGATCAAATAAACTCTTGGTCAATTATACCACCTGAAATATATATGCAGCAAAATCAATGGTGTGACTGACATGCATGCTTTTGATCAGGTGCCATTGCAATCAGTGTGGCCAACCCCACTGACCTTGTCAAGGTGAGGCTTCAGGCTGAGGGGAAGCTTGCACCTGGTGTGCCACGGCGCTATGCTGGGGCAATGGATGCTTATGCCAAGATTGTTAGGCAGGTCAGGGTCTACTCTTGTCCCAACTTGGTATTGGATTATTCTATTGCTGGATTCCTTCACATCTGTTACCTGTATGATCTTTAGGAAGGGGTTGCTGCTTTGTGGACTGGCCTTGGACCGAATGTTGCACGTAACGCCATCATAAATGCTGCTGAGTTGGCCAGTTATGATCAAGTGAAGCAGGCATGCTTTTTGTTTGCAATGTCTCCATTTGTTTGCCCATTCACTTGCAAATGCAAACTGCGCTACTTATTGTGCAGACAATTTTGAAACTTCCTGGGTTCAAAGATGATGTTGTGACTCACCTCTTCGCCGGTTTGGGTGCCGGCTTCTTCGCTGTTTGTGTTGGTTCTCCGGTCGATGTGGTGAGATGTCCTCTGTGCGAAATGATCAATTTATTGTGTTCATTCCCCTACTGTAGTGATGTAGTCTTAAGCATTATTTCCTATCTGAATAACGGTAAATAAATTGTTCCGAATGACGCTTTCTTTGGTATATCTATCCGCTCATTAAACAGAGGGCATGTTGCACACGACGAAACATTAGTTCTCTTTGGTACCCTCTCGGGAATCATGCCAACCAAATTTCTGTTATCAACGGCGGTATGTGACTGTGATACACTACTTCAAGGTCCAACTAAAAAAAAATGCAATTGAGCCTTTTATTGTGCACACCTCACAGTCTCATGGTGTGTTCATAGTCTTCCCGCGTAGCTATTTTCTTAGTCCGGTCTTTGGGAGGTTCATACTTCTGTAGGTTTGTGCCTTCCCTTGTTTGAATGTGTGCATCCATGCTCGCCGCATGCTAATTTGCTGCATGGATGCTGGTTGTTCTTTGTATAGCAAGGAGGCTCCCTAATTTCTTGCGGTCATTATCAAAAAGTCTTTCTGTACTAGTGAGTACTGTACTAGTGAGTATTGATTAGTCATTGAATTGTTGGCTTCAAGATCTGTACCTGTAGATAAAGTTTCTCTTTTTTCCTCTGGTAACTGAGACTGATATAAAGCGCCTTCCTGCAGGTTAAGTCAAGAATGATGGGTGACTCGGCCTACACTAGCACTCTTGATTGTTTTGTGAAGACACTAAAGAATGATGTATGGTCCACTCTGATACTCTGTTCATGATTTTTGAGTCACAATTAGATGAGCAGTAAATACATATAACATCATCTTGCAAAAAACATTTGGACAATGATTGAGAATAACATTGGTCTGATTCCATACTGACATTTATTCATAGAATAGAATGTATCAGTATAATTCATTGGCCACTTGCGCAGCCTATCTTGGAATTTAACTGCCTGATGGTTGTCAACTTGTCATTGTGAGTGACAACTATCTGGTGGTTCCCAGCTATAACATTCTACTGGGGATAGTTAGTTTTGCGACCCAGACCTTTCTTAGGAAGAAATTGTGCATGGCGGATGTTTTGTTTACTTAAACATAAGTTTGTCTTGGTAATAAAAAGTGGAAATCCATTGTTTCGATGCCATCCAACTTTTTGTTCATGACAGCCCATTGTAGGAATAATCTTTAATCTCCTAGCAACTACCATTTGATTTCTGTGTGAACGAAATCTTGAAGTCCAGATTTTGTATAAAATGTTGTCCCCTTTGTACCGAGTAATTGTAGGTATCTGAGCTGCTAAAACACATTTTGGGCAGTGATTTGTAGTCAGAAATGACTGGGAACTTAATTCGCAAAAAAAAAAGAAGAAAAGAAAAGAAATGACTGGGAACTGGAATATCTGTATATGTGGAGCACATGCTTTATACCTGTTGGATATGTAAGGAACTCAAAGCAGGTAGCTAATAAGAGTTTTCTCTGCACTCTGCAGGGACTTCTGGCATTTTACAAAGGGTTCCTCCCAAACTTTGCTAGGCTGGGATCATGGAATGTGATTATGTTCTTGACACTGGAGCAGGTAAACCAATAGCTGAATTTATGACTATTGCAGCGGAATTATATACGCATGTCATGTTGCATCGAATATATAATAAACTGTTGTCTGTTTACTTGCACAGGTCCAAAAGCTATTTGTGAGAAAACCTGCAAGTTAAAGATAAGGCCATATGATTTTTGCAGTCAGGTGGCATACAAGATTTTTTCCCCCCTACACAAGTGATACTTTACCCCTTGGGAATCGGAAATCCGACACCTCAATTATCAGATACTATAATAAATTTAGAAGGCCTTTGCATGGCCCTGAAAGGACTATAAAGTAGCGAACAAATGTCAATCAAAGTGTTTTAATTTGTGATCTGCAGTAGAAGATTGTTGGAGACAGGTTGATCTTTTAATTGTTTGTGTTCTGTCGTCTCCACCTATCAGCGGAATTATGTAGTTGGAATGCTTGCTGGGTTGGTAGTAATAGTATGATCAAACTGCTTGGCAAAGTAACGAGTTAGTTACTGGTAAGCAAGAGCTTAGTATTTGGCATAGTACGTAGGTAGGATTCGTAGATTATCTGACTTCACGTATGTAAGCTGGCATAGTGCCTGTAAGAGTGGCCGTAGGATTCAAACGCTGAGGAGAGGAGAGGAGATCCAGCCATTCATTCGTCGTCGCACTCGACCATTCTAACTATAATCCAGTCCTAGCTGCCTACCTCCCCAATTCGTCGTCGTCGTCGCACTTCTCGTACGTCCCCTCCTCGTCTCCCTCCTCTTCTGGTGACGTATGAAGAACACGTACACTACTGTCAAGAGTGACACAGCCAAAATCCTGAATGATAAATGAACAACTTCTGATGATTGAGATCGCTTCGATGGCGTGCTGTTGAAGTTGCTGTCGAAGCCAAGATCCTGCATGTATTTCCGGGCACGCCAATCTGCCCAGCCAGCCATGATCCTGGCTAGGTTGGCTTATTCCTACTGCGGACGCCCTTTACTTCCAAAGTATGGGCTTCTACTGTCCTGCTTAACTGCATTTTTTTTTTCTATCAGCTGATACCAGATTGTTACGGTGATTAACTATACGAATTTGCAGAACCTTGGAGAGAACACATTGTTCGTATTCTATTGTAATAAGTGTGTTGTAGTTGTTTTGCTAATGACCGAATCCAATTGTCATATCTTGTTCAATGGGGAGAAAACCCTAGTATGGTAAAAGTTTGAAATAAATATATAGTTATGATGATGTTTAACTGTTTTCCAACTTCACAAGGGAAGGTTGAAATGCTTGGAAATGAATCAATCCATGCCATTGTACTAGGGATTTTCTCCACAGTCATCATGAATGACCATGTGAGAAGGTACATGATACCGCTGTGATAAACCATTGCAAGTTTGTAGAGTGGTAAAGCGGTTTTGCAAAGAGTGCATTTGATTTGGTCTGTTTTTTTGGAAGTGTCAGGAAATTCAGAAGTACTGCAGGTATAAATGCGGTAGTTCCGCTGAGTGTAAATACCGTAGGTATAAGTACGGTAGTTCCGCTCGGCGGAAGTACCGGGTTGGATAGTGGTACGTTTTTTCAGAGAGGTCCGGATGAGGTTTCAATGTGTGGAAGTACCACTGTTGAAGGCAGTAGTAACGCATAGCGGTAGTAACGGCGTTTTAAGAGCGGTACTACCGATCTTCCCAGAAAAACAGAGTTTTGGGATTTGAGTCATGGATTGAGTTGGGATGACATGAGTCACTGGATTAAGATTGCATGATACATATCTTGGCTAATTTAGGTCAAGTTGTGAAGAACTTGTGCCTGAAAACGATGTCTTTGTCTTTGGATATGTAGGGTCGGTTGGAGTCAACTGTGATCAACGGTGATGATCGGGGGTAGGCTCATAGAGGAGTTGAGGTCCATAACGATCGAGGATGTCGGGTGAGACGATGAGCTCAAGCATGGTATGAGAAAGGCGGAAAATATTGAAAATGAGTTCGAATGGCGGGATGGCGTCATATGGCTTGCACGGGCCAAGTGAGCTGTGGTTCGGTGGAATCAGGACGAGAGAGACTTGGTGACACGTGGCAAGCTAGTAGTGCACCTACACGTGGCAAACATAGCGATTGCTTGCAGTGGTTGGTGATGACCGGGTCAAGGAACGGTATTTTGGTAGTTTGACTAAAATACCGGAAATCATCTTAGATCAAAACCATGGCGCATGGGCAATGTGTTGGAGAGTGGTTTAGGTCAAGGTGAAGCTGGTTTGATCAAGGCGTATTAAGGTTAAGGATTTAGCGAATACACACTTATGCGCTTTGAAAAATATGCATAATTGAACTTGTGAAAGTAAAACCTGTGTGTGTGGAGTTAACGGGTTCCCCCATTGTAATAATGGATATGATCCATTAAGGGGTGTAGGTGGTTGGTTGCCCACATATAAAAGGGGGATGGGATGGAGACATGTGAGGTTAACCATCCAACCATCTCTTGTGCTCTTTTCTTTAGTGTTAGGGTTTGAGAGTGAGTACCTTGAGTGCTCTTTGTCCTTCTAGGTAGAGTGGCTATAAACTTACCTTCTCAAGTAAGTAATATATCGATCTTTGTGCAACTTGAGTCCTTGTTTTTTATTGATGTGCTTGACTTTTGGTTGGTTTTGATCTTTCTTCTTTCCTTCTTGTGATATTGCTGTGCCAAGAACGTGTAAGAGATATAAATAATTCTCGGGAATATATCCCCACCTATTTAGGCACTTTGATAGCAAGATTCATAAGGAAACCCTATTTTGCTTGATTTGGTCTCAAGGTGTGATTTCTTGATCTGAGGGTTTTAATGTGATTTCTTTCGTGTTCTTGCTTGCTGGGGTATGTGGGAACACATCTAAAGCCATCTTAGTCATTATTTACCCATGAGCAAGTTGTATTCATCGTTTGGGGCTTTGGCTTAGGTTTGGTGCATCTTTCCAATAAACTAAAAAAGGTCTCAACTTTGGCCATGATTTTCATGATTGTTTATTGAAATAGGTTCATAACATCCTAGAGTAGATTTCTACAAATTTTCATGTCATTTGGATCTACGGATAAAAAGTTATCTCAATTTGGGTTTTTAAAATCATGGTGAAAACACTATTCACCTTGATTTTACTGTAGCAGCGGAAGTACCGCGACTGCTGTAGCAACAATCGCGGTTACAGTAGCAAGCGGTAGTACTGCAATTTCAATGGCGGCAGTTCTGTTTTTGTTGGTTTTTCGTGGGTTTTCAGTATCTCGATTTGCTAGTTTTTGTGGTGGCTTTCCATCCTTATCTTCATAGCTCTATAGCTACCGAAGTAAAGGGTTGGTGAATATTTGGGAAAAATTTTGAGGCACCATTTACCCCTCTCTATTGTCATATTTGGCCTTTCAATTGGTATTAGTGTCCAGTTAGCTCTTTCACATAAATCTTAATTGGTGTTTAGAGCCATGGTAGCAGACAAATATTCCATCAAGCTACATCTCTTCGATAGGGTCAACTATCCCTTTTGGAAGAGTAGGATGAAGTCTTACATACAGGCTCAAGGCTATGCAATTTGGAGAAAGGTTAAGACCATATTTGTTGTTCTTGCCAATGAGTATATCACGGTTATGAATATGCCAGATGTGAAGGCAAATGCTAAAACAAGGAATATCATCATTCACGATCTTAGCTGGAGTGAGTTTAATCGCATCTCTCATCTCACGTCGGCGTTTGACATCTGGGTGACCCTCGATGCATACCATGAGGGCATCACCCAGATCAAGACCATCCGACAAGGCCACTACAAGCGAGAATACAACAAATTCGAGATGCTTGCTGTTGAGCCCTTAGATGAGTGTTTTGGCAGGTTTCACAAGATACTTAGCAACCTCTGAGCTGTTGGTCTTACATACTCAGACTCAGATAACACTTGACAGATGATGTCGGCACTAGATCTAAGAGTTTGGGTGATGAAGATGACCACCATCAAGAACATAACTGATTTGTCGACTTTGACTCTTGACGCGCTGTACTCACATCTCAAGACTCATAAAATCAACATCATCTCTCACTAGACGAAGTCACAGTCGATGCCCTTGGTCACCGATCCCACATCTACTTTCAGAGCATCTTCTGATGGTGCTCTAGTTTTCCTTGGTTGCTTTGTATGAGATGAGTGATGACTTGTTTGAGCAGTTTCCAGAGAGTGATCTAGCCCTTCTAGCCAGAAAGTTCTCACACGTATACAAGAGGGTTAGAGAGAGGAAGAGAGGAGATCCGGTGATTTGCTTCAAGTGTGGTGGCCCCAACCACATTCGAGCGAACTGCCCTAAGCTAAAGAAGAGCAAAAACAACTACAACAGCATAAGTGATGTGAATAATAATATTGCAATATATACATTTTATAACAGCTGTTGTACTAATTGGTTTATACAAAACAATAAGAATGACACAATAATTGATTCATATATATACCATGCATATGTGTTATTCTTTTTGTTTACTATGCCTTCAGATGTTCATGATGTGCTAAACAGGAGAAGTGTTGACGACAAATATATATACCATGTATACACATTGTATTCTTTGTTTAGTACAATTTCAGGCTATCAAAAACCGAGAACGGCTTTTCTTGAAGAAGGGGAGGATGACACGGACACGCTCATATCTTACACTTCTCAGTTAAATATATTATTTAACTGGAAGGAATTATTGAACCACATTAAATATTATCAGGTGAACTCTAATTTAATTGTGTCTTTAATTATTATACTTCGAGATACAGAGCTACTACTATTTTATTTAATTATATACAGGCCCATATTCGATCTATACAAGCCTAAAGTGAAGATGCGTTTAGAAGGTCTCGTCAACACTAGTGCATTGTCCATCACTTTGAGTGTACAAGATAATGAGGATATTACAATCGGACTGATTACGCGAGCACGAGCTAAAAAAGATTTATCAACAGGTGAATTCGCTCCTAGTTGAATTTGGTTTTAATTTATATGAGAATAATATACTATCTAATAATTGCTATTTAATTATTTTCAGATTTAAAACAAAAGAAACACATGCATATATAGGATTTCAAACCAAGACAATGTGCATGGAAACGCACGCACGCATGCTTCGTACGGGGATTAAAGCCATGGAGAGAGAGAGAAGTTAATGCCTATTTGCATGATCAAAGTGACGTGTAACTAATGGATGGAGAGAGAGAAGTTAATGTCTATTTCCATGATTCACGTGACGGAGGCCGCGTGCCTCTACATTTTCTTAACCGAACAAGATTTGAGCCGGTTTCGGATCCGGTTTGTTTTTTTGGCTAGGAGACTGTGTGCGTGATAAATAGCTCGTCCGTTTTCTTTTGTAAAGAGAGATCACCAATCTATTATTTTCAGAAAGAGCTATACGCTTATTCTTCCTAGGATTTAACACACAGATGCAACCTAGAGGGGAATCGAGCGTTCATTCCCGTCGTTCTTGTGATTTGCAGGAGCGACGACCGTCTACTTGGTGGTCGAGTAGACGGGATCACAAGCGTGTGGTTGGGCGAATTCTTTTGTCGCAGGTTGCTGTTCTAATAGTGGTTAGCGCCATCGGTTCGTCAGGTTATACGGATCCAAATTATCTTCATCGATCCTACGCCGTGAAGATCGGGCAATCCCCCGCATCAATAAGCAAGAACTACTACATCAACAAGAACCACAATAAGAAGCCCCCAGTTCGTGATCAAAGCAAGGACAAGAAGTACCACAACTTTGGCAAGGCTAAGAAGTTCTTCCATCACATCCTCACTGACTTCGATAACTTTGACTTTAGCAAAATGGAGGGCTGGAGCGACGACGACGGTGAGAATGATCCGCAGAAGGACACCAAGGATGGTGACGACTTCACTGGCATATGCTTCATGGCTGACGAAAATGGCATCAGCGGTGGCTATCTTTACAGCGACTCCAATGAGGTATGTCCCTGCTATGACCAGCTCAATGATGCTTTTATCAAGTTAGGAAAGTTTTATGCTAGGTCTAGAACTAGGTGTGGTGAGTTAAAGAAGAAGGTAGAGAGCTTGTCACGAGAGTTTACTTCACTTAGATCTGCTTCCTCCCGTGACGATTGCAATGTATGTGCTTTCTTGTTTGGCGATATGGAGAAATTGAGGACCTCTTATGATAGTATGATTTCTGAGCTAAATTTGCTTAAGAGGGAGAATGTTAGTTTACTAGCTGAGTTAGAGTTGTCTAGGGTTACTTCTTTACATTCTGATTCTATTGAGACTATATTTTGCATCTCATGTGAGGATAAAGACAATACTTTTGGAGGTTTGTATACCATGCTTCTTGATCTGCTTGAAATCTGTGATAGTTGTACCAACTTAAAAATTAATTTAAAGAAGATAGATCATAAAATCGCCGAAATGCAAACTGCCTTGATGGAACCTGTTGCTTCTTGTGCCAACTGCCCGAAATTAACTACTGAACTTGAATCTGTTTCCAAGCAATTTCAGGACTTGTATGATCACAATAAGAAAATGGTTCAATATGCTTGTAAGACACCTGTTAGTTCACCATATAATAATTGTGAAAAACTAAAATCTGAATTGATTGCATTAGATAAACATGTGTGAAGCCAACTAGGATCTACTAGAGAAGCCAAAATCTGATTGTTTGATCTGTGCTGAAGTTGGAAAGAAAATGGAGGATATGCAAAAGACCTTTAACAAACGGTAGTACCACAATTTCAACGATGGTAGTTCCGTTTTTACTGATTTTTCATGAGTTTTCAGTGTCTTGGTTTGCTAGTTTTTGTAGTGGATTTTCATCCCTATTTTCATAGCTCTGCAGCTACTAAAGTGAAGGGTTGATGAATATTTAGGAAAAATTTCAAAGTACCATTCACCCCCTTTGTTTCCATATTCTGTCTTTCACATCATGTCAGATGAAATCCATCAAAAGTTCACGTTCAAAAGTGTTAGCTCAAGTGATCAACTATTCTCTTGATAATGATAGAAAAAACACTATTCACCTCATAATATAATAGTTTGAAACTATCATTTGTTCTTTGGCATGTGACTTTATAGATGAAGCTCGCCATGTTTCTAGTTTTAATCGTTGGTTGTTGGTACTACGCAACTATGCATGTATTTTCCTTCTCTGTATGCTTCACAAATTGTATTAAACGAAACAAATACCATCGAAGTGGGAACAGAACGGCGGGAGTAGTTTGTTATCATCAGGCACCGGCAACTCCGATTGCTCTTAACTTGTTCCGATTTCAGAATATGAGCATTCGCCCGCATTCAGTCATCCACACCTATTACACATGTAAAACTGTAACGCCTAAGTTCGCCTCTTGTCACATTGATGTTAGTAGTTGGAAGTATATCAGCTGTTTCTTTTTGCACTATACAGTAGCTCCTGCTGTAGAACAACTTTCAAGGTTTTTGACAATATTAGGACCAGTGTTACTGAACATTTTATAACTGCGGCAAGAATCAGAATCTAATTGATTGTGTGGGATTAGTGTTAAAAGATCTTCTCCCTTGCAACTCAGTGAGCTTTATACCTTTTAGCGCTCTAATATAGTTTTATGTGTACCATGGAATCCTTCCCAATTTTACATTTTAGTGACAATTCCTTGGTCAACTTCTGACTCATTGGGAGCAATATTTGGGTATCTCTAGTTATACTGTAGAAAGAAATGTCTGATACTTCCATTTTGTGTGGGCTAGTGAACACAGCATGTGGCCAACGAACTAATCTATTTTGTAGAATTCTGTATAAATATCAATGCTCATCAAAACCAATCAATCTCTTAACAAAAATTATAAGTTGTCATTTCTCTCCTTTCATGACATTTATATTTTTCACACAGAAAGGAGATGGAGGAAAATTTATAAGCCGGTTGGACAAACGTCACGTGATTAAAAAAGGAAGCATGATACCATTCTGTCAAAAGGTGTGGGCTGGTCTTGGTCTCCCTTTTTTGTGTCAGTTTCAAATTGTTTTGCTCAACATTTGCTTTTCCAATTTGAAACACCTTTATCAAATGTCAAATACTTGCGTATTATTATATTTGTACTTTATCTATGTTAGCTGTACTAGCTGTATGTTGCTCATGCACCTGTGTATTGTTCTAGCATGTTAGAATTTCCCCGTGCTGTGTTTATGAGCGGTGCCCCAAAACCAGTCATTTCTTTACAACAACAGTACACTCTAATAACATATCAGGTGGAGACAATAATATGTACAAGAGGATGGCTTTCTGAAATGCATGCACACAACTACATAGTGCAGGTAATCTAGTTGGCAACAACTTTTTAGCTTCCTGAATCATGTACTGGAAATGACCTGAAACTCATTCCCTCGATACACCTGAATGTACACATGAGAACTACACGTTAGTTGCTAAAGTGATTGGAATTCTTAGTTTGATAAATTGACAATGTTTCTTCTTTCGATGTTCAATCATAGGGTGGATACAAAAATGAATTGTCACATAACTGGACCTATGCTTTGGTTATCAGTACATGATGCATCAGAAATCAACAGGTCTGGATATGCAACACATTTTTCCATGTTACTGTTCGAACTGATATTTTAAGGGCATCTGTAGTGTATATAACCCAAAGGGTCTTAAGGTGGGTCACATCTAAACCTTAAGACCAACTCCATAGTGTATATAACTCAAGGGGCCTTAAGACGGTCCCACATGGCAGATAAAGAAAAATTGTATTTTAATGCTTATGGCCAGGTCTTTAGCTTGAGGACCAGCCTTAAGGTTTTTTTGCTTAGGGTCTGCTTAAGGTCACCCCTGTAATGTATAAGGTTGACCTTAAGGTGGCTTAAGACCTCCTCTTTTCATACACTACAGATGCCCTAATCCATTAAACCTAGCATTCGACTTGGCCCCTGAGAGGATAGGTGAGGAATCACTCTTGATCTGATCTATTGGGGCCTACAACTTGGCAAGCTTATGGTAATAATATATATGTGTGCTGATAAAAAAACTTGCAGTGGTAAAAAGAGGTCAAGGGAATATCAACATTAAAACTGAGCAGAAGGAACAAGATAACCGAACAGCCAACAACGAAGACAGCGTGATGAATTCTGAACGACCACACAAGTCCCGAAAGAGGAACGCTGATGCCATTGTAAGGTTTTATGAAGCAGTTGGTTTGAATACAAAATGCTTAGTTGATAGTTTGGTAAGCAAAGGCAACGAGGGTCTAGATGATTTTGGTTCTGCGGCCTGTGGATACTCATAGGAGAGAATATGGTCTTCCTTGCAATTCAAGAAGTGGTGTTTTTGCTGCTTAGTTCAGAAGGAAGCCGATTGTTTTCCAGTTTACAGCAGTAGACAGCCAAGCACACTAATTTCTGATGCAGCATCAAAAGAGTAGGATGATGTAAAACAAATCATGGACTGGATGTATAGGTCATTTATCTTATAGTTGTTCATGTCATCCGAGAAATCTACCTGAATGGAGTGAATCTGTCTCGGTCACATCTTGCTGGTGACCTTGCGCATCTTTCCGAAGAGGGAGTGCCTGCCCTCGGCGACGACCTCCCCGGTGGCGGCGTTGGTGATGAGGACGTGGGTGCCCGAGTAGGCGCCCTTGTGGGCCAGCACCCTGGCCGTGATGTGCAGGTGGTCCCCTGGCGCGGCCTGGGAGAGGGAGACGAAGGAGACGGACATGTCGACGGAGACCTTGAGGTGGTGGCCGTCGGCGATGGCGGCGGCGGAGCCGATCTCGTCCACCAGGGACACCACGGCGCCCGCGGCCAGGCACCCGGTCGACGAGTCCTGATAGTTGGATTGGATTGAATTGAAGGTAACGAATTGAATTAGGGAAGGAAGAGAACACAAGAAGAGTACTGACGGTGAGCCTTAGAGGGACGGTGAAGGAGCAGGCGATGTGCCCCGGGTGGATGCGGTGGACGCGGATCCCGCGCAGCGCGAACCCCTCGAAGAAGCTCGACAACGCCGCCGCCGATGCTGCTGCTGCTGCTGCTGCGGAGAGCGCGTCCACTCGCGCGCACTCGTCGGCGCTCACCCTCAGGGCGTCCCGAGCCCGAGCCGCAGCCAATTTCAATTTGTTGGAGTCTTCCATGGCCGAGACAAGAAAACTCCACCTGCCGCCGCCGCCGCCGCCGCCGCCGCTTCCTCTTCTAGGCTTGTTGTTGGATTGGATGGGATTGAAGTATGGAACGAGTCGGCTCGTCGGGGTCAAGCGACTTGACGCTTGCTTGCTTGTTGCTTCCTCCCACCTGAGTGGCAATTTCATCCGTGGAGGTGGGGGCTGCGGTAGAAGTGAAAAGAAATTCTATAATTTTAGCTCTTAGATCAAGAATAATTACAAGTACATATAAGTACAGAATTTTATTTTAATATTTTAAATATTTAATTTTTATAGCGCACACAACTTTTTATAACACTATGCCATTTTTATTAGCTTTCAAATGAGTCGCAATTGCAAGAATACTGGATAAATCAATAGTGATTTCGTAAAAGAATTTCAGAAATGCTAATAACTTCTCTGCAACATAACAGTGTTGCTCCGTCAATAGTATGTCACCGGCATGGCTGTGATAGTACATGTGGATAAAAACAAAAAAAATGTGGGCAGATAGATGTACACCCATCACAATGCAATAATTCTTATATAGTGTGATTCGTTGGTTAGAATTATTTACAAAAGAAATTACATCACGAAAATATTGAATATATGGATCCAACCTCTTTAAACCACATTTAACTATAAGATTAATAATATAGCAGGCAGATAGATGATGTAGTAAGAAGAATTCGGCATATGTACTAAATAACGGAGTAAGAATATCCATTGCTATGGAGTTTGCTGTAGCATTGTCTAAGGTAACTGCAAAAATTGTTTGTAAAACCAAAATCTTCTATGACTTCAATAATACATTTTGCTATATTCTCACCCGTATGTGCAATTAGTTTAAAGCCTATGATTCTCTTTTCCAGTACCCAGTTATCATTTGTATAATAAGCGACTACACTAAGATAATCCTCACTAGACCGACCACTCCATATGTTCGAGGTCAAGGTCACCGAAAATGTATATGTTTTGAAGAGTTCTTTAAATTTATCATGACCATTATTGTAGTATTTAATTAAATCTCTAATCGTTGTCTGTCTATAAATGTGAGAAAATATAGGATTATGCATAATTCTACTGTACTTTTCGAATGCTTCTGACTAACCAAAGTTTAAAGGAAGATCATGTGCGGCAATTAAAGGGACTAAAGATTCTCCAGCTACCTCGGGATCATAATCCCAGTTATGTATTGTACCGTTGAGGTTGTACTACAGCTAACCTCATAGATATGCCTTGTTTTTCTTCACATCTTTGGGCATGTCTATGCAAGTGCCCTATTACATATGAAAATTTTACAGACAATTTATGATAACATAGTTTGCAAACAACAACTCTTAACTTGAGCTCCAACTATGTCTCGCTTCACTATCTTGTCGAAATCTTGCCACGCCTCTGACGTGCTATGTTTGGATCTTTTTGCTCCAACAGTAGACATTTCTGCACAACCCAACTCCACCAGCCTGAGGCAGGCACAACTACAATTCACTCCTCCTGATTAAAAATGAGTTTACCAGATACATATTCAAATTGAGGAAGCATATTATACAGGGGCATTGTGCTCGGAATGGGACTGTGAATCTTTTAATAGCTGCAAATTAGCAGTGGTGCTTCTCCTGTCCTTGTTCTCTTCTGACCTGATACGAGACAGACCGAGATTTCTGCAGTAAGCAACGCACTCCTTACTCCATAGATACTGAGATTTAGATTTCAGGAACCCAACACCCAAACAACTCGGTTCCATCAGCACCAAGAGCCCCCCAAAAGAAAATACTGGCATGCTGCAGCTGCAAGGCTTCAACGACCCTGCAGCCTGCACCCCGTTTCCGGGTACAAATAGGAATGGCAACGGCCCCATTCCCCGTCGGGGAATTCCCCTATTAGGGGACGGGGATGGGGGGATTTTGCTCCCCGCGGGGAGGGATTTGGGGGGGGGGGGGAACTCCCCCCATCGGGTGAAGCGGGGGCGTTCCCCTATTCCCCGTCCCCGTTCCCCGTTCGGCGCGGAAGCCCCAGGCGGCGACGGCGCGGAGGCCCCAGGCGACGGCGGCGGCGCAGAGGTCCAGGCGGCGCGGAAGCCCCAGGCGGCGGCGGCGCGGAGGCTACAGGCGGCGGCGGCACAGAGGTCCAGGCGGCGCGGAAGCCCCAGGCGACGGCGACGCAGAGGTCCAGGCGGCGTGGAAGCCCCAGGCGACGGCGGCGCGGAAGCCCCAGGCGGCGGCGGCGGCGCGGAGGCTCCAGGGTCCAGGCGGCGACGCGGAGGCCCATCGGGGACCCGGATCCCCGACGGGGGCCGGGGACGGGGAGATTGTGTCCCCGCGACCGGGGACGGGGAGCGGGGAAAAATTTCCTGGCGGGGGGCGGGGACGGGGAGCCACTCCCCGCCGGGGAATGGCCCCGTTGCCATTCCTAGGTACAAACCTCAGACAGACATATATCAAGTGAAACAATTTGTCTGACCGTGAGAGGCACCTGATCTGATCAAATTGGAGAAAAATACATAACCATTCTGAGCACAAGGTTGCCTTGCCCTGCCCACCAAACGTCAATGTGAGCAGCCAAAATACAGCACCACATATTAATGTGAGCATTCGATTCAAGAGCCCCTAATGTTGCAAAACCATATATATACCAAGTGGAGTACAGCATCACCGCCAGAAATGTTTGTGCCTTACTCTTGGCCTCTTGCTAACTTGAAATCAATTGACGAAAAACAAACATAGATATCTCATACAAGATTAGAGGGTGTAAAGTTAAATGATATACTCCACTTCAAGTTGGAAATAAGACCAAGTAAGGTATAACCCAACACAATCACCAGTTCAATTGCAACCCTTCTCAGCCTAAGAAAAAGTATGATTGTGATGATGCTAACATCTAAGCTATGCACATTGTAGCAAAGGCATGGAAGAAGAAGAAGAAAAACATAAACCTGCCTTCATCTCTGACCATTTACTGCTAGATCAGTACAGTCCAAGCGTGCTCCTAGGCAACGAATTGGACGAACGAGCAGGCCTTCCCTTCCTGGACATTCCATTCTGACTCTGCCGGCTGAATTGGCTACCTCCCACCGGATTTAAATGAGGAGGAATCATGCCATTGTCAACCCTGCAAGGCAAATACCTTGCACTCAAATTCCTCTCCAGTAAAACCTCATCCCTCCTCATCCTCCCTAAGCCATTTACATGAATTTCCACATTGCTCCTCCTCCCGCTTGCACCAATTGCTGCGCTGCTAGCACTGAACGAGCTTCTCGCACTCACGCTACTATTGCACCTGAGCATCTGTCCATTGTAACCCCTTGCGCGGAGCTCAGGCCATGACTCTAAGAATGATCTGTCGGCCACACTGGCAGCTTCAGATTCCCTGGTGCTGCTCTTCTTATGTATAATACCCCAAATGTTCCACCCCTTGATCCACTTCTTAGATTTCTTTGCCGGCACACCCTTGGTGTGATCCCGGAATGCCGACTCAAAGCTCTCGGAGGTATCATCCCGGAGAGAATATGGTCCCTGCTCCCAGTGCTGATGATTGCCAAGAACGTTCTGGGCATGATGGTAGTGGTAGAACTCTGTGCCGATGGCTGGCGAAACCCTGGCATTGGCATTGGCACCAGCCATCATCCTGGGCAGCTCATTGGCATCGGAGAATGACTTGCGACCGGAGATGGACGACCGATCTAAGCTCCGACGCCTCCTGCTGGAGCTGGAGGAGTCCAAGTAGTAGTCCCTTGTCTGGGAGGAGCCGCCGGGCACAGCTTCGTCGTCTTCCTCTACAGGGATTTGGCCATCATAGCGTGGGATGGCCACATCCTCGACCACTGACAGCATCGGGGGCAGGCGAGCAAGCACAGGCCGGCCGCCGTGGTACCCGTCCCAGGAAGCACGGGCCCCCTCGTCCACCAGCGAATACTTTGGAGCGTCAACCGAGATGCGGCCGGCGTCCAGCGAGAGGCGGGGATCCACATCGCAGGAGCGCCGGCCGAGCGCGTCGACAGCGAACTCCGACTGTGTGTCCCCGAAGCTGTGGTGCTCGTGCCGGCGGGGATTTTCCGGCGGCATGGCGGCCCTGCTAGTGGCGGGCCCCTGCTTCTTGAGCTTGTTCTTGCGGCGCCACTCCTGCCATCTCTTTCCCAAGACCCCGAAGGTGCCGGCCATCTTCCTGGAGGATTCTTGGCCGATGTGCTCTTTCATCGGCCTCCCCGTGGAGCCGAAATCCCCGATCTGTTGCTCCCCTTCCTCCGGGACGCACGGCGGTTCTTGGTGGAAGAGCGCGCCGCGGGCGTCGCAGGAGCGGCGCTGCGGCTCGAAGTAGGCGGCGGCGGAGCGGCCGTAGGAGAAGGACTTGCAGCGGCGGAGATCCGTGGGGTTTGGGTGAGAGGCGGAGGAGGAGGGAGGGTGGAGGCCGGCGAGGCGCTCGCTGAGGCAGGCGGGGCAGAAGCCTGTGACGGCGACGCCCGGGTGGAGGCCGCAGACGGAGGGCAGCGGCTGATCCATCGTGACAACCAAACTCACTCAACGCAGTTGCAGCTCCATTGATTCCTGGTTGCCTGCTGCTGCTGCTGGGACTGAGCCAGTGAGCGAGCGAGCTTTGTCGATTTAGGAGTGGAGTGGATTTGGGAGTAAGACAAGACAAAACACTACTCCAAGAAGTCCAGAGGAGCAGCAGCAGCACATGGAATGGAAGAGTGGAGGAGGAATCTACTCTTCTAGTGTTCTGATCTGTGGTGTTGTTGTATTCTCCTATCAATCTACTACTGTTCTGCTGCTTCTCTTTTGAGCTGAGGCTGAGGCTGAGGCTGAGCTGGGCAGGCAAAAGAGACAGACACACGACTCACTCAATCACACTCAGCTGCTGCTGCTCCTTCACCGGTTCACCTCATCACCGGTGGCTCCCTTTCCCTTTTCCCTTTTCCTTTCTTGCCTGTTTTGCTTTACCCTTTCCCCATCTTGGACCCCCGTCGCACATTCCCATGACTACACTTGTTTGCTGCTTTGCTTGTTTCCATCGCTTCCCTTCTCTCTCCCTCCTCCTCTTGTTTTTCACTTCATACATATGACTAGTTCATGTTCAAGCTCACACCAGTGACCAGACAAACAAATTTAACTGTATCTTCTGCAGCCTTCTCCATCAAAGGTACCTACCTACCTAGCTGTAACGTATATATGCGGTATGTAATTGTATGGTGGTGATCGGTTCGGCTTAAAAGCTCGTGGCTTATGGCTGAAAACACTGTAGCTGCCTGAAAAAAGTACTGTAACTGACAGAGGCTTATTTAGCATAATTAAATTTAAAAAAATTTAAAAATATAAAAAATATGTTAGCCCATTACGTATAATACAAACGAACACGGGAAAAAAAGAACCGGCAAAAAAGCTCAACAAAAAGCCAAAAGTTCAGAAAAAGACGAAATTTATGAATAGTGAAAAATAAGCCAGAAGCCCGAAGCTCAAGCCGAATTGATCACCGCCTATATTTCATACTTCAAATTTAGTGGCAAACCAAATCCCACACTTGTGTAAGTCTAAAACTATTCTTCTATTTTTCCTATCATTATTGGGTAATAAAACAAAACATTTAAGCATGCAGCTAGCTTAATGCACATTTGAAATTATATTGTAGTTAGCTAAAATACACTGTAACTAATGGTGACTTATTTACCGTAACTAAATTTTAAACATTTAAAAATAAAAAAACAGATTAACCTATCACGGACAATGCAAACGAATACGAAAAAAGAACCAGCAAAAAAGCTAAAAAAAAGCTAAAAAGACAAATAATAAAATTTAAAATAATAAAAAATAAATCAAAAGATAGAAGTTTAAGTTGAAATAAGAGAGATCTAGACCTAGTCGGTGAAATTGATGCATCGGCATAGCAAATTATGAGCTGGATGGACCAGGCCTAGTGCAGTGCAGGGCAACCCAACCATGACAGTGATAATAATATTCCCAAGAAATGCAGTGCATCATGAATGATAATTCCATGCATGCTAGCTTTCTTCTCTTATGAGCGCTCGAGCTGCTTACTTTGGATTGTAGTGCACTGCCAGCTTCGAGCTGCTGGGTAATGTTGCTGTCCACCGTGCTATTCAGCACCATGATTGTAGCAGTCTAATTAATTTCCATCTGATCTGAAAGCAACAACACAAGAATTAACACGTGCAGCTGGTGAACTAAATACAATAACCTTGTATATATAATTGTCCTTGTATATATAGTTGTCCATGTAACTGTCGTTATCAAGGTTATCAGAATTACGATCTTAAATTAGATCAAAGATTCTTAATTATATAATCGATGTAGAATCTAAGATCCTATCCTATTATACTTCAACAACATTTTTAAAATCTACTTTGTATTTTAACACTTAAATATTTTTAAACTATGGAGTACTTTTAGAACTTTTGTTTTAAAAATATAGTGCAAAGGAAAGGTCATTTGTTATTTACGCTAATTATAATGGACATAAAGAAATAAAAGGTAAAAATTTACAATTACAAGGACATGTGCAAGTAATTATTTACAACAAATCACTAGAATTGGTATAATCGGGTAGGATTGTATAAAAATTTTGATCATAATTTTACAATTTTTTAGAACCATAATAATATTAAGATTTTACTAAATTTAAGACTCACGATAGAACCGGGTCGATATAGTCAATCTGGATAGAAGAAATGTAAGATCCTATGACTAGAATCAAGATTATACCAACCTTGTGGTTGCTATATAGCAGTATACGTGTGCACTGCTGCTGTACAATTTGATCGGCAGCTAGGCTAGGCTAGCAACAACAATGATGGCAAGCACATATGCGAGGACATATCCTATGCACACAACATACAAAGTGCACTCATGCATTCCACGAATGTCGGTCGCCCGATCTTCATCGAACGGTCCAGATTGACGTGATGGCTTTTTTGCAAATAAACACCCACCACTCAAGTTTTCGTTGCAAATCGGTCCCCCGATCCATCCCATTTGCCCTCCCTCCTCTCTCCAAACTCCAGAACCGCCAGCCTCTTCCCCTCATCACCCACCCTCGTCCCTCATCGACCACCCCTACCCCTCTACATCCCGGAGCCGCCTCCGCCCCCGCCCCACTACTCCCCGAAGCCACCTCCACCCCTACCCCTCTCTACCCCCGAGCTATCCCCCGCCCCTGGTCTTCTCCGTCCCCAAGCAGCCAGCCACCCCGCCCCTCTCCTCCCCTAAGCTGTCACCCGCACCTGGCCCTCTCCGTCCCCAAGCAGTACCCCTCCCTCGCTCCTCTCTGTCCTCGAGCCGCCACCCACCTGGCCCCCGAGCAATCCCCCTCAAGCATACACAATGGCATGCTCAATCTACAGTGCCATGCATATATATATGATCTAAGCACAAAGAGTTAGGTACTACATAGCAAGTCTTAATCAATCATATATTCTACCTTCAAGTCCATTTTGCGTAAAAGCATTGCCTTTGAACTGAAAACCCACCAATGGAAGAATGCACCGATTCTCATTTGTGGTCGAGATATCGTCTCTACTGAGGCATGATGGTGGATTTAGTACACCCAAAAAGAGAGCTAGCATGCCCCTCTATGTGAGTATGAGTATCTTCGTCGATTGACAAAGTTGTCACCAATTAAATGGTCATTATTTCATACCATTTCATATGTTATATTGCAGTGTTCGTCATTTACACCCGAATGTGAGGACGAATTGAAGCCAACTATAGGGATGGAATTTGAAGATATCGATTTCGTCGAGGATTTCTACAAATCGTATGAACATCATGTGGGGGGTTTTAGTCCGTATTGGGCAGCAGAAGTTGTTAAATAAAGTGGTCCAGTGCAAGCGCTTTATGTGCTCGAGGTAATGTTATAGGTCCAAGAAAGGTAACGAGCTTGGTAATCCCTCAAATATGAAGACACATAATATGAAGGAAACTAGATGTGGATGTGATGCATATATTTTCATTAAGCTATGTAGTGGTAACAAGTATAAGATAGCTTCAAAGATTGAGCACCATAATCATGGATTTGTTTCGTATGATAAGCTTCATTTGATTAGATCAAATCGTGGAGTTAGTGAGAGAGCAAAAAATACATTATACACATGCCACAAAGCAAGCATAGGCACCTCGCAGGCTTATAGGCTACTTCATGTTAGTGAGGGTGGTTTGAGAATGTTGGATGCATAAAGAGAGGCTTGCAGAATTACTACCGTGACCTTAGGAAAAAATCAAGAACGCAGATGCTCAAATGTTTGTGGGCCAAGTTGACAGAAAGAAGGAATTCAATTAAGCCTTTTTCTTTGATTTTGTCATGGATGAGTATGGTAGGTTGGTGCATGTGTTTTGGGCCGATGCCACGAGTAGGAAAAATTATGGCCATTTCGGAGTTGTGATATCCTTTGATTCCACGTATACCACCAACCAATATGACATAATTTTCACACCTTTCACTGGAGTCAATCATCATTTATAAAGCGTGTTTGTCGGTGCTGCATTCTTAGCAAACAAGAGGATTAACTCATACATTTAGTTATTTGAGACCTTCCTAAGAGCAATGAGAGGACAAATGCTTAGAATTATCATAATTGATGAGGCAGGTAGCATTAAAGCTGCTATTAATAAAGTACTACCAAATATGGTACACAGGTTGTGCATGTGGCATATCATGGAAAAGGTACTTGAGAAGGTTGGACCATTGGTTAGAAAAGACCCTAATTTTTGGGCGAGATTGAACTCATGTGTTTGGGGTTCAGAAACCACAGAGAAATTTGAATCACAATGGAATGTTGTCATTTCTGACTTTGGCTTGCAGGGAAATGAGTGGTTGATTAATAGGTATATGATTCGTGAATCATGGATATTGACCTACTTCATGGACATATCTCTTGCAGGCATTCTTAGAACCACTTCAAGGTTGGAGAGTGCAAATTCTTTTTTAACTGATTCATTCATCGCAAGCTCGCTTTCGTTGAGTTTTGGCTTAGGTTTGACACAGCATTAGAATGCTAACGTTAGGAGGAGTTGAAAGCAGACAACACCAGCATTCATACAATACCCTGATTGATGACTCCATGGCTCATGGAGAAACAAGGCAATGTAGTACTCACACACGAGGTGTTTGAGAAATTACAAGAAAAGATTATTGTTGCTAGAGATAGTTGCTATGTTTGTGCCATTGTGCACAATGGGCGGTGGCTCAGGGGAGAGGAGGGGTGGTAGTGGGCGGCAATTGGGGGAAGAGGAGGGGTGGCAGCTCGAGGTGGGGCGGGCGCCGGGTGGGTGGAGTGCATGAGTGCACTGAGTATGCTATGTGCATAGGATAAAACTGTTCAAGTTAACACCGTTCGGACCATCACGAATGGTGCCAACACCATAACACACTTTCAATGTAGTGGGTACCGGTATTACTGATATCTGCCTGCAAATATTTTCAATATTGTAACTGGTCAAATCGCACCGCACATTATGCAAGTATTGTTGTACTGTAATTTATATTTCTACATCTGTTCGCCTATCATGACCAACTACACTACCCACATAGCATAACCCATCCTCATTCGCACCAACAACGCTCTCTTTCCTCCGACCCAATACACATCAATTCTCTATCGTCACCCACGTGCACCGACGCTGCTCCTTTCTCGCTGCTTTAGCTCTCTCCCACTCTAAATAATTCCTAATGGGTTTCTATAATTTATATGACATACTGATTTAAATACCAATATACTAGTTCTAACAATGCACGTGAATTTCTAATGTACTAATGAAATTATATTTATTCGTAAATAATCATAAATGTTACATAATAATGTTTTGCATAGAGCAAACTATTTACTCCGAACAAAAGTATTAACTAAATTTTTAACAACTATAATTTTCTACGGATGCTTATTTTCTACATAATATTGACTAAAATTTCAACAACTACAATTTTCTACGGATGCTAATTTGCTATAGATGATAATTTTCTACAATTATAATTCTCTATGGATGCTACTTTTTTACAACTATATTCACTGAATTTTCTACAAACTACATTGACTAAATTTTCTATGACTATTTACTTCATAACAAAGTTGTACTAATATTTTTTACAGCTATAATTTTCTACAGATCCTAATTATACACTAAACAAACTATTTACTTCACACACAAAAAATTGACTATAACATACAAAAAATTTTAACTCATAGACGTAGCAGATTCTCTCCTTCTTTCTCTTTCTCTTTCTCTCCCTCTCCTTTCCTCTCTCCTCTCCTCTTCTTTCTTTCCCTTCTATTTTCTCTCTTCTTCGCGCGGCGTAGCGTCAACGGATGCAAATGGCCTAGGGCTCGGCCAAGCAGCTGATTTATATGCGCGTCCAGTCACCAAACGGTTGAGCAACTGGAATTTGTAGTCACCCAACGGTTAGATGACTGGTCCCAGTCGCCTGACTACTCGCCGACTACAATTCTGTCGCCCAACGGTCCACGGACTGCTTGCGTGTTGCGCGGCCGTTGGGCGACAAGTTCTAGTCGCTCAATGGTTGGGCGACTGGAGGCCATTCTTGTAAAAAATTTCACTCGGGTATATTTCTATTATTTCGAATATATATATATATATATATATAATGATTCTATACTCCTGTGAGTACGTACTCCCACTTTTCATACACTGCTTTAATAATATTGTTACACTACTTTATCTATTTGAGCATACTATAGTAGTGATTATAATATACTCCAAAGTGAGTTCCATAAAAAATTTCATAAAAATCTACTTTTTATAGCATAATTTGCGTATATAGTATTTTTATGTATGGAAAGTGTATATAGCAAAAAATAATGTTTTCCGATAAAATTTTTTCAACCAAGTCTTTTTAGAGTATCTTGGAATTAGTATTTAAGTATACCGAAAGTGATTAAAAGTTATAACATGTTTGTGTGCGTATTTGTATATGAAACATTTTCCGTACTCCTGAGAGTACATACTTCCACTTCTGATATAACAATTAAATAAATATTTTATACTTTTTTTATTACTTTTAATATACTTAAATACTAATTTTAAGATACTCCAATATGACTTGGTTGGAAAATTTTCATTGGTGCCCTCTATTTTTTGCTATATACTTTTTTCCATGCATAAAAGAAGTAGATACACAAATTATGCTATAAAAATATGTATATATTGACGAATTTTTTATGGAATTCATTTTAGAGTATCTTCTAATCATTATTAGAGTATAATCAAATAGATTAAAAGATATAACAATATCATTAAATCAGTGTATAAGAAGTACGGATATATACCTACTCCAGCAGAGTGTAGTGACATGTCGCTGAGTACCGCTGTCTGGTATAGTACCGTAACAGTAGTAGTACACCGGTGCAATGTATATGCTCTGTCCATACTCCATATACACCTTCGCTTTGCACCATTTCCCAGGATTTCCTTTTCTTTCTTTGTTTGTTTGGCTCAGCACTGATTTGTAGTTGTAATAGTAACTGTTCACTGCTACCTCCAAACTCCAGTCCAAAGAATTCAGGGGCTGCAAAAGTGCCGATGCGTTCTCTCTCTTTTTTTTCCCTTCTCTTTTCCTTTTTAAAATTTTAACAAGCGTGAAAGCGAATATATGATTCTCTTTTTCCTTTCTGTACATGTGTGAAACAACTTTAGTTCTGATTCAAATTTGAATTTGAATGTGATTTAGCAAACCATCCGCGCCTTTCGTGGCGGGAAGTAGAAATAGAAGTCTAGTTGCGTCGGTGAGTCATCTCTAACACGCAAGACCCACTGCTAATCACTTGGCATTGACTATTATATAGTAGTTTAAAGGTAGCTTAGGCTCAAATTTCAGCGAGCTTCAGTTTTAGGGCTATTTGGTTGGAAGCAGAGAGATAGTCACACTTTGTCGATCTAAGTTTGATCAGATTAGGCTAGTGTTTACTTTCCTAGCCACAAGTTAGATATGCTAAACTTTTTTTTGGCTATGTCCCATACGTTATAGGCACAACTTTGACAAGTTGCAAAAAATATTTGGCAAACTTAGGGTCTGTTTGGTTTATAACTAAGTACCTGTTTGGTTCACAGCCACGTTCTGCCATACTTTGCAACATTCTAAGTTAAGAAAGGTATTTCAATGTTTTTCTCAAAGTGATTTGCACATCTTTTAAAGTAGAATTGAATAGTAGATAGTGATTACTTATCTCTTCTAAAAAGATATAAGTGAGGAGTAGAAACCGTATGTTACTAGAAGCTTATTATGTCTGTGATAGATGGGTGGGACTTAGCATGTCTAACTTATGGGTAGGCACTTGTTGCAAAGTGCGGCAATCTTTGGCTTTCGACCAAACATGTATTGCTCAGGTTCCCTCTGTATCCAAAAGCTGAAACATATCATCTATCATTAGCTTCTCGTTCAAGCGAGGCGAGGCGAGGCTCCCCATGCCCATATATGCGGGGGTGTTACAAGAAGACACCCTAAATAAAGGAAAATTGCATGTTGGTCCTTAGGGAAGTCCCCGTCAACGAAGAAGTTGAACCCAAGGAGAAGAAGCAAGACAAGATCCTTACCTAAGATTAGAAGGTAGCGACTCCGGCTCCCCGGAGCTCCGATCGAGGCGATTTACGCCAGCCAGCCACCGCAGCAGGTAAATCGCAACGGCAACTGCTACTACTGTCCCCCCAGTAAGACGGGACGGACGGGGCTTGCCTCCTCCTCATGGTGCTCTGCTCCCAGCCACATGGCAACGTTTTATTCGTCTGATAATGGCTTTCTGCGTGCCGACGTTCCTCTCCCCTATCGTTTTTACGCAGCCACTACTCGCCCAGCGTCAGCTAGATGCGATGGGTCACTTTGTTTTGTTCATGCTGCAACTCGCTCGTATTTCTTTTGTCTGTGTTTTTTTATACGAGACGTGACAGCGTATATGATTTGGGCTTAGAAAGTCGTTTAAAAATTTTGTTTTAAAACACTGTCCTATTTATTTTAATTTTTAAAGATATCAAAAATTAAAAACCAAAAACGAAAAGTCAAAAGTGCATATCCAATCTACACACTACGTCTTACCATGTCTTCTTTTACTGATAGGTAAGTTTTATTTGGGCTCGAAGGCAGGACGTACACGGCAAGAACCATACCAGCCAGATGTGTGTGAGGGATGATACTTTGATGACTTCTCGGATTAGGACTTTGCTTCCCAATCATTTGCCTATGGGCATGTCGAATGACCACTTCGCCTTTGTTGTGTTTTGTCCGAGTGGAGGATGGTTTGGACTTCTCCAAGTTTCATTGCAAAGTTTTGGAATGAGAAGACAGCCTGTCTACTTCACCAAGGATGAGAAGGCAAAAGGCTAATGCATCGGATTCATCACCAAATTGTACTTCACTATGAGGATTGGCAGCCAAATACTCCACCACAGCTTCAAGTATACCAGCGCTTGCGAAGACCTCTCGGTGCAAGGGGCCATGCACAAATCTGTTCTATGCCTTTGCAAGCTATTCAGGATCAGTTTGTCAAATCTTATCCGGAGGATTGAAGAGCAATACATCGCTACTTCTAGTGTAGCCACACAGGAGGAAGCAATGGAGAGACCTCTTCCGCAGTTGTCAGTACCTCTACCTTCGTCCACACCACCCAGTTTGGAGGAGAGACGACGCATCACGAGGAACCGATAGGAGTATCTCTAGCATTTCATTCTAGTTGAAGCAAGAGAGTCGTCACCACTAGTTCGCAACTCGTGGGCTCCAACCATCTAGTGGTTGCCCATTATGAATTCTCAATATTCAACTTTGTTTCCAAGTCTACGGGCACTGGACCGGACAATCTCTAACATCGGTCGTCTCTGGCATCCGAGCGTTGAGCAACACCATGGTAGATGAAATTGCCGTTGTTCGTAGGTTTCTTTGGGCCACCCCGTCGCGCCACATGCAGCTCGTGACCTCCATCGAGCAGTGCGTGGACTTGAAGACCCTCACAGTTGAAGACCTCGTCAGGTGGTACAAGGCCTACGATGAGCATGTCAGAATCGGCGCAAAACAAAGCAAGCATCTGTTGCTCACGCACGCACAACGGTAGACCCTCGATAAGAAGAAGAAGGAAGGGTTAGGCAGCGGTACGAGGAAGAATCGCGATCGTGGCGGTGGCCGCGTCAAAGTTGGTCATGGTCGTAGGGATGACCATGAGGACGACGATGATGAGGAGGACGACAACGACTCGTAGACCAATGAGTGAAGGTCCAACAAGAAGAATGTGAAGTGCTACAACTGTGGCATACGAGGGCACTTTGCCAGTGACTGCTACAAGCCGAAGAAGGAGGAGGCGCATCTCATGATGGTTGACGCCGATGACGAATTAGTGCTGCTATGAAGGTTGGAGTGAAGGTACTCAAGAATAATGGCAACAAGATTAGGGGGTGATTGTTGGAATTAATCTTGTTGTGTTGTTGTTAGAGGTCGTACGTTGAGTACTCGATGTATTCGAGTATTGTGTAGTCGTGTCAAGTACTCGTGTGTTGAGTATTGTGTGATCGTACTCGTGTGTTGAGTACTACGTAGTCGTGTCGAGTACTTGGTGTGTTTGAATGCTATGTAGTCGTGTGTCAAGTGCAAGTCGAAGACCTGTAGTCGGAGAGCAGTTAGAGACTCCGGAGTCGGAGACCAGCTGTAGTAGTCGTAGTCGTAAGTTGAACTATGCAGTGGTCGTAGTTGTAAGTCGAACTGCGTAGTGGTCGATATGGTCGGTACTCGGCACAGTACTATAGCAGTAGTTGTGCTACAATGGTCATAGCACAGTAGTTGTAGAAGTCGTAGTTGTAAGTTGAGCTGCGTGGTGGTCGATGGTCGGTACTCGTAAGCTACAGTACCCGGTTGTGCTTGAAGACCAGTGTACCGTCTGTGTGAGCGGAACTACCGGAGATACTGGTCGACAAGCCGTGGTTGTGAGGACATGGTCGAAGGACTCGTGAATGGACCCGAAGCAAAACCCGAAGGATTGTGTGCGGTCGTAGACCAGGCCAGATAGCAGTTAGTCTGCATGTAACTGGTCGTGTCCATTAAATCAAGTATAATGGTTAGTGGAGCAAGTCATACAAATAGTGGGGAGTATGCGAGTCATGGAGATCGTAGTTGGAAGAGTCAGGTAGTTTTAGCTTGTACACTTGTAATCAGAGTCTATAAATAGATGAGAAAATACTAAAGCAGGTGGTGGATTGACGTATTGCAAACTCGTGTGTCTTGAGTTCGAGCAGAGATGTTCATGTGTATTTTCGACCACCGTGCGTGTGTGTTAGGTTCCGTTCTTGGGCCAATAAGGGGAGCTTGACGGTGGTGACATCTTAGTTCGAGGAGGTTTATGGGAGGTTGGTGATGGAGACTGTGGGTGGCAGAGCGGTAGCGCATAGCAACATCGAGCTAGGGACGATGAGGCTAGATGGTAAGCTAAGAGATTACGTTATGGTGGTGAGGAGATGCTAAAGGAACAGCTAATTGTCGAGAAGTTTTGAAGGTGGCTGAGGCTCATTGGATTTGGAGATGACAGCGGCTGTGCAACGTCACGTGGTTGGAGAAGAAGACGGTGGCTCTGGTGTGAGGGTGCACGAAGGAGCTGGCCATTGTTAACGATGCTTTTCCAGGCAGGCTGAGGCAGAGCCTTGTTTATAGGAGTTGAAGTTTGCGGTTGATAATTCACGGTGACCGGGCGGCTCGGGCCATTGGCACGGTGATGAAGCAGTGGAGACATACGACGAGAAAAAGGAATCACAGGCACCTACCTACTCGCGCTGCAGTCGATCCCAATTATTAATGGCGATGCAGCTGCAATTACAACCCACCTAGAAATTCCAGCAACCTGTCTCGGTGTTATACCGACCGAGTGACTGACTGGTTTAGTCTTTCTTGCCTTGCCTGGGTCTGTTCTACTCTAGTTTCCATCTGCCCCTTGCTGCCCATTTACTGTTACTGTAGTATGAACACAGACACATGCTGCCGCTGCTGCTCCTCCTACCTGCTGAGGCACGCGGTGCAGCCCCCGTCTGCTTTATTACTCCTGCCTGCAGTTTGGTTGAATGGTTGGGTGGATTAATTTGGTGAGCACACGCGCGTACACGAATAAATACGATCCTTGCCCCCCATCTCCATCACGAGCCAGTCCACCATTACCAGTAGCACTGTATTGCAGCCAGAGTAGACCACCATCGCTCAGCTCTGCTCAACCCTCCTTGTTTGTAGAGTGCAGACGAGAGAGACGGAGAGAGTGAGAGATTCCCAATTCAGTCGACTCTCCCCCCCCCCCTCCCCACCAGCTACAGCTCACTAGGTTGGTTGGTAGGTACCGGAGCAGATCAAATCAAGAACCGCCGCCGGCAAAAGATCGAATCGACCCGGCTAGCTAGGATGATCGGTGGAGCGCCGGCACCAGGTCGGCCGGTATTCGTGCTCTTCGGCTCCTCCATCGTGCAGTACAGCTTCAGCAACGGCGGATGGGGCGCCACCCTCGCCGACATCTACGCCCGCAAGGTACTAGTAACATTCATGGCTCCCCTTCCCCCTTCCCCGCCTGTCAATGAATCAATTCCTCTCTAATACCCTACCTAAGTACACCTCACCTCACAACTCACTGTCTACCTGGATCACTCTTCACGGATGAGAAACAGCTGGTTCACTAAATCACGCCACCTCCCTCTACTGAACATATACTGCTCCTCCCTCGGTGCGGACAAGTATATATGATCTCTTTTTCTTTTTCTTTTTTTACAAAGCACGCAATCGAACTGCTCTAATTTTGACCGCTAGTTTATACTAAAAAGCTATTTAGATTGACCATACGGACATGGTACTACTAGAATAGTGAAAAATATTTTCATAATTTAAAATTTTTTTACTTATGTAAAAAGTGAGTATGTGATGAAGTCCAAAATGTCATATACCACCAATTGGGTTACTCCATTTTTTACTGCTTCCATAGTACATTTGATTTGCCAACCCATAATTACTCACAATAGTACTGTGTTTTTACGGAGAGGCAGTGCTTCTTCGTAAATAACCAACAAACAAAATGCTACAAGTAACAGAATTTAGGGTCTGTTTGGAATGCAATAATTTCACGGGATATTATTCAATTACTACACGAATCTGGAGAATTTTCCCCATTAACTGGATGGAAATGAGGAAATGTGATAAGGTTATGTTATCTTGTGAAAAACACACATCTGTAGAATACAATCGGCTGTGTTAAATATTTTATTGCCTGCTGACTTATTGTAGGTCTACAACTGTAAGTCAGAATATTTAGAACAGACATGAAAGATTTTTTTCTTTTTTTGGGGGGGGGGGGGGGGGGCGGATAGAGATCGTTTTAATGTTTTACATCTATGCTGTCCTTTTTTTTTAAAAAAAATTGGGGTTCTGGTCCCAACCACCCTGGGAGGCTGGGACTAGTTCGACCTGTAAGGCTGCAAATGACCTCTGTTTTGGGCTATTTTCAACAGAATGTGTATATTAGTGTCAAATGTGTATATTTAAAACATTTATATGTCGGAAAAACAAATAAAAGTTCAAAAAAAGGACCAAGAACATCCTAGAAAACCAACCTATTTCTACCTGGTTTCCGGAACTGACCTGGGTCCTGGATCCTATAACTATTTTGAATTCTTTAACTTTTGCACAGAATCTTATCTGGCTTGAGTTAATCTGAACTGTTGATTCATATTGCCCTTATAAGAAACAAATACCTGCTACCACTATGGCTGATGATATTTTTGTTGTTCTCCATCTCATACTTGCTTTCGTTTTCTTTTCCGTCGAAGTACTGCTTTGTGTCATAATGGAAATCAAAGTATTGCTTGGTGTCGAAAAAAAAATGTTGGTGCTACAGATTTTATAGAATCATCAATAAGTCATTAACATTCTTAAAAAGATAACAGAAACAGGAAAATAAACCAGGATCAAACAATATCAGCTCTTTCGAACATGGCCATCAACCTAACAAGTAACAACCATATTGTCTTACTTCACTAATCGTGTGTCTGACTGTCTATCTGCAACTCATTCAGGCTGATATTGTTCTCAGAGGGTATATTGGTTGGAACTCAAGGCGTGCCCTTGAAGTCATCGACAAAGTTTTCCCCAAGGTATCTCATCCCATGCTCTCCTTAAGACCAGATCAAGTAACATGGAGAATTCAACTCATTGCATGGCTATGGGTGGTGGAGCTAAAAAAATTGTGTTGGTACACCATTGATGATTTCGTACCATATTGATGCTTTCGTACCATTCACACGGAGCCACATAGGTAGAGAAAAAAAGATGTCAGTTTTTCTACAAGATCTGAACAGAGGGCATAGAATACAATTTACATCTAACTTCTTCGAGTGCTATCAAATTGCAATGAAGTATAAGTTCAATGCAACGAAGTATAAATTCAATCAGAACCTATAGCTAGCAAGGGTATATACATAATTTTCAAAAACTTTGGGGGTGCCCATGCATATAGGGCACCATAGCTGCCTGCACCCCTGACCTGCAGCTAAGCTGTGACACCCCGGCCCATGTTGGCCCCATGTGTGTGTGCACATGAATTTCTGGGTTAGTCCCACCTTGCTAGCTTATCTTGAGAAGCACTTACATGTAAGCCTAGGAGTTCCAAAGGTAGCACCCCGGTTAACCGTTTTGCGCGAAGCGAGGACGAAAGCGCAAGTGGGTTGCTACGTGTGCGTGGCCTATCCAGAAGGTGGTTAGGTCTGAGCCGGTTTGGACCCTAGGGCGTTACAAATGGTATCAGAGCTGACTCTCGCGGTTACATGGGCGCGTGCGGGTCAGGGGCGCGGGCATATGGCGCATGACGCGTGTGGGCCCGTAGCGGACACACGGCATGGCATATGTGCTGGCACTGAACGCACGGACATGTGCCAAGAGAGGAGATCCTTATCATTTGCCCTGGTGTGGGTATGTTGGTTCGACGAGGACGTCGGGTCCTTTGAGGGGGGTGTATGTGACACCCCGGCCCATGTTGGCCCATGTGTGTGTGCACATGAATTTCTGGGTTAGTCCCACCTTGCTAGCTTATCTTGAGAAGCACTTACATGTAAGCCTAGGAGTTCTAAAGGTAGCACCCCCGGTTAACCGTTTTGCGCGAAGCGAGGACGAAAGCGCAAGTGGGTTGCTACATGTGCGTGGCCTATCCAGAAGGTGGTTAGGTCTGAGCCGGTTTGGACCCTAGGGCGTTACATAAGCTGATAACTCTTATTTAAGCAATAGCCTGTTTTGCACTGGTTAATGCACTGCTCTTCTGAGAAGAGCAGATCTGCGTGTACCCTGGTCGTTGATCGCCATTAGCCAGGCTAGCTGTCATATATTGGCACAGTTTTGGAATGATTAACGGTGCTCTTTCAATGTGTCAGAAATCCTTTTTTGAGTTCAAAAAAGGATTTCTTACCTAGTAATTCTCCACATAAAAAATCTATAGAGGTGCCAAGTTCCAATAGTATACTCTCTTACTTTTGCAATGGAAGATGCGAATTCACATTATCCTAAAAAGTTGTTGATTGCTTGCAACCTTTTCTTTCTCCTCTACGTATCTAATATTCTGATGTAAGTGTGTACCAGATTGTTGTACATGAAAAGGAAATACATAGATGGTGGTTTGCCAAATTAATAATTTAATACCCTCCATTTGCCGTAGGATTCACCAGTGCAACCTTCTTTGATAATAGTTTACTTTGGTGGCAATGATTCCATTGCCGCCCACTCGTCTGGCCTTGGACCTCATGTGCCGCTTGAGGAGTACATAGACAACATGAGAAAGATTGCGGAACACCTCAAGGTACAAAATGTATACCAGTCATATTTGCATGCTTAGACTGTTTGTATGCTTGTTTGACTGCTGCCTTTATGTTCAGAGCCTGTCTGAGAAGACACGTGTCATTTTCCTCAGCTGCCCACCGCTTAACGAGGAGATGCTCCGGAACTCAACCAGGTGACAAAGGATCATCTCTACTGGGATATCTGCATTAATCTAGTTTAAATTGAAGGTAGTCTTGATGTTACAATCAATGCATTGCTGAGGCTGAGATGCTTGCCTTGCCTGTGTCTTGTCCCTGAAATGCATGCAGCACTGTCCTGAGTGAGATAGTGCGTACAAACGAAACCTGCCGTCTGTACTCTGAAGCCTGCGTATCTCTATGCAAAGAGATGGACCTGAAGGTGGTTGATCTTTGGAATGCTATGCAGAAACGGGATGACTGGGCGACGGCCTGCTTTACGTGAGTGCGCGTGTTCATCTGTCTGTTTACTTTTCCCGGCCCGGTTCTTCCTACAAACTCTGCTCTGAGAAAAAACAGGAATTCTGAATCAATGTTTACATGCAGTGATGGTCTGCATTTATCTGAAGAGGGGAGCAAGATAGTTGTGGAGGAGATCCTGACGATCCTGAAGGAGGCAGACTGGGATCCATGCCTACACTGGAAGGCGATGCCGACAGAGTTTGGGGAGGACTCGCCCTACGACCTTGTTTCCTCCAGCGGCCAATCCACCGTCAACCCCTCCGAATGGACCATCCACAGGAAAATACCATGGGACTGACTCGACTCTCTCCATGGCTCAGCTATGAAGCTTCCAGCTGCCTGACTAGACTAGCTAGTAATTAACTAGCATCCCTATATTATATATATGCTGGTGATCGATGGTCTATTCATCATGATATGACTGATGGATGGATGGATGGACCATGCATGCATGAATGGACGAAGAACTTGATAAGATCGATGTTGTAGGGATCGATCATGTCGAATCGTGGAATAATAATGAACTGAGAGGAATGCTGTTGAGTTGGACGCGGAGTTGTGCTGAGAGTGGATGGATCATGGATATTATGTGCAGCTCGATCGTACGATTTTTAAACTGTTTCTTTCCCTACTAAGTATCGATTGAACATGCATGTATGATTATCTAGCTACATATTATAGTGCGTCCTTTGGATTTTGGACTCGAAGAAAAGGCGTCTTGGTTGATAATTGTTTAAGAATAGGCTGTATCCTCCTGAAAGTGCCTTGTTTACCCTTGAACCGCTCTCTCTTTGGATGAGTACTTGATCTGATGTGTGTACTGCAGGCCCGGCAGGGGCTCACCTTTCTTCAGTTCTGCCTGTTTTTTCACTAGCCAGTAGCTACTAGTTTGGCACTGCAGAAATGTAGAATCGCATGCAAGAAAGAAAGGTTCCGGCTGAGCTGGAACGGCGGGTATTTGCAAGCGAGTGCGAATTGATATTATTGTTGTCATCTCATCTGATGATTCTGTCTGTATATTTACTGACCGGATCACGGATAATTTTGATTAGGCTGGTTAGGTAGGAATTAAACTATATATTTCATGTGAAAGTTTTGCAAAATCTCTAGACTCCGAGTAGCAACCTCAGCAGTAGTGGAATTGGATTTGAACTTCAACTTTCACATGTAATATAAGAAAACTCAAAATTAGTAAAAGCAAAACTAAGCTCCTGGATGTACTCTAGGATATATATACCAGCAATCTCTGTCCTGTGTTGCGCATGTTGGCTAGTGTCCCATTTGACTATGAACAATCACATTCTGAAGCTTGGCCAACTTGCCGGCATGCAGTGGCCTCTGCCGTTAAAGCATTTGGGACGTGAATACTGATATCTTAGCCATCTCAATGCGGTGCGGCTCTAGTGAAGCCACCTTGGTCGTTTCCAGCAGCTGAGCTGAGCTCCATGTAAATAATCCGCTCGCGTTTTTAAACGCCCCATCCACATTTACTACTTGACTAGCTGAATGTCCGTGTCTTACAATAAAAACCAAAATTTATAGTAAATATCATACATGTTAAGTCCAATTTGTGGGCATTTCATTGTTTCTATAGACTGGATTGGTTCTCACACCTATTAATAAACTCTTATCAATACTCTTATCTGGATTACATTTGCCCTTGATTCTTCTAGTTAAACTAGTTGACTGCCCATGTGTTGCTATGAAAAGAAATCATAATACTCACCTAGACGTCAAACCATCTTGCCATGTGCTTGGGTTGTGTCAAGCCATCAACTCCATCGGGACTTGGTTAAGGCCCGTCTTAGCCCACAACGTGCCTCCGCTCACTGTGCTCAACCTATGACATTCTCTCTGTTCCACCGCTACACTCAACTGAGCTCCGTTTTGGCCTATGTTAAACCTCCACTGTCATGAAGTGTGAGCGGTGGTTGTTATTTTTTTTATAGGATTTCATTTTATATATGGTTGAATGAGGCAAGACACAGCGCGTGCGCTAGGCTGACAAAGCCTTAAAGCCTATGCATTGTGGTGCCCGTTTTGCTTGCATCTCCACTGCAACTCGCATGCTCAAGCGACCGCCCCACAGCAACACGAAAGCCTCCTCGTCTCTTGTTATGATCTCATCAGTTTTAATTAGACGTAGCTATAGGCTACATCACACATCAAAGAGGCCTACAAATTGAGATCAAATGGAGCATGCGTGCACACGTTTAACAGAAGCACCAAAAGACGAGTGTGCTGTTAAATTTAGTTATAGCAGGAGATAAGCATGGGGCTACTGCCAACAATCTAAGCTCTATGTACATGGGAACTTGAAATCTAAAAGAAAGACTGTTGAAGTATCGTTTTATAGGAAAAATGAATGAGGAGCTCCAACCTAAATTGCCAATACTTTAACATAACATGATTTATAAAAAAATGTTATTTGTTCTCAAAGAAAAAGATTACCAATTTATGGATGATTCTCTCTGCAATGTAAAAGGACGGGCTTATTGATTCTATATCAAAGAGGTCAAAAACATCATTACGAAGATAAAGCTAATTGTAGTCTCCAAATATTAATAAGATGATGTACATATAATGTCATTAGAGAACAGGGGTGGATTCAACTAATTAATGCTTTAATGGTTCTGAATATGCCAGAACAAACAACCGAATCATGTAGAACCAGCAATCTATGTTTACTCGTTTCATAATACTTACATATTCATCCAAGAATGCTAGAATATATACTTCTTCAGTAGGTAAACCACCGAATGAAATAAACACACACCACAAGTTACACAAGTAAACAAGGCTCCACATAAAAATCATAATTTTTAAACCTCAGTTTCTATATCTAAAAATTATTACAAAAACATTTTGAATATATTTTCACAAATAAATAGAAAATTTGCATTTATTTATGGGCAGCACCATTCTTTTGTACTGTACCACCATGCGATCGGGGACCACATGTATCGCCGGAATCATGCGGTCCTTGACCACATGTCTCCCCAAATCATGCTGTTTCGGACCGCATGATGCTATAATGACAAGTGGTGCGGTCTGGGCGCTTCCAATCTGCACTATTTGAGTGCCGCGCTACCAGTCCGCATCACTGCACACGCATCATCTCACCGGAGACCTACGCTCGGAGAGTGGGCTAAAATTGAAATTACTCGCGTTCAAAAACTATATTTGGTCTTTCTGTATCCAACAGAGCCAAATATGCCAAAATCTCCAGTGAATTGGAAAGGACGGGAGGGAGAAGAGTTACAGTGCTCTGAGATCCGTGACTTCACTTCACGGGCCAGCAATCGGGAATGGGGCTTCCCTATCCCCTCCCTATTCCCTCAATCTAAACCACTCAAATCTCATCCAATGGCTAGTTTTTTTTATATTTTCACTATTTTCTCATCCATCATAAATAATAAAAAAATACAGAAAAAGTAAAATTTATTTTTTTATTATAATTTTATTTTTTCTATAAAAAAATTATAATAAAAAAATAAATTTTATTTTTTCTGTATTTTTATTATTATTTATGATAGATGAGCAAATGGTGAAAAAAAATTAGCTATTGGATGAAATGTGAGTGGTTTAGATTGAGGGAATAGGGAGGGGAATAGGGAGAGGGGGGATAGGGAAGCCCATTTCAGCAATCGGGGGAAAGGCCTGCGAGGAGGAGGCGAGGCGATGAAGGCAGATAATTTCTTTCCCTATCCCCGTCGGCGTCTCCTCTCCTGTTGCAAGCGGCCGAGCCAAGACTCAAGAGGATGCGGCTCCCGGCGGCGGCCACCCTCCTCTTCCGCCCGCCGCAGTCGCTCCCTCACGGCTGCCTCTCCTCCGTCCAACACCTTCCCTTCGCCCGCCCATGTCGCCACTCCTCTTCGACGTCCACAGCCTCCTCCCCGCCTCCAACACTGCCATCTTCTACTGGACGCGGAGGCGGAGACGGAGGCGGAGGCAAGGCCGCCCGCCGCCGCGCCCGCGACTCCCCCGAGGGCCTCCTCAAGCATCAGCTCGACATGTGCTCCCGCAACGCAGACCTCGCCACCGCCCTCAGCCTCTACGATGCCGCCCTCTCCCCTGCTTCCCCCATCCCGCTCTCCCTCCACCACTACAACTGCCTTCTCTACCTCTGCTCCACCGCCGCCGCCTCCTCCCCCGAGGCCGTCCAGCGAGGCTACGAGATTTTCTCCAGGATGGAGGCCGACCACGTCGAGCCCAACGAGGCCACCCTCACCAGCGTCGCCCGCCTCGCCGCTGCGCGCCGCGATCCACCCATGGCCTTCTCGGTCCTCCGACGCATGGCCGCCGCCGGCATCGCGCCGCGCCTCCGCACCTACGGCCCCGCCCTCTTCGCCTACTGCGACGCAGGCAACGCCGACGGGGCAAGAGAGGTCGAGGCTCACATGGACGCCTCCGGCGTCGTGCCCGAGGAGCCCGAGCTCGCCGCGCTGCTCCGTGTCAATGCTGACAAGGGGAGAGCCGACGAGGTGTATAGGGTCCTGCACAGGACGCGCGTGCTTGTCAGGCAGGTCTGCGAGGCAACCGCCCAAGTAGTTGAGGCCTGGTTTGGCTCGGACGCGGCGTCAGAGGCGGGGTTGGACAACTGGGACGCCGACAAGGTCAAGGAAGGGGTTGTGAAGGGTGGTGGCGGCTGGCATGGGCAGGGCTGGCTCGGCAAGGGGCAATGGAGCGTTGGGCGAAGCGAGATGGACAAGAATGGGACATGTCAACGGTGCGGGGAGAGGCTTGTGTGCATAGACATCGATCCATCGGAGACGGAGAACTTTGCCAAGTCGCTCACTGAACTGGCGTGCAAGCGGGAGGTCAAGGACGATTTTGTGCTGTTTCAGGTTCAGTGTCCCTTCTTTCACTGAACTTCGCAAATTTATTTCCAATGGGGAAAGGATTGCTTCACATTCTTTCGTTCTGTTACTTGTGATTTATAACTGCATATCTGCTACATTGTAAGCTTCTCTGTCTAATTGAGAACCTGATATCTGCAGGACTGGCTCCGTCGCCATGGACCATTCGATGCTGTTATTGATGCCGCTAATGTTGGCCTTTACGATAGTAAAGCTTTCAGTTTTTCTCAGGCAAGATTAAGAAGACGTTTGTCATGCAGAGCAGTAAAGCTATGATCCGATTTTTCATGCCACCCATTCAGACAAACAGCTAATACTGTCAATTATGCACCATGCTTTCCTTGTAGGTGAACTCTGTTGTAAATGGCATACGGAGAATAACTAAGTCAAAAAAACTGCCACTGATCATTTTGCATAGGAGCCGAGTAAATGGTGGTCCTGCAAAAGTTCCATACAATCAGAAGCTTCTACAGAGTTGGCGGAGCGCCAGAGCACTATATGCTACTCCTCCTGGTTCCAATGATGATTGGTGAGGCCATGTTTCCTGCTTGACATAACTACAGTAAATTCATCTGAAGAAAAACATTATTACCTGTTTTGCCTACCAAAGGCTAGCTGGTTGTTGTGAACTAGCACAATAATGGGGTAAATGTCCATCGGAGAGAGGTCGGACGGTGAAGACTTAAAGTAGAACGGCGCTATGTGAAGAGAGCATCGATTGAGGGATGAATAGTTTTAGAATAGCTGGTCAAGAGAATGACCACAACTGAACCTTATGAACTAGGGACTTATTTGTTCATCTTTGCTTGATTCATAATGGATAAATGCTATCCCTTTTATATGGACGACCTAACTTAACACGTAAGAAATAATTTATAAGGAAACTTATCTCTAACAATTCAATCTAATAATAACTGCCTAACTAATAGATAATATCAAACACCTAATAGATAGATTTTTAAATAACAAACCATACCTAATATGTGCGGCGCTACAGTACCCGCGCTACAATACTTTTCCCGAATATTAGACCTCTCACGGTGAGGCATCTTGCCCTCGAACTGTGGTGTGGTCACGGTTGAAGACCTTCTGCTCTTCGTTGTTAGCTTTCAATTTCTTCAAGAGATGGTGCGGTACTGGATGCTACGGTGAGTGGCTCTGATACCAATTGTTGTGAATTAGCACAACAAATGGATAATCATCCGTTGGAGAGAGGTCAGACGGCGACAACTTGAAGTAGAACAGCGTTAGGTGAAGAGGGCGGTGAAGAGGGCACCGATTGAAGGAGGAATAGATCTAGAATAGCTAGTCAAAGGAACGGCTACAATTAGACTTTAGGGGCTTACTTATTTATCTTTGCTTGATTCATAATGTATACATGCTATCCCTTTTATAGGGATGACTTGACTTGACGCCTAATAAATAATCTATAAGGAAACTTATCTTTAACAATCTAAGCTAATAATAACTTGTCTAACTAATAGATAATACCAATGTTCAAGTAGGCGCTAGGCGGGCGGCAAGCAGGGGCTTAGTGCCTAGGCCGCCTAGGTGGGGACTAGGCTGGGCATTGGCCGCTGACTTTGGCATGGTGCACTACGGGCGATATCAAGACATATGTGATATTTGGAGGAAGAATATTGTTACTTCGAGTAACTTGTAATGTTGTAAATTCGATAGATGATGATGGACATTTTATCACTTGATGTAAATTCTTGATGTAAATGCTTCATATAATTGTAAACCTGCACATTAAGAATTACTCAATGCATGAGATTCTTTATATGTGGATAATACGATACAACTATTGTTCTTTAGACTTATATGTAAGTTTAAAAGAATGAAAGAAATAAGAAATGACTGCAAGACAATAATACATAGTCACATAGATAAAATAAAAATATGCTCGTGACCCGTTGGTGGCCATCTCTCTCCAATATCTTGCCGTCGCTCACTCCCTCTCGGCCTCGCCATCTCCTGTTTGCGCGACTCCAATACTCCACCAATCTCGCCGAGTCGTCGGCCAAAATCTCACCCTTCTCGGCTCCCTCCCTCGCTTTGCATTTCTCCCCTGGTTCCTTCTCGGCCTCCACGGCCCTCGCCGGTCTCCGCCCTCGTGGGGTTGTCTGGCCGTGATGGCACGGCGGTGGGAAGGCAAAGGGGGAGGGGGACTGGGGGAGGCGGAGAGGGCGAAGGGGGAAGGGGAGGCGGAGAAGGCGAAGTAGAAGGAGAGGCGGAGAAGATGGCGGACGGGCACTGGGGCACGGGCAAAGGCCAGAGGGAAGGCAAGTACACAATGAAGAATGGGAGGAGGGAAGGCGGAATGCACCTGGGCGGCTGGGCGAGGTGGAATCCGGCGAGGAGGCGAGATGGTGTTTATTGGCGATGATGAGGCCGAATCCGGCAAGTCGGCGGCGGCAGCCTAGTGCGCGCGTGCAAAGAAAGCCTAGGTCCCCGTGCAGCGCCCTTGACGGCTTGACTATTGGTATTTGGACTCCTCTCCCTCCCTCTATTATATACCCTATCTCTGTTCGCCTAGCATGCCTAGGTGGCTGACACGCCCGCCGCGGCCGCCGCACGACCGCCTGGTCAACCTCCCCACCCAGGCTGCCTTTGGCCAACTACGACCCGCCTCGCTGCCTAGGGCCCACGCACCCGATTTTCTCCTAAGGCCCGGTGGGCCTCTAATCGTTGGATAATATCAAACATCTAATAGATAAATTTCGAAATAATAAACCATACTCGTGAGCTACAGTACCTGTGCTACAGTACTTTTCCTTAATATTAGACCATAACATTGGTAGTAGGCTCTCAGTGAAGTAAGCAATGTGCCATTTACAGTACTATGTAAATTTCACTAGATGATGGTGAGAGATGCCGAGGGAGTGATTTGGGATATAATTATGCTTGCTTCCGTAATTGATGGATTAATTTTTTAGCCTTGAATTGTTCTCTAGGTTTTCCACCTCTGCAAATCGTTTATTTCCTATTCTATTGTAGGTATTGGCTGTACGCAGCTGTTAGTTGTCGGTCATTGCTTGTTACAAATGATGAAATGCGGGACCACTTGTTTCAACTGCTTGGCACTAGCTTTTTTCCCAGATGGAAAGAGAAGCATCAGGTTTGTTTCTCATCTGCAGAACTCAACCATGAAGTCTGTACTTTCTAGAATGTTGAACAACCCATTAAATACAGTTTCTTGCTCCGAAGTTTGTTTCTTAACTGCTGCTCCGTTTTAATGAGATGATGCAAAGCTTGCTCACAAGTTGAGGCTCAGTGGTGAGAGGCCTGAGGGCTATTGTCCCTTTGTTGGACATGTCATATGAGTAGCTTTGATGACATGTCCAAAAACTTCCCCTGAATTAATTTTGCTCTTGTTTCTTTCAAAATTTCTATGTAAAGAATCCTAGGCAACTCTATTCAGGTCAGGCTAACATACCCGGGGCGTGGTCCTACTTTTCATTTGCCACCACCTTATTCAATTGTTATTCAGGTGATTAATCGAAATCTGGACCAAATTTATTCCCCCCTCAGTATCACTAATGCGTGAATAAATGCTGAATGGCCCAACAAATGGTGCTATCGTTCTTTGATGTAGGAATCTGAAGATGGAAGCTGGCATGTACCAACAACTACTGGTGATGATATTGAAAAACCACGGCAGTGGATTTGTGCTACTAGGAAAAGATCAGAGGAATCATCTCAGCAACTTGCAAGGTCAAGTTAGATGGGCTGTTAGGCTTTGCTGGATTGGATTCCGTTATTTATCGGTATATGACCTCACGGGGCCATGCGTGTACCAGAAGTATGAAAATACTGAAATTTCGGCCTGAGGCCTCTGTCTTTATTCCAGTTGAGTTTTGAACAGTAGTTGCTCTTGAGATTCAGGGAGCAGTTGAGCTGACCAGTACGTGTGAAAAAGCACATGGTTATTAGTAGTGAGCACTGAGCAACCATGGGATGTTGCCCATGAAAATTTTGCTGTAACATGACTAGTGTGATTACTCTGTCTGCCAATGCGGATGATTAATTAGCTGAAATGTGGTGCATGTAGGGTACCATGGATGATGATATTTAGACTACTAGTAGTGAGGCATCCTTATACTCTCTGAATTGTGATGATGGTTTACACAAACTGATGATAATTTTAGTAATGTTAATTTCGCAAGTGCCAAATTAAGAAACTGGAGAATAAATTACTAGAATGTAGGCCAGTTAGATTAAGGCATTTCAGTTTGCTGCATTTTGTTGTTGAAATGTCACCCATCCTTCTAGATTATTAGTTCAAGTCTGTTGTACTATACATGTTATAATATGTGGTTTTTGGTTTGGTATTTGACTATTCTTCACAGGAATTAAGAGAACCGATAAAGCCATACCTTTTGCGAGGCAAGTTAAGTGTTCCTTGACTACGTTACCCTGATACAGATATAGATATGTCATATGTGATACGGCGATTCGCCATTTTTCTAAAAATGCCGATACGATGATATGCGTGTGTGTACACACACACACTATTATAAAAATGGGAGTTGGTGGTCGTCGGTCCATTCTCCCTCCTTTCTTCTCATCCGTCCGATCAAAGATCAACCGTCCAGATCTACATGTAGGTAGTTCTTCCGCTCCTCGTAGAAAAGGTCAGGACGACGTGTGGACCGCGCTCCTCCTCTTCTCTTCCCCCGCATCCTCCACCTCCCGCAACCGTCGCCTCCTCTCCCCCGGACCCTCGTGCCGCGCCTCCTCCTCCTTAGTGCCGCCATCAATTCCGTCCTTGTATGGCAGCATTTGGTTGCAGTCTCCCCAATTTCCCCTAGCAGCGTTGCATCCCCTCGTCGTCGCCTCCCCAACGCATTTGCCCACCGCCGCCTCTCCCCATCTGCCCGCCGCCTCCTGACCTCCACCTCTCGTAACCGCCGCCTATGAGATGTCACGGTGAAGAACGACTTCTCTTGCAGATCGTTGCGCCTTTTTTGAGGACAAGTTGATAAGTGTCCATGTTTTCTACGAGATGGAACCACCCGGTGACACATAACTAGTCTACGGTGAGGCTGCAGAGAAGCAGACAACATTATCGGAGAACCGTGGGGCAACAGGTTATATGAGATGCCACGGTGAAGAAACGCCTTCTCTCGTGGATCGTTGCGCCTTTTTGTGAGATCTAGTTGCTAAGTGTCAATTTTATCTACAAAATGGATGCACCTGGTGACGCATAGTTGGGCTACGGTGAGGCTGCACAAGAGCAGGCAACATTTTCAGAGAACCGTGGGGGCAACAGGCTATATGAGACGCCGTGGTAAAGAAACTCCTCTCGTGGATCGTTGCGCCTTTTTGTGAGATCTAGTTGCTAAGTGTTAATTTTTTCTATCAGATGGATGCGACCGGTGATGCATAGCTGGGTTACGATGAAGCTGCACAGGAGCAGGCAATATTTCTGGAAAACCGTGGTGCAACAGGCTATATGAGATGCAACGGTGAAGAAACGCCTTCTGTCGTGGATTGTTGCGCCTTTTTTGAGGACTAGTTGCTAAGTGTCCATTTTTCTATGAGATGGAACAACTCGGTGACGCATAGCTGCACTAGAGCAGGTAACATTTCTGGAGAACCGTGGGGCAACAGGCTATGTGAGATGCCACGGTGAAAAACGCCCTCTGTCGTAGATCGTTGCGCCTTTTAGTGAGTATTAATTGCTGCGGTGAGGCTGCACTAGAGCTGGCAACATTTCCGGTGAACCGTGAGGCAACAGACTATATGAGATGTCACGGTGAAGAAACGCCTTCTCTCGGGGATCGTTGCGCCTTTTTGTGCGAATCAGTTGCTAAGTGTTCATTTTTTCTACGAGATGGAACCACCCGGTGACGCATACCTGGGTTACGGTGAAGCTGCATAGGAGCAGACAACATTTCCGGAGAAACGTAGGGCAACAGGCTATATGAGATGCCACGGTGAAGAAACGCCTTGTCTCGTGGATTGTTGTGCCTTTTTGTGAGAACTAGTTGCTAATTGTCCATTTTTTCTAGAAGATGAAACCACCCGATGACACATAGCTGGTCTACGGTGGGGCTGCATAGTAGCAGGCAACATTTCCGGAGAACCCGTGGGGCAACAGGCTATATGAGATGTCACGGTGAAGAAACGCCTTCTCTCGTGGATCGTTGCGCCTTTTTTGAGGACTAGTTGCTAAGTGTCCATTTTTTCTACGAGATGGAACCACCCGGTGACGCATAGCAGGGAAACGGTGAAGCTGCATAGGAGCAGGCAACAATTCCGGAGAACCGTGGGGCAACAGGCTAAATGAGATGCCACGGCGAAGAAACGCCTTATCTCGTGGATCGTTGTGCCTTTTTGTGAGAACTAGTTGCTAAGTGTCTATTTTTTCTACGAGATGGAACCACCCGGTGATGCATAGCTGGGTTACGGTGAAGCTGCACAGGAGCAGGCAACATTTCTGGAGAACCGTGGGGCAACATGCTATATGAGATGCCACAGTGAAGAAACGTCTTCTCTCGTGGATCGTTGCGCCTTTTTGTGAGGACTAGTTGCTAAGTGTCCATTTTTTCTACGAGATGGAACCACCCAGTGACGCATAGCTGGTCTACAGTGAGGCAGCACAGGAGCGGGCAACATTTTTGGAGAACCGTGGGGCAACATGCGATATGAGATGCCACGGTGAAGAAACACCTTCTTTCTACGAGATGGAACCCGCCGGTGACGCATAGCTGGGTTACGGTGAGGCTGCACAGGAGCAGGCAACATTTCCATAGAACCAGCGAGCAACAGGCTATATGAGATGCCACGGTGAAGAAACGCCTTCTCTCGTGGATCGTTGCGCCTTTTTGTGCGGACTAGTTATTTAGTGTCCATTTTTTCTACGAGATGGAACCACCCGGTGACACATAGCTGGTCTACGGTGAGGCTGCACAGGAGTAGGCAACATTTCTGGAGAACCATGGGGCAACAAGCTATATGAGATGCTACGGTAAAGAAATGCCTTCTCTCGTGAATTGTTCCGCTTTTTAGTGAGGACTAGTCGCTAAGTGTTCATTTTAACTACGAGTTGGAACCACCCGGTGACGCATAGCTGGGCTACGGTGAAGCTGCTTAGGAGCAGGCCACATTTCCAGAGAACCGTGGGGCAACATTCTATATGAGATGTTTAGGAGTCACCGATCCCACGTTGGCTTCCGGTTCTCCTTCTGATTCTCCTTGCGGTTTCTCCCTTGCTGCTCTCTGTGACATAACTGATGATCAGTTAAAGCAGCTTGCGGATGAGCAGTTAGCCCTCCTAGCTCAGAGATTCTCCCATGCTTACAAGAGGAGGAGGGACGGAAAGAGAGGAGGACCCATGATTTGCTTCGAGTGTGGTGGCCCCAACCACATCCGAGCAAACTGCCCCAAGCTGGGAAGGGAAAAGGCGACTACGGTGGTTCGGGTAAGAACGACTACATCGACATGAACCGCAACACGAAGCCCTCAGCACCTGCCCAAGGCAAGAAAAAGTTCCGCGACTTTGGGAAGGCCAAGAAGCTCTTCCACCGCGTCCTCACCGCCTTCGACGACCTCGACCTTAGCGAGGTGGAGGGATGGAGCGATGACGACGGGACGGGTGACCAAGAACCCAAGGGCGGCGATGACTTCTCCGGCATGTGCTTCATGGCTCTCGAGGGCGAACTGAGTGACAGCGAGCTGTACTTTGACTCGGACGAGGTATGCCCCACCTACGACCAGCTTAATCATGCTTTTCTTAAGCTAGGTGGATTTCATGCTAGAGCTAGGGCTAGGTGTACCGAGTTAGAGAAGGAAGTAGAGAGCTTGTCACGGGAGCTTACTTCACTTAGATCTGCTCCCTCCCGTGACGATTGTGATGTTTGTTCTGCTTTGCTGGATGACATGGAGAAACTAAGGACCTTGCATGATAGTGTGTCCTCTGAGCTTGATATTGTTAAGGTGGAGAACATTAGTCTCTTGGCTGAACTAGAGATGAGTAGGGTTGCTTCTATTTCATCTACTACTGTTAAGACTGTTGCTTGCACCTCATGTGAGGATAAGGACAATGCTGTTAGAGGTCTTTATACCATGCTTCTGGATCTGCCCGAGTCTTGTGAAAATTGCAATAATCTGAAGATGAACCTAAAACGGGTAGATCATAAAATTGCTGAGTTGCATGCTTCCTTACTTGAGCCTGTTGTTTCTTGCACCAACTGTCCAAAATTGAGACTTGAGCTTGAGTCTGTTTCTAAGCAATTCCAAGAGATGGTTGATCATAACAACAAATTGGCTCAGTTTGCGACTAAGGATCCTGTTAGCTCACCATGCATTAGTTGTGATAAACTAAAACTTGAACTCATTGCTTTGAATGAACAATGTGTGAAGCTAACTAAGGATTTACTAGAGAAGCCATCAACTCATTGTGATGTGATTGCTGAGGTTGGGAAGGAGCCCAAGGGTAAGGTTGAGACGCTTAGCGGCGTGAACCAACTTGCTAGTAGTAGGACTGTCCCCTCAGAGTCGGCTGTGCGTGCACAAGCCATTCTTTTCTCTACTTTTGGTTCTTCTTCTGCTCCCTTACCTCCTGCTGTCTCTTCTTCCCCCTGCTCTTCTTGCACCTCTCTCTTTTGGGAGTGTCAGTATCTTATGAACACTCTCGAGAGATTTGTAGGAGGCAAGAAGAAGCTTAATCTTATTCTAGACCAATCTAAGATTTGCAGATTTAATCAGGGTCTAGGATACGATTTCTATGAGGATATGAGAAGCATCCACCTGCCGTGCTCAGACCCATAGCACCAGGTGTGATCGAGACTGAGCCCAGGATCAAGAAAGTCCAATTTAAGTCAGCGGGCTTTGTCCAAGGGATTTTTGACAGCAAGGTGATTCCTCCTGCTGCTTCGGCCTCTCAGAAGGCGAAGCCTCACCGTGTTACTTCTACCTCTCAGAAGGTGAAGTACCACTGCACCTTCTGTCAGAAGGATGGACATCTGATCGATCGATGCTTCAGGCGCACCAAGATCGCGCGTAGAGACCGTGTTGAGTCTCTTAGGTGTATTCAGGGTCAGCCCCAGACCTTGAGTGCACCTAAGACCAACACGAGGTCTAGGTTTGCTTCAGTTGCTTCTGATGGGTTTGGGCAGCATCGATGACTTGGTTTTTCCGAGTTTTCTGGTTTTCGTCCTCATGCTCCCTTTGGTCGTGACTTCCGCCGTCCTGAGGGTAGATCTCGTTTCCCCCGTCAAGATAGCTACGCGCGGCGTGATCAGCATGTTGCTGGTGTCTTGACTCGCTCCTCTGTAGCAGTCAAGCCCAACAACAATTTCAGGTCTACTCGTAGACCTTCTGCTTCTTTGAGTGACAGAGAGCGTAGGGTAGATAGAGGTCAGTCATGCTTGACTACTTCAGCTGCTCGACGTGTTACTCAGTATTGGGTGCCAAAATCACTCTTGATTTACCCCAGTACTGAGAATTTACTCTCTTGTTGACTCAGGTTCGCCGGGTAGGGAAGGGAAAGGTTTGGCTTGTAGACTCCGGGTGTTCACGACACATGACCGGAGACTCCCGTTGGTTTTCTTCCCTTGCCCGTGCTCCAGGTGATGAGACAATCACCTTCAGAGATGCTTCATCTGGGCGCGTCATCACCAAAGGTACAGTGCGTGTTAATGATTCCTTCATTCTGAAAGATGTTGCTTTGGTTAGTAAGCTGCAGTACAATTTGCTTTCCATTTCTCAGCTTACCGATGATGGTTTTGAGGTGAGCTTCAAGAAAAATGCTTGCAAAATTCTTGATTCTTCGGGTAGTCTGGTTTGCGGGATTTCTCATTTTGGGATGATCTTTCGTGCTGATTTTTCTGAGTCTTCTGGTGATCCTCTCAGGTGTTTGTCGGGCCCCCGGATTACCAAACCCGGACCCTCTGTGTATTACAGCACTAGTCCCAGATCAAAGCTAGTGCACACAGTCAAACAGAATGGAAAACATCACCATCATCGATTTATTACAATAAATAAGAGTACTGACCACAGGGTCTCATTATTGCATTGGAGGTTTAAGACCTCGCACACAAGAAATAAAGCGGAAGCAAAGATAACTCGAGGACGGCCCATCAATTCACCACAGGCAATTGACTGGGGAAGCGCGACCTAGAACTCCTGGAATCCTTCGTCGAAGCCACCAGCGAAGCAGTAGTCGTAGTCACCTTCTTGAGCTTCAACTTCCTCTGAGATTTATTTTTAAGTGTAGCACGTGAGTACATAAAGTACTCTGCAAGTCTTGGGAAAAATGCATAGATGCAAGGCTTGACAAAGGAAGGCTATATGGTTCTTTTGCACAAAGTAATATTTTATAATTTCAATTACTACTAATTATTTTCGAAGGCATCAGTTTAATAAAGTAATTGATTTTAACAGAACTAACAAGTATTCTCTAGTGAAGGTTCCATCCACCAACACTAGCTTAATCATTTCCAACTGAATAATTTAATATTGCGGGTTACATCCACCCTCTCTGGCTCCAACCGCCAGGATACCCTTCCGAGATTATGAGGTACCCGAAGATTTATACACAAGGGTATTACAATAATTCATAATTTCCCATTTTCAAGATTTATGAGGTACTCAATAGCATGAATAAGCATTATACTACCATTCTAATATTCACAAATATTAATATTAATCTCATTATTGAGACAAGGGAGTTCTAGGGTGACAATGTACATGGCAATCAATGTCAAATGAGGGCATAACAAAGTTGGAATAACTAATTCCTAAAGATTTGAACTAGTGATTTTATGTAAATAGCAATGCACATAATTTAAAATAATTAAAACATTTCAAAATCATAGGTTCGAGATGATCAAAGGAGACTTGCCTTCTTGCAGGGTTTCTGGGTCTTCTTGTTGCTGTGAAGAGGGATCGTCAACAACGTTGGAATCTACGCGAGAAAAGACGAGGCAAACAAAGCTAATAAATACAAACAAAAATTCAAATAAAATCCAAAAATTCAACAGAGGCCATAGTTGGATAGATTATGATTTTAGATGAATTTAGAAATTTGAATGGCTGGATTTGGAGTTAAAATGAGAAAGTTATGTTCATTTGAAAATCTCAGATTTGAATAAATCTAGAAATTCCCAAATTTCTGACAGGTGGGGCCCACTGGAATATTAGATTTTAATTTCTATTTTTATTCTGAGAGACTGACAGGTGGGGCCTACTGAACAGTAACCACTGGCGGTCACTGACATGTGGGACCCACTGGATAGTGAGCCCACTGACTCAACCTCTGACACGTGGGACCCACTGGACTCCGGGCCCCCTTGTCAGAGACCAGCACAGAGGGATGGGGCCCAGGCGGCAGTGGCCAGCGCAGACCGGCGGCCGCTGACGTGTGGGGCCTACTTGTCAGCGCGAGATTTTAAAAGAATGGCTCGACCTCAGCGTGCGGAGCCGGGGGCTCGAACGCGCGCCGAGGGAGCCGGGGGGAGGGAGAGATCGCGCTGTTAACCAGATGGGCGGGGAGGCTTTGCCTACCCATAATAGGTAGGTAACCCTCTTGAGGGATACCTGCGGGAGGACCGGGCGGCGATGGTCGGAGGCGAGGTTGCCGGCGGCGAGGGAAGGTCGGAGGGGTGCGGGTGACGCGTGAAATGCAAACCCGGAGCGGAGAGGATCCGGTTGGAGGGGTTGGCGAAGCTCTGGGACGAACGGAGACGGCCGGCGACGAGGGGGTGGCGGAGCTGGCTCGGGTCCTCCGGCGCGACGGCGCTCCGGCGGCGGGGAGAGGCGGCCGAGGTGTCGGGGAGGTTCGCCCGGGCGCGAGGAAGCTTGAGGTGGCGACGGCGGGCTCCGGGGATCACCGAGGCGGCGGCGATTGCTCGCCGGCGTACTTACCGTGGGTGTACGGGGAACTCTCTGCACGACGGCGCTCGGGGCTTATGGAGAGAGGTGGAGCGCTCTGGGAGGTGGTGCGGCGAGAGGGGAGGCCGAAGGGGGTATTTATAGGGGTGGAGGAGGGGGCATGGCGCGGCAATTCCTCGCCGGTGTGTCGGCTGGAAAAAGGAAGGGAGCGGGGAGATATGGAAGGAGGGGGCGCGGAAGGAAAGAAGGGGAGGGGAATCGGGGATCCGGTCGCGGAGGCGGTCGGGGTTTCCAAAACCGGGGTGAGCCAGGGAAGGAAGGAGGGGTGCGGGTCGGATTTGGTCGGCCGGCGCAAAGAAGGAAAGGGGGAGAAAGAAGGAAAGCGTCTCCGCGGGGAGACGACGGATCTGACATGCGGGGCCGGGATGGCAGCGGGAGCGGAGGCGCGTGCGGCTGACGGGCGGGGTCTGCGCGCAGCGAGAGAGAAAAGGGAGGGAGCGGGCGTCGCGGATGGTTGCCACGCGGCTTGGGGAAAGGATCGGGCGGCGGCGCAGTTAAGTGGAGGGGGTGGTGGATTGAGGCCGGGCGCGAAGACGCGGCTCATCCGAGCCGTCCACGCGTCGGGCGAGGAGGAGGGGAAGGCGGGTCGCTGACGGGCCTGGCCCGCTTGGCGGCGAGGGAGAGGAGGGAGCGGCCTGGATCAGGCCGAGCGGCGACGTGGGCGGTCCTGGGCCGTCCACGCGTCGACTGGAGGGAGAGGAGAGATTTTCTTTTTTTTTTCCAAATTCGATTTAGATTTTCAGAAAAGGCTAGAAAATTATTTAGGCCTCAGAAAAATAAGAAAATACCTCCAAAAATTCCAGAAAAATTCACAGAAGCTCCTGGAGATATTTTCGATTTAATAAAATTATTTCCAACTACTGTTTATATTTAATTTTCATATTTTGAATTACTTTTTAAATTCTAAAAATAGATTTTTAAACTCCAGAAAATCCAGAAAGGCAAATAAAAGCCAAGTAAAATCCAATTACCTTAAAATAATTAATTTGAATTTAAATTTTTCAAAAAGCCAAATTTTGGGATGTGACAAACCTACCCCCCTTAGAAAGAATCTCGACCCCGAGATTCGGACGGACTAGGAAAAAGGTCGGGGAACTCTTCTTTTAGATCCTCTTCACGTTCCCAAGTCGCTTCCGATTCTGAATGGTTGCTGCACTGCACTTTACAGAACTTGATAACCTTGCTGCGCGTACGACGTTCTGATTCCTTCAATATCTTGACCGGATATTCTGGATAGGTGAGGTCCTCCTTCACGTTTATTTCATCTAGAGACATCTGCTCTTCTGGAACTCTGAGACACTTTCTTAGCTGAGACACATGGAAGACGTCATGCACCTTTGACAGTTGAGGTGGAAGCTCCAACTGGTAAGCAACTTCTCCTCGTTTCGCCACAACAGGAAAGGGTCCAATGAATCTGGGAGCTAGCTTTCCACTGACTCCAAAACATCTCATTCCTTTGAGGGGTGACACCTTCAAATAAACATGATCCCCAGGTACAAATTCTAAGCTTCTACGTCGATTGTCCGCATAACTCTTCTGTCTGGTTTGTGCTGTTTTTAATCTGTCCTGGATTAGACGAACCTGTTCTTCTGCTTGCTTCAACACATCTGGTCCAAATACTTGTCCTTCTCCTGTCTCCTTCCAATACAATGGAGTCCTACATTTTCTGCCGTATAGGGCTTCGAACGGAGACATTTGCAAACTGGATTGATAACTGTTGTTATAGGAAAACTCCGCATAGGGTAGATTTTGATCCCAGTTAGCCTTGTTTGCTAGAACACAAGCCCTCAACATATCTTCCAGAATTTGATTTACTCTTTCTGTTTGTCCATCTGTCTGTGGATGATAAGCTGTGCTGAAGTTTAAGTTTGTGCCCAAAAGTTCATGTAGTTTTTGCCAAAATCTCGAAGTGAATTGGGTTCCTCGATCTGACACAATCTTCTTTGGGACTCCATGCAAGCACACAATTCTTGACATGTACAACTCTGCAAGTCTATCCCCGGAGTATGTGGTCTTTACTGGAATGAAATGGGCGACTTTTGTCAAACGATCCACTATAACCCAAATTGAATCGTGCCCTGTTTTGGTTCTTGGTAATCCAGTTATAAAATCCATACCAATTTCTTCTCATTTCCACTCAGGGATCCGCAAAGGTTGTAGAAGCCCAGCGGGTCTCTGATGTTCCGCTATAATTCGCTGGCACACATCGCACAAAGCTACATATTCTGCAATTTCTCGTTTCATACTTGACCACCAATACCTTTCCTTGAGATCTTGGTACATCTTTGTACTCCCAGGGTGAATTGAATATCCAGATTCATGGGCTTCCTTCAGGATTAATTCTTTGATCCCTTTCTTTTCAGGCACCACAATTCTTTTTCCAAACCAAACGGTTCCTTGTTCATCCTTTGAAAATTCCGATGCTTTCCCTTTCTTCATATTATCCTTAATCTCCTGGACATACTTGTCCTCCTTTTGAGCTGCCCTGATTTGATCCTCTAAGGTTGGTTGAACTTCCAAAGTGGCTAGGAATCCTGCTTCCACTATCTCTAAGTTGAGCCGCTGAAATTCTTCTTGAAGTGCGGGCATACTATCCTTAATCCACAGTTTGGTACAGTAACTCTTTCGACTTAAGGCATCAGCTACCACATTAGCCTTTCCTGGGTGATAATGTATTCCAATATCATAATCCTTTATTAGCTCAAGCCATCTTCTTTGCCTCGTGTTGAGATCAGGTTGAGTGAATATATATTTCAAACTCTTGTGATCCGTGTAAATTTCACAACGGTTACCAATCAAATAATGCCTCCATATTTTTAGAGCATGCACAACGGCAGCAAGCTCTAAATCATGCGTTGGGTAATTTCCTTCATGGGGTCGCAGCTGCCTCGAAGCATATGCTACTACCTTTCTCTCTTGCATTAGAACACAGCCTAATCCCTGCCTTGACGCATCACAGAAGACTTCGAAATCCTTCCTAATGTCCGGAAGTGTCAACACTAGTGCAGAAGTTAACCTCTTCTTCAGCTCTTGGAAACTATCCTCGCACGGTTTACTCCATTCAAACTTCTTTTCCTTCTTCAGCAACTGGGTGAGAGGTCTTGCGAGCTTGGAGAAACCTTCAATAAAGCGGCGATAGTAACCAGCCAAACCCAAAAAGCTTCGGATCTCAGATACTGACTTTGGTTGCGCCCAATTGAGCACATCATTTACCTTATCGGGATCCACAGACACTCCTCCTGCAGAAATCACGTGGCCCAAGAAAGCCACTTTCTTCAACCAAAACTCACACTTACTAAACTTGGCTTACAACTGATTTTCTTTGAGCTTTTCCAAAACTATCCTCAAATGTTCTGCGTGCTCTTCCTCATTCTTGGAGTATATCAGAATATCGTCAATAAACACAACCACAAACTTATCCAAATATTCCATGAACACCTTATTCATCAGATTCATGAAGTATGCGGGGGCATTGGTTAGACCGAAAGACATCACTGTATACTCGTATAATCCATAACGAGTAGCAAATGCTGTCTTGGGTATGTCTTCTGGTCTTATCTTCAATTGGTGATAACCTGATCGAAGATCAATCTTAGAGAAGACACATGATCCTTTCAACTGATCAAACAGATCATCTATTCTGGGCAAAGGGTACTTGTTCTTGATCGTCACATCATTCAAGGATCGATAGTCCACACACATGCGAAGACTTCCGTTCTTCTTCTTCACTAACAGTATTGGTGCTCCCCAGGGTGACGAGCTTGGCCTTACAAATCCTTTATCTTGCAGCTCTTCAATTTGTTTCTTAACTTCCGCCAAATCATTCGCGGACATCCGATAAGGTCTCTTGGAAATTGGAGCTGTACCAGGTACCAGATTTATAACAAATTCAATCTCTCTATCTGGTGGCATTCCTGGTAAATCTTCAGGAAATACATCTGGGTATTCACATGCTATAGGCACCGTTTCCAAAGTTATTACCTTCAAACAGGTTAACTTACTTTTCTTCTGGGAAGGTGCATTGGACTGGAACCTTACTCGAATCCCTTCAGAATTGGTAAGAGTAACAGCTCGGTCGGCACAATCTATTTGCCCTTTATACTTGGTTAACCAATCCATACCAAGTATTACATCTAAACCCTTGGAGTCTATTATAATAAGATTCGCTAAGAACTTAACTCCATTTATATCCACAGTTGCGTCAGGGCAAACTGTGTTAGTCCTCATTTCCTTTCCAGGAGACTGGACTAGCATGGGGTTCTGTAGTTTACTCACATCCCAATTATACCTTTCAACCACATCTTTTGACACAAAAGAATGCGAAGCTCCAGAATCAAATAATGCTGATGCAAATACTGAGTTGACAAAAAACTTACCCAGAACTACGTCGGGTGTATCCTGGGCTGCCTCCGCAGTGACATGATTAAGATGTCCCCTGCTCATTGCCTGCGGAGTCCTTGGGGTTTGTGGTGCCCCACGGCCTTGACCGGTAGTCGGAGCTCTTGCTGGCGTAGTCCCCAGATTGAAACGAACTGGGGTCACTGCTGGGCGTTTCTGGGGACAGTTGCTGGCATAGTGCCCCATGTTCTTGCAGTTAAAACACCGCACTCCTGCTGCTGAAGTCTTGTTCTGCTGGGGTTGGCCACCATTGCTTGCCCGGGGAGTTTGTGGATTTGGGCGGGATCCTGAAAAGGAAGTCCTTGGCATGCTTGACTCTGAAGGTTTGTGAAAATGAGGTGCGTTGGGGCGGAATCGAGAGTTGCTTGCTCCTTGCTGGGCTTGAAACTTCCTCTTCCGAGTTTCGTATAGCTGACGCTGAGCATCTTCTTGGACAAAGGCCTTGTTCACTAGGTGCTGGAAGGTCGGGAAATCATTGGACACCAGCTGCACCTTGAGGTTGGGGTCAAGTCCCTGCGTGAACCTCCAAATCTTGGTCGCCTCCGATGTGACCTCTTCAGATGCATACCTGGACAGTTGGGTGAACTTGTTCAGGTATTCGGAAACACTGAGGTTTCCCTGCTGCAGTTGGTAGAATTCTCTTTTCTTCATTTCCATTATCCCTGCAGGAATATGGGCAGTGCGGAAAGCTTCAACAAACTCATCCCAAGTGATGGCTTTTGCATTTTGATGGGCGGCGCGGTAGTTTTCCCACCAGTTAGCAGCCATTCCCTTGAGCTGGTGAGCAGCATACAACACCTTCTCGTTGTCATTGCACTGAGCTAGGACCAACTTCCTCTCCACATCCTTGATCCAATCGTCTGCCTCCAGGGGATCCACTGATCCAGCAAAAGTGGGAGGCCTTGTCCTCATGAATTCTCCCAACTTAGACTGGGGTGCCTGGTTGGGTGCCTGCTGGGCTGGCTGCACTTGGTTTTGTGTTAAGGCCTGAAGAAGCTGAAGTTGCATGGCCATCATCTGTTCCAAGTTGGGGGCCTGAGCGGGAGGTGGTGGAATGTTGTCCTCTGGCTGATTGTTGGCGTCACGGCTGTTGCCAGGGTTGCTCCTTGTGTTCACCATCTGAAGTGGTTTAGGTTACAAGAAGGTAAGAGGGAACTAGCATAGATAAGAAGTTAGGGGAACTAAATCACATCCCAAGCCAACACACAAGAAGAAACCAGCAACCACTTAGGGAAAGCTTATATTAAAATCAAAATAAGTTCATGAATTGCTGTACCACAAGTGCACATAGGCTTGGTACAGTCCATCTAGCACACCAAAACATAGCAATAAGCGTTCTAAAGACGCGGACATTTTATTTGGGTACTACTGACTCAAAAGACTACTAATCCTCTCCAAAGACGCGCTCCTCAGGCTCCTCTTCTGGATCCTCCTCCGGGTCTTCCTGGCGCTCTCTCACGTGGTGCCTCGAACAATCACAAGTGGCCGAAGCGCGGGGACGGTTACGACTGGAGGCAGTCGAACGCGAGCGGGAAGGAGAAGGCTTGCGCTTCTTGAGAGTGATGACAGGTGGCGGACTGGGGCGTTGCACCTTCTTGCGTGCTGTGAGCCGAGTGCGGAGTCCTGAAAGTCGAACTGGCGCGCGGTGGGTAGGGGCGGCGGCTGGTGCAGGTGAAGATGGCGTGTAGTCAACTGTAGCCTTGAGACGTCCCAGCTCGAACTCAGCTGCCTGGCTGTGAAGAAGCTGCGCGCGAAGGGTGTCGGAGTGCTGATAGCTGGAAGTGAGAAGCATCCGTAGCTGTCCAATCTCCTCCAAGGCTCTAGCATAGGAGACTGCCATTGCCTGCGTGAGCTGTACTTGATGCGACAGTCGAGGATCGTCAGCTGGAATATCAAAGGGATCTGGATACCTCTGTCCTACCTTGGGGTTGATGAAGAAGCAAAAAGGGGACTGATGTACAGCATCCTTGTGCAGGTGGCACAACTCGTCACTAGCGAGGCGTGCCGCATCCTGGACAGCGTCGAAACAGCGGGACCGAGGATGCTTGATGGGGTATGTGTGGGAGTTGAATTCCTCTTCCCGTGCATACAGGAATACTTCCATCGTCCAAGAGTCTCGATCCAGGATCCGTGTCTTCCGCCCCCTGAAAATGGGCGGCTGACGGTACTCCAAACACTACATCAGCTGCCGGAGAAGGCTAGCAAAAGCTCCAGCATCCTCTCCATGTGAGTAGTAGTCCCACGGGGCAGCGGAGGTTGAACCGGCCATCTACAGGTTGGAATAAAAGAGAAGATTAGCAAAAAGGTTTTAACAAAAGAATTTAAAGACAAGAACCAGATTCTCATTAAGAAGAGAGTAGAAGCAAAGAAGCTTATACATTTTTTAATATACTCTTTTTATAAATATAAGTCCTTATGATTTGCCGTTCTTAATCTAGGTCACGTCCTACAGTCAAATTGGCTCTGATACCACCTCTGTCGGGCCCCCGGATTACCAAACCCGGACCCTCTGTGTATTACAGCACTAGTCCCAGATCAAAGCTAGTGCACACAGTCAAACAGAATGGAAAACATCACCATCATCGATTTATTACAATAAATAAGAGTACTGACCACAGGGTCTCATTATTACATTGGAGGTTTAAGACCTCGCACACAAGAAATAAAGCGGAAGCAAAGATAACTCGAGGACGGCCCATCAATTCGCCACAGGCAATTGACTGGGGAAGCGCGACCTAGAACTCCTGGAATCCTTCGTCGAAGCCACCAGCGAAGCAGTAGTCGTAGTCACCTTCTTGAGTATCAACTTCCTCTGAGATTTATTTTTGAGTGTAGCACGTGAGTACATAAAGTACTCCGCAAGTCTTGGGAAAAATGCATAGATGCAAGGCTTGACAAAGGAAGGCTATATGGTTCTTTTGCACAAAACAATATTTTATAATTTCAATTACTACTAATTATTTTCGAAGGCATCAGTTTAATAAAGTAATTGATTTTAACAGAACTAACAAGTATTCTCTAGTGAAGGTTCCATCCACCAACACTAGCTTAATCATTTCCAACTGAACAGTTTAATATTGCGGGTTACATCCACCCTCTCTGGCTCCAACCGCCTGGATAAATTATCCTAAAAGTCAACACGCTTCCTTTGGCATGAGACCCAGATAAAATATCACAAAGCCTTTACCTTACTCTAATCTAGCTAGGTACCACCCGCTGAGGTTTCACCGCAGGTAGGCTAACTGCCCGAACCGAAGCCCCCTCTTGCGCCATATGAGTACAGTAAATCCCTGTCCCTCACTGTGAATAACCAGTCCATCCCTGGCACCCACTTTCCACTGGTGGCACCTAAACTAGACTATCATAAGTTAGTCAGCTAGGTCGTACCCATATAGACTTGTGGTTGTACGGTTAATGCTCAGTCTGGACAAACACAAGCGTCGGTCCTTAGTTGACTAGGGTGGAACATACACTTTACAAGATCTCGTGCTTCCTGCACCAAACCAAACCAACCCTCCACCCTAATCTAAACCAACTTTCACATTTTAGTTTATTTTAAAAGAACAGTGGTAACTCCAATTACCACTAAATTTGTAAACACAAGGGTATTACAATAATTCATAATTTCCCATTTTCAAGATTTATGAGGTACTCAATAGCATAACTAAGCATTATACTACCATTCTAATATTCACAAATATTAATATTAATCTCATTATTGAGACAAGGGAGTTCTAGGGTGACAATGTACATGGCAATCAATGTCAAATGAGGGCATAACAAAGTTGGAATAACTAATTCCTAAAGATTTGAACTAGTGATTTTATGTAAATAGCAATGCACATAATTTAACCTCCAAAAATTCCAGAAAAATTCACAGAAGCTCCTGGAGATATTTTGGATTTAATAAAATTATTTCCAAATACTGTTGATATTTAATTTTCATATTTTGAATTATTTTTTAAATTCTAAAAATAGGTTTTTAAACTCCAGAAAATCCAGAAAGGCAAATAAAAGCCAAGTAAAATCCAATTACCTTAAAATAATTAATTTGAATTTAAATTTTTCAAAAAGCCAAATTTTGGGATGTGACAGTGTTTAGTTGCTTCTGAGTCCCGCGACCTGTCGTTCTGGCATAGGAGACTTGGTCATGTTGGATTTGACCATTTGACCCGAGTTAGCGGCCACGATCTCATTCGTGGTCTGTCGAAACTCAAGATGGTCAAAGATCTAGTTTGTGTTCCTTGCCGGCACGGCAAGATGGTTGCTGCTTCTCACCCTCCGGTCACAGTTACTATGACCGATGCACCGGGATAGCTGCTCCATATGGACACAGTTGGACCAGCTCGAGTGCAGTCAGCGGGAGGGAAGTGGTATGTTCTTGTCGTGGTCGATGACTTCTCGAGGTACTCTTGGGTGTTTTTCTTAGCCTCGAAGGATGAGACGTTTTCACATTTCTGAGGTCTTTTTAGTAGGCTTTCTGTTGAGCTTCCGGGTGCCTTACGAGCGATCCGCAGTGATAATGGCACGGAGTTCAAGAATTCCTACTTTGAGAGTTTCTGTGGTGAGACAGGTGTAGAGCATCAGTTCTCCTCTCCGCACGTTCCACAGCAAAATGGCATCGTGGAGAGAAAGAACTGTACCTTGGTTGAAATGGCCAGGACGATGCTTGATGAGTACTCTACACCACAGAAGTTTTGGGCTGAGGCTATATCCACCGCGTGCCATGTCTCAAATCAAGTTTTTCTGAGGGCACACTTGCACCGCACTTCTTATGAGTTGAGATACGGGCGAAAGCCCAGCGTCTCTCATTTTCGTGTGTTTGGTTGCAAGTGCTTTATTTTGAAGTCCAGGAACCTAGACAAGTTCGAGTCACGTTCTTGTGATGGGATCTTCCTAGGTTACTCGACTTCTTCGCGGGCTTATAGGGTCTGGAACTGCGAGTCTAGTAAACTGGTAGAGACCTGTGAGGTGACCTTTGACGAGGCTAGTCCGGGGACTAGGCCAGATATCTCAGGTTCTTTAGAGCAGTTCGAGACCATCTTCGTGGATGATGAGGACGATGGAGATGAGGGTTGCCTACCCGATCCAGTCCCTCATCCACCCCTTGAGGTGCCTTCTTCCACCGCACCTCGAGGCGATCAGCCCTTGTCTTCTGCTTCCTCTGGAGCTAGTGGCTCTGTTCCTACCTCTTCAGCTCATGAGGTAGAGGCCACTTCTTCTTTTCATCCTGGACCTCCTCGACATATTCAGAAAGCTCATCCTTCTGAGCAGATTATTGGAGACCTTTTCGAGCGTGTGACCCGCTCAAAATCTGGCTTATCTTAATTCTGTCTCTATTCTGCTTTCATTGCCTCATTTGAGCCCAAGGATGTTGATCATGCTCTTTCCGATGAGTCTTGGGTCAATGCCATGCATGAGGAATTAGAGAATTTCGAAAGAAACAAGGTCTGGTCGCTTGTTGAGCCCCCGCGAGGTCACAATGTCATTGGAACCAAGTGGGTGTTCAAGAACAAGCAGAGTGAGGATGGGGTAGTCATTCGAAACAAGGCTAGACTGGTAACTCAGGGGTTTTTCCAGGTTGAGGGTCTAGACTTCGAGGAGACCTTTGCCCCTGTAGCTAGACTTGAGGCCATTAGAATCCTGCTTGCCTTTACAGCTTCTAAGGGTTTCAAGCTCTACCAGATGGATGTCAAGAGTGCCTTCCTCAATGGCTTTATTGAGGAAAAAGTCTATGTGAGACAACCTCCAAGTTTCGAGAACCCCAAATACCCAAACCATGTCTACAAGCTTTCCAAAGCTTTGTATGGACTTAAGCAAGCCCCTCGTGCTTGGTATGAGAGGCTTAAGTCCTACTTGTTGAGTCATGGTTTTGAAATGGGTAAAGTAGACAAGACCTTGTTTATCCGTAGGTAGGGCAATGACCTTCTGCTCGTCCAGATCTATGTCGATGACATCATCTTTGGCGGCTCCTCCCATGCTTTGGTTTCACAGTTCTCGGATGTCATGAGCACCGAGTTTGAGATGAGCATGATGGGTGAGTTGACGTTCTTTCTTGGCTTCCAGATCAAGCAGACTCGGGAGGGTACTTTCTTGCATCAAGGCAAGTACACCCGTGACCTCCTGAGGCGCTTTGACATGAGTGATGGTAAGCCTGTGTCAACTCCGATGGCCTCTACGGCCTATCTTGACCCAGATGAGGATGACGAGCCAGTTGATCAGAAAGACTACAGAAGTATGATCGGCTCCCTTCTTTACCTCACTGCCTCGAGATCGGACATACACTTCTCCGTGTGTTTATGTGCTCGTTTTCAGGCTTCTCCTCGCGTATCTCACCGCCAGGCGGTGAAGCGCATCTTTCGGTACTGTCGAGCTACCATTGATTATGGTATCTGGTACTCTTCCTCTTCCTGTCTTTTCTTGAGAGCCTACTCGGACGCAGACTTTGCCGGCTGTAGGATAGATAGGAAGAGCACCTCTGGCACCTGCCAATTTATTGGTACTTCTCTTGTTTCCTGGTCCTCGAGGAAGCAGTCCGGTGTTGCACAGTCCACCGCAGAGGCCGAGTACGTTGCTGCTGCCAGTTGCTGCAGCCAAGTGCTTTGGATGGCCTCGACTCTGCGAGACTTTGGGTTAGTCATAGATAGTGTTCCACTCTTTTGTGATAACACTTCTGCGATTTTTTGCTTTGGTTCAGGGGGAGTTCATTTGGGAGCTTCTGGAACTTAATTTTGCCATAACTCAACTTGAACTAAAAGTTGCATTACATGTTGAGGGGGAGCTGGATTTTCTTGCATTTCAGCATTTCGCATTGTAATATAACTACATTGAGCCTTGATTATTATCCTGTTATGACATGTTTTCAATGGGTTACATCTTGCCATGACTTGTGCTTATTTGCTAGATTTATCATGACTTCATATGTATAGACTAGGTTTTACCATGATATGTTAATTAAAATTGCTCAATGTGAATTAAAACTTGTCATGCTAGCTCTCGAGATTAGTCTTTCTTTAGCTATCCATTTATGATTCATGCCATGTCAAATAGGCTGAGTTGAGTCTTGAATCTTTGTTGAGTTTTAGATCGAGCTATGATAGTTCTTGATGTTGCATAAGTTAGTACAATCATTTATGAATGCAAAAAGATCTCTTTTGTGCGAAAAAACTGATCTCACTAATTCTTTCTCATGAGACGGCTTACCATTGCACTCGGCATGAACTCAGGGGGAGTTTTGGATGACCAAGATCATCTCCTTAAGCTTCTTACTTGGAGTGGTCGCACAAGGCTTGAGATCTAACACATGATAAAACAAAAATCTGGTTGGCAACAATAATGAGATTTCTAAAGAAAAACTTATGAAATGTGCTCAATTTGCTAAAATTACAAAGATTACAAGTACTTGAACAAATGTCTCATTCTAGAACTTGTAGCACTATATTTTAGCTCAACACTAGCTTCTTGGTTCCGCTTAGCTTATTGACATGGCGTGCATCATCCTTGGATATCTTTAGCTAGACTTTGCTTATTGATGACTTGACATGCTCTCAAAATGCACTACATTTCAGATCGTCATCTAGTTGTTCTAGCTAGCTTATACATATCTTGTCATGATCTAGATAGCCTTTTATTGAGTTATGGCTTGGTGTAATACATTATGGTCATTTTGGATAATTCTCATGGCTCTAAATGCTTAAAATAAACAAACTTCAGCCATTTCATCCAATGTCATGTCTTGTTCTCTTCCTTGCTTCCTTGATGTGTTTATTGTCAAAAGGGGGAGAATAGTGGAAGAAAAAGCCATTTTGGGAGCTTTGAGGAAAACTTGCTCTTTCTTGTGCTCCTTGTGTCGACATGGTCATGAGCTTCATTTCCTTCTTTGGACCATGTTGGACTCTTCAAACTCAAACTCAACTTTGTGCTTTTCCTGAGTTTGTCAATATACTCATCAAGAGGGAGATTGAGAGACCATGTGGAGGTCATCTCGTGTGAATGATGAGTAATTGACATCGGTTTAGGATAGTCAAGTTTGGTTTGGGTGGTTCGGACCTTGACGTTGCGTGGTGCAATCGGGCTCGGTCGGACTTGGTCAAACCTGGTCAAAGTAATTAGGATGGATATTCCGTTGATTTGACAGGTTTGGGCTTAATGAGGTTTCATTAATGCTATTTATGCTTTCATGTGTCGAGCGGTGCTATTTGACGTGTTTCTTGTTTGTGTTGGCTGCAAGACATTGAGGCGGAGTCGTGGCAAGACACGAGGTGACCGGACTAGACACGGGCGGTGTCGAGGTCAGAACTGTCGGGACGTGTCGAAGACGGCGGAGACTCGAGGTGGTTGCGAGGCTTGGACGACAAGGAGCGCGGAAGCTTCCCGGAAGCTGCAGGAGGGGCGAATTGGTAATTTCGCAAGGCTGCACAAGCGGGAGCGGGCTCCGTTGGATTTAGCAGGTGTAACGGATTGGAGACCCGTTAGCCAAGGGCTATAAATAGTGGGAGGGGCTGCATGCACCTCCATGGCTTTTGGAGAGAATTAGGGTTTGCTAGAGTCAAAAGAGGCTTTGTGAGTTTGTTTTGACTTTAGGCTTTAGTTGGTGAGAGTGGGTGTGGAACACAGGCTGTGTCTCCTTCGATGTCCCCCTATGTGAGAGCTCTGTGTGTGTTCTTGGAGATGGGTTCTTGATCTTCCAAGCATGTATGGGGAAGTAGAGAGGGTGTGAGTTGATTCTCCATTGGAATCATGTATCTCCTTTCCTCTTTATCAATATGAGATGGTGATGTTTGAGCTTGATTCAGTTCTTGTCTCTCTGTTCATTTTTCCTTCGATGCTCTCTGTGATGGATTTGTGAGTTTTTCGTTTTCTTGTTGTTTCTTACTAGTGAAGTGCAAAATGGGTTGCTCTAGATTGGGATGATGCCCCAAGATCATTTGATCGAACTCTCCCAAGAGCTAAGTGAATGAATCAAGGATTTGCATTTTTTCAGTTCTCTGTTCATCATTTTGCAATTCTAGGGTTTTGGTGCTGTTCTTGATTCTCTTCGTGTGATGGCTTGAAACTTGGTTTCTAGAGTCCTGAGGCTATCAATTAGCTTCCCTCAAAGTTTCATGGCCAAGGGATCAAAGAGGAGATGGTAATTTGGAGTTTTCTGTTGTGGCCTTTTCTAGTGCTCAGTTTCTAGGGTTTGATATGTTATTTTGTTTCCCTTGAGGAGCTGGCTTGATTTCTGGGCTGACGAGTCCTTTAGCTATTGCTAACTTGTCTGCAAACTCCCATGAGCAAAGGACTCAAGACCATTGACTAATTTGAGTTTTTGGTCTGGTCCCTGTATTTTTCAAGTTCTTGTCAAATTTCTGAATTTCTTGAGTTGTTGTTGTTTCCTCTTGTTGTTTGGAGCCCCTAGGTTATTTAGTTTAGTGTCTTGACCTTTTGGGCTTGGTTAGAAAAGAAGAAAATCTCAAAAACCATGTTTTAGTGAGGTTCTTTGAAGTCTTACTGAATTTTCGGGCTGCTGGAACCAGGGGCGGTCAGACCGGGGAGTAATGGCGGTCAGACCGGCCGTTATGAGGCGGTCAAACCGGCATGGCCCAGGTGGTCTGACCGCCGGCCAGGGAGCGGTTAGACCGGCCTGGTGCCTGCGGTCTGACCGGCCTAGTGGGATTTTTGCTGTTTGTCGTCCTTGTGTTTTTATTTCTCGTGTTGTCTCTGTTATTTGTGTGTCTTGTGTTTCTCTCAGTAAACACAAGGTTCCTAAGCTCTTTTGAACTCAGTTTCATAGCTTTCATAGCAATTGAGGAGTTTCATTCGATGTTCATTTGAGGGGTCGTTTTTAGAAGTCGACATTGACCCCTCTCTGTCGCCATTTCGGTCCAACAGTCCTGCAGCCAACACAGACAAGAAACACATCAAATAGCACCGCTCGATACATGTAAGCATAAATGCATTAATGAAATAGCCCAAACTTGACAAGTCGACATAATATGCATCCTAACCATTTTGACCAGGTTTGACCAAGTCCGACCAAGTCCGTTGCACCACGCAATGACCGGGTCCGAACCACTCAAATCAAACTCGACTTTCCTAAAACCCTTGTCAATTACTCATCACACACACGGGATGACCTCCACATGGTCTCTCACTACGAGTCGGAACCACCCGGTGACGCATAGCTGGGCTAAGGTGAGGCTGCACAGGTGCAAGCAACATTTCCATAGAACCGTGGGGCAACAGGCTATATGAGATGCCATAGTGAGAAACGCCTTCTCTCCTGGATCGTTGCGCCTTTTAGTGAGGTCTAGTTGCTAAGTGTCCATTTTTTTACGAGATGGATGCACCCGGTGATGCATAGGTGGACTACGGTGAAGCTGCATAGGAGCAGGCAATATTTTCGGAGAACCGTGGGGCAACAAGCTATATGAGATGCCGCGGTGAAGAAACGCCTTCTCTCATGGATCCTTGCGCATTTTTTGAGGACTAGTTGCTAAGTGTCCATTTTTTCTACGAGATGGAACCACCCGGTGACACATAGCTGGTCTACGGTCAGGCTGCACAGGAGCAGGCAACATTTCTGGAGAACCGTGGGGCAACAGGCTATATGAGATGCCACGGTGAAGAAACGCCTTCTCTTGTGAATTGTTGCGCTTTTTAGTGAGGAATAGTTGCTAGGTGTCCATTTTTTTTCTACGAGATGGAACCACCCGGTGATGCATAGCTGGGCTATGGTGAAGCTGGATAGGAGCTGGCAAAATTTTCGGAGAACCGTGGGGCAACAAGCTATATGAGATGTCACGGTGAAGAAACGCCTTCTCTCGTGGATCGTTGCGCCTTTTTTGAGGTCTAGTTGCTAAGTGTACATTTTTTCTACGAGATGGAATCACCCGGTGACGCATAATTGGTCTACGGTGAGGTTGCATAGGAGCAGGCAACATTTTCGGAGAACTATGGGGCAATAGGCGATATGAGATGCCACGGTGAAGAAACGCCTTCTCTTGTGAATCGTTGCGTCTTTTAGTGAGGACTAGTTGTTAAGTGTCCATTTTTTCTACGAGATGGAACCACCCGGTGATGAATAGCTGGGCTACGGTGAGGCTGCACAGGAGCAGGCAACATTTCTGGAGAACCGTGGGCAACAGGCTATATGAGATGCCACGGTGAAGAAACGCCTTTTTTCGTAGATCGTTGCGCCTTTTCTGAGGACTAGTTGCTAAGGTTCTATTTTTTCTACGAGATGGAACCATCCAGTGACGCATAGCTGGGTAGCGGTGAAGCTGCACAGGAGCAGGCAACATTTCTGGAGAATCGTGGGGCAACAGGCTATATGAGATGTCACGGTGAAGAAACGCCTTCTGTCGTGGATCGTTGCGCCTTAACAATAGAAGTAATGTTCTCTAGTTCAGCCAAGAGACTAATGTAGTAGATGAAATAGAAGTAACCCTACTCATCTCTAGTTCAGCCAAGAGACTAATGTTCTCCACCTTAACAATATCAAGCTCAGAGAACAAACTATCATGCGAGGTCCTTAACTTCTCCATGTCACCCAACAGAGCACAGCATGTATCACAATCATCACGGGAGGGAGCAGGTGTAAGTGAAGTAAGCTCCCGTGATAGTCTATCTACTTCCTTCTCTAACTCGGTACACCTAGTCCTAGCTCTAGTATGAAATCCACCTAGCTTAAGAAAAGCATGATTGAGCTGGTCGTAGGTGGGGCATACCTCGTCCGAGTCAGAGTACAGCTCGCCGTCGCTCAGTTCGCCCTAAAGGGCCATGAAGCACATGCCAGAGAAGTCATCGCTGCTCTTGGGGTCTTGGTCACCCGTCCCGTCGTCGTCGCTCCATCCCTCCACCTCGCTGAGGTCGAGGTCGTCGAATGCGGTGAGGACGCGGTGGAACAGCTTCTTGGCCTTCCCAAAGTCGCGGAACTTCTTCTTGCCTTGGGCAGGTGCTGAGGTCTTTGTGTTGCGGTTCTTGTCGGTGTAGTCGTTCTTGTCCAAACCGCCGTAGTCGTTCTTGCCCTTCCCCCAACTTGGGGCAGTTTGCTCGGATGTGGTTGGGGCCACCACACTCGAAGCAAATCACGGGTCCTCCCCTCTTTCTGTCCCTCCTCCCCTTGTAAGCATGGGAGAATCTTCGAGCAAGGAGGGCTAGCTGCTCATCCGCAAGCTGCTCTAACTGATCATCAGTTATGTCACAGAGAGCAGCAAGGGAGAATCCACACATCGGCTCAGAAGAAGAAGATTCAGAAGTGGGATCAGTGACTAAAGCCATCGACTGCGACTTCGACCTATGAGAGACTATGTCAATCTCGTGAGTCTTGAGGCGTGAGTACAGCGCGTCAAGAGTCAAGATCGAGAGGTCCGTGGTGTCCTTGATGGTAGTCACCTTCATCTCCCAAACACGAAGGTCGAGTGCAGCGAGCATCTATCGAGCGTTATCCGAGTCGGGGTATGTGAGACCGACCGCTTGGAGGTTGCTTAGAATCTTGTGAAAACGCGCAAAACACTCATCAAGGGACTCGCCAGCGAGCATTTCAAACTTGTTGTAATCTCGCTTGAACTGGTCCTGTCTCACCGTCTTAATCTGGTGGTGCCCTCATGGTAAGCATCGAGGGTCACGCAGATATCGAAGGCGGATGAAAGATGAGATATGGGGTCAAACTCGCTACGACTCAGGCCCTGGATTATGATGTTCCTTGCCTTAGCGTTTGCCTCAACATCATGCATATTTCCAGCATTGATATTCTCATCGGCAGGAACAACAAACCGGACCTTGACCTTGCGCCAGATGGCGTACCCTTGAGCCTGGATGTATGTTTCCATTCGGCTCTTCCAAAAGGGGTAATCGATGCCATCGAAAACAGGCGGCTTGGTAGAGTACTTGTCCGTCGCCATGGCTCTAGAGACCGGTTAAGATCTATGAAGAAGAGCTAACCGGCTCTGATACCAATTGTTGGACCGAAATGGCGACAGAGGGGGGTGAATAGCGCTCCCAAAAATTTGTCCCCCACCACAAGTATCCACTTAAAGACGTTCTTCTCCGATAGCAATGAGTGCTATGAAGGAAGAAGATGAATGCTCGCTTACTATGTAGTCGAATGACTCCCTGCTGTGACCAAAGCAGTTTCAGAGCAGTCGAGACTTCACAGTGAAATGTCGATCGACTAAGGAATGAACACAGTAACGACCGAAGACAGAGAGAGTGTGCACGACCATTTGCACAAGGACCCGATCGAAATCTCTGCTCTCGGGAAGAACCTGACCAAATGGTCTTGAGTATGGATCCCAGTTCAGAGCAGAAGAAAACAAGGTAACTCGAAGAAAGAACTTGCTCAGATCAAGAAAGCCAGAGCACAAATGAGAACCATCATCTCAGACACACATGGGAAAGGATAAAGCTGAGAAAGCACAAACAAACAATTAAACAAATCACAGAACAAAAACTCAACATAGAGGAAGAGAGATGAATGATTGATAATGGAGGTTTCTACAGCCACTCCAACTAGGAGATACATGAGCACACTTGCTCCATCCTGAGAACACTCACAAATAAACAAGGAAGAACAGAGCAACTCGGGAATCAGAATCTCACCCAGCACCCGAGCTCTTCCCTCTCTATTTATAGCCTTCTACTACCGGGGGGAACCCGTAAACCCCCACCTAACACCGGGTTTTACCACTCGCTTTACCCACTAGCGAAAATAAGCTTCCAGTGCTTTACCCGTTAAACCCAACGGCTCCACTGCTTTGCCCGTTAGCGCCAACAGCTCCTGTGCATTCGCAGAGACACAGCTTCCCTTTGCAGCTTTCTGCATTTCTCCAAAATGCCACTCCGCTGCCTTCTCGGAAGCTTCCTCCTGCCTTGCCGATCACGCTTGCAACCACCTCACAGACCTCGTTGTCTTTGGCATCTCCCAGCTGCTCACGACCTCAGCACCCCCGTGCCTAGTCTCGACCATCCATGCCTCACAACGACTAGTCTCAAAGTCCTGCAAACCATCACAGACAAGCAAACATTCATAGCACCGCACAACACAATGTGTACTAACATCTGCATCAGAGAAATAGAGCTCAAACTACACTTCCACACAGTCGTACATACATTACGACCGGTCGAAATCACTTAAACATTAATGCGCACGGTCTACGACCCTCTCATAAGACTTTACGACTGATTCCAAGAGGCTACGACCAAAACCAGAGGTTCCATCGTGGTCGAACCCCGTTCAGACCACGTACACTGAATATCATCGTGGTCGAAGCCCTTCTGACCGCATACGACTGAGCTACGACCACGTTCGACCGCCTCGCAACGTGCTCGAAGTCTGCCGACTTCTTATGTGGTCGTAGACTTGAGCGCCGACTACCGACCGCAGCAGTCGAAGCATCGACTTCCGACCGCAGCTCTCGATAACGTGGTCGTAGGCCATCGACTTCCCAACGTTGTCGTGGCCCGTCTGCCGACTACCGACCACGATGGTGTTTCGCTGCCGGTAATGGATAACGTGGTCGTAGATTCGTCTGGGTACTTCCGACCACTCGTAAATGCCCTGTCAACTTTCGATCAGCGAAAACGTGGTCGTAACTTCGAGCGTCGACTTTCGACCGCTGCGGTCGTAGCTCCGACTGACGACTTCCAACCACGACCAACGTAGTCGTAAGTGCACTCGACCACGACCAGAGTGGTCGTAAACGACAAAACATGGTTGTAAACTGCGAACCAAGTTTTTGACCACGACCAACGTGGTCGTAGCAGCGTTCGACCATGGCCAACATGGTCGTAAACCTCTCGGAGACTTGTGATCACGACCAAACGTGGTCGTAATCTTTGTTGCTGCCTTTCGACCATGGTCTTAGTGGTCGTAAACCACTCCAGTGACCTACGACTACGCCCAATGTGGTCGTAAGGTCTTCCAAACACTCAAACAGAGCTATGACTACGCGAAAAAACACCCAAATCAAACTCAATCTTTCTGAGCCAAGTGTCAATTACTCGTCACAAACATGTTGTCACCTCCACATGGTCTCTTAGAGACCTTTTCGAGCGTGTGTCCCACTCAAAATCTGGCTTATCTCAATTCTGTCTCCATTCTGCTTTCATTGCCTCATTTGAGCCCAAGGATGTTTCCCATGCTCTTTCCGATGAGTCTTGGGTCAATGCCATGCATAAGGAGTTAGAAAATTTTGAAAGAAACAAGGTATGGTCGCTTGTTGAGCCCCCACGAGGTCACAATGTCATTGGAGCCAAGTGGCTGTTCAAGAACAAGCAGAGCGAGGATGGGGTGGTTATTCGAAACAAGGCTAGACTGGTAGCTCAGGGCTTTTCTCAGGTTGAGGGTCTTAATTTTGAGGAGACCTTTGCCCTTGTAGCTAGACTTGAGGCCATTATAATCCTGCTTGCCTTTGCAGCTTCTAAGGGTTTCAAGCTTTACCAGATAGACGTCAAGAGTGCCTTCCTTAATGGGTTCATTGAGGAAGAAGTCTATGTGAGACAGCCTCCTGGTTTCGAGAACCCCAAATACCCACACCATGTCTACAAGCTTTCCAAAGCTTTGTATGGACTTAAGTAGGCCCCTAGAGCTTGGTATGAGAGGCTTAAGTCCTATCTGTCGAGTCATGGTTTTGAGATGGGTAAAGTAGACAAGACCTTGTTCATCCGTCGGCATGGCACTGATCTTCTCCTCGTCCAGATCTACGTGGACGACATCATCTTTGGCGGCTCCTCCCATGCTCTCGTTTCACAGTTCTCGGATGTCATGAGCGCCGAGTTTGAGATGAGCATGACCGAATTTTTTGTATTTTAGCCCTTTTTTTGAAAAATATTCACATTTAGACCCCTGGTAGTTTTAATTCCGTTTTTGGACCCAGAGCTCGGCGCCGTGGGTCACGGCGCCGAGATAACACGTCTCGGCGCCGTGGACCACGACGCCGAGGTGCGAGCCCCGCGCCAGCGTAGCGGCCGTCGTGGCGCCGACGTGGCAGGCAGCTCGGCGCCGTGACTCGTGGCGCCGAGCATGTGGCTTCTGAAACAGCACCGAGCACGCGGGCTTCGTTCATTCGCATCCTCCTCCCTCTGTCCCCGCCGCTGTTTAGGGTTTGCACCGATCAGCCTTTTTTTTTTCGCAAAATGAATTATTAGTTGTATTTTTCATTTGGATTATTTAATGATTGTAATATTATGTAATATAGTTAGTTATTTATTTATAGAAAGCAAAAAATACGACGTATGTTTTGAAAATTCGTTATGTATTGCAGATGATACATGTAGGAAAATTCGTGTAGATTTTTTTAAAAACATTATGGTACGTTGGTAATGGTTTTTGAAAAATAAAATTATGCAGGCCGTGACGAACGAGTTTTGTGTGAAGTTCTGCGGGCCGTGAGATGCTGCGGGCAAGACAGAGGGGAGGCGACATGTGGCATACAAGCAACTCTCCTCTTCCTTTTGTTCAGTTGTTACTACACACTTGGGGAAATAATTACTGGGATGATTCTGGGTCAATCCCATCCCCTCTGTTTGTGGATTGATGAACGAGTTATGTGTGAAGTAACGATTAGTGTGAAGTTGTATGCCGTCGTAATAAAAAAACTTAGAGCAACCCTTTTATACTGCAAACCATCTGTGAACATCAAACCATCAAGCACTTGAAAAACCTCACAAAAATTACAAAAGCACAATGAATATAACATAAACACATGTATACAACAACTAGCTCATTACAAACACATCTCAGTCCAACCACTTACCAAGTGCCTCCTAGCTCATTACAAAATATATACAACGACTTTTAAGCCCAACCACAAGCATACACGGCCGTATCACTGCCTCCTAGCCTTACCCTTACCCTTACCAAGGGCGTCGGTGCCTGGAGTGTAACGGCTAGGCTCGCGGCGGCGTCTGCGTCGTACGGGCTGTGTAGGCTGAGTCGAAGGAGCGTCTACGAGCTGAGACGGGCCTATCTCATCGTAAGTCTGCTCCACCTCGTCGTCGTCCTCGTCCTCACCGCCCTGGGACGGGAAAGTGTTGCTCCTCGTGGGGGACGAGCTCTGTCCCGTGTACGACCCTCGCCGCGTCGGGTCTGCAAGTCGTGTCGAAGGCACGTCTACGTCCCTCGCCGCGCCTGTGCTGCAACCACAACGAGCAGCCGCACGACGTAGCCGACATGCGAGCCTCTGCATTCCAACATTTTGTTAACCAACAAGACACGAAGATATTATGTACTAATTTTGTGAGTGGCTTTGTCGAAGCTTACCTCCAGGAAGGTACGCATCCTGACGTCGTCGCCGACTGTCCTGGACATACGCTCTATGTCCTGTACGGACTGCCTCAGGGTTTTGCCCTGCAAACAAACAAAAGAATGGATAATTTGCTACATGTCAGGGGTATTTAGGTCTATTGAAAAATAAGCAATGAGATTGAACATTACCACACGGTCCAGGACTGGTGCTATCTCCACCTGCGTCCCAAGGCGAGTCGACTGGTCGTAGGGCGTGTCATCGTCGTCGGAGGACGCAATGTCGGCGTAGTCATCTTGAGTCCATTGGCCCTTAAGCTTGGACCGCGTCGCACGCTGGTACCAAACTTGGTACCGCCGGAACTGCTCGTTGCTGTGCGGCTCGTTGTTGTCGTCCACGTGGTCCTGGGAGTGTCCCCACTCCTCAACGTACACGTGGTGGTGCTGCTCGAAGTCTGTGACCTTCTTCTGTCGCTGACGATCAAATCTGCATGACGTAAACCAAAAGTTAACATTAGTAGAAACACCGTGAAATTGGAATCCAAGGTTAGAATTGAAATTGCATGGCACTTACTTGTGCAAGGCCACAGACGTGGAGATCGGCGCTACTGGCCACAACTGCCTCATACCAAACTGGCGTGCAACTCGATGTGGCAGGTGATACTCAACAGCATAGAAACAGATAAGGGGGCACCTCATCCTGTAGAGGGCCTCGTCTATGCTGCACAGTGCGCTGAACTGAATGTCCACCACCTCTTCCTCGGCATACGGCTCCCACTTAACCTGCATAGCAACAATTTACTTGTAAGGTACAGGACTAACAAATAAAATCACGATACCACATGTAATTAACTTACACTGGAGGCCGTGAGCGCATCTAGCTCGTTTATGTACTCTACGTACGCCCGCTTCTTCCTGGCGTACGGAACTGAGACCTGGTCCCAAAGATATGCAACTGTCGGACGTCGACGAACTGGAACCTCTGGGAACCATGGACGACCAGGCAAAATCGTAGGACGACCAACCGGTAGACGACACCACATCCACAGCTGGAGGAGGTACAGGCAACCACCTAATGTCGAGTTCGCCGAACTCCGACGACACGCCTCGCAGAGGTGGCGGTAAAGGAACGCCAACACCCCGGAAGCCCAGCTGTACTGCCCCGCCGTGTCCCAGTCCGTGAGGCAGTGGATGTACATCCACGAAGCGCTGTCTCCCGTTCCGTCGGGGAAGAGAACGCAGCCAAACAAGTGCAGGATCCATGCTCTGCAATTATATGTAAAATGATGTTAGATCAAACTATGTCAATTTTACAAAAAGCTCGATAAGACGACGAGTTGGCTCGATATCCACCCCTACCTGCAGTGGTAGGCAACTGTCTGCTCGTCCGCACCCTCAGGACACGCTGCAAAAGTCTGCCGGAGCCAGCTGATAGGAACACCAGAACTGCGATGGCCTGCCTCAGGAGGAAGCTCTCTCCCGAGGAAGGCCTCTACTCGGGCTCTCCAACCTGCAGGCACGCACGGCCCGATAACCGGACGGCCGTGAATGGCGACACCAAGTATCTTCTGAGTGTCCTGGAGCGTAATAGTCATCTCCCCGAAAGGGAGGTGGAAGCTGTGAGTCTCCGGTCTCCACCTACATGATACAAAAAAGAGGACTACATGTCAGAGAATTTGAGGCGCAAATAGCCGATAAACAATGAACATGCAAGTTGCAATGGTTCATCACTTAACCTGTCAACCAGTGCAGTGATGGCCGGGGGGTTGAAGGTGGGCAACCCATGGCGAACCTGGTAAGAGATGGCGTCTAGGCCAGCCCTCTCCAGGAAGGGAGTGTACCGCTCGTCGTACTGCATGTCCAGGAACCCGTCATGGGTTCGAGGACGAAGGATGGGCAGCTCCTGTATAGAATACACCAATTTTTTTAGTTAATGCATCAATATAAACTCAAATTGTACAGGAAGTGATGAAGGCAATACCCTCCCCTCCGCGGTGAGCCGTCCTCTGTGGCTCTCCTCGTAGTACGGGTCTAGCAGGTGGAATTGCGCCATCCTAAAAAAAAAATTTGAATTTGTCAGTCCAACATACAAGTAAACAAAATATTGAACATGCATACAATATGGAAAGAATAAGAAATTAAACAAGAAACATAGCAAATTACATATGAAAAAACAACTACACGAACTATGAAACATAACGAATAACAAGCACTCGCACCTGACTAAGTGGCCAATGGCATGTGCGTGAATTGTGGCCAAGTCTACCACATCTGCTACATTGGTTCTGCTCGGGGTTAGTAAGAAAGGGGGTTGATCTCCCTCACCTCGTTCTTCCTGGAAGCTGATCCATAACCATCTTGTGTCTCGTCCTTTTCCTGGTTCCACGTTTGTTCCAACGGCTACCCGGATCCGCAATGTATTTGGGCCCGGTGTACGGTGGCCACTCTCCCTCATCCCGGTAAGGCTCGAAACGGGGAGACCACGTAAGCACAAGGTTGTCAACACTGAACTCCCGAGGTATCTTGCTCTCGTAGTCAAAGTTGCGATGCCTCGCTGCTGCCACATAATGAGAACATGGAAAGTGGTACTGCCTCGGTTTACCACATGTGCATGAGAAATCAATAAGGACAACTTTATGCCTCCTCGTCGGCCGGAGCTCTCCATCGGTCGTTGTACCACCCCTTTCTACAACCTCATAAGTGCCCGTGGCGTTGTCAAAACAATGTACCTCATGTGCCTCAGCCCTAGCCTTTGCCTTTTCAAGGTGGCGCTTCGGTTTTGGCGCCCATCTCACTTGTTTACTTTGTAGCGCCATTGCATGTGCGTGTCTTTCGTTGAACCAGGCAACAAGCTTGTAAAAGGTGAAGGATACGATAGCATTGACGGGCATACCACGTATACCCCTAAGCAAACTATTGAAGGATTCGACCATGTTGCTTGTCTGAAACTCGTACCTCCAGCCACCGTCGTCATGAGCCCTTGTCCATTTGTCGACATCTCTCATCAATCCCGTCAACCACTGTCTACCTTCTGCGTTTGTTGCAGTATTAAGCTGCTCCAACTTCTCCTGGAAGATCTTCACCTCAAGCATTCGAGCGACCTCCTCGAACAGAGGAAAGTTATCCTTCGCACCATCCTTACGGAGTAGATTCTCGGCAAGATGCCTAGTGCACCAACGGTGGTGCAAAGCTGCATACCCCGGTATCTGCTCCTGTACGGCAGAAAGTATGCCCTGGTGCCTATCAGAAATGACACCAACCTCCCTACCAGGGCCGACCACGTGCCTCCGAACGAGCCGCAAGAACCATCCCCAGCTGTCTTTGTTCTCCCTCTCAACCAAAGCAAACGCCAAAGGAACCAACGCGTTGTCTGCGTCACAGGAAATGGCTATCAGAAGTGTGCCCTGGTACTTGCCAAGAAGAAACGTACCGTCAATAGCGAAGACGGGACGACAATGCCGAAAGGCCTCGATGGACTGAGCAAAGCACCAGAAAGCACGGAAGAATATCTGCATCCCATCTTGAGTCCATTCGTTTGGTTTCGGGACGTACTCATAATGCATGCCTGGATTAACCGCTTTGATTGCATTGAAGAGTGCTGGCAACTGCAAGTACCCATCTTCCCAGTCCCCATATATCATCTTCCAGATGCGTTGCTTTGCCCTCCATGCTTTTCCATACCTTATCTCGTATCCAAATTTCTCCTTAACAATCCCAGCAAGTGTCTTCACCTTCATATTGGGTTCTCCCTTTACTATGTGACACAGTGACTTGGCAATAATGGTAGAGGTCAACTGCCGATGCTTCTGTTTGAGCTCTGCTTCGGCACAAGTGTGTGGGCCAACGATTTTTGTGATCTTGAACTTTCCCGTGACCTTCTGTTTGCTAGCACAAACCCTCCATTCACATGTCTCCTTCTCGCACACAACTGTGTACCTCCGCTCCACATAAGAATGTCTCACCTTGAATGGCCTTTTACGGATCACTGAATACTCCTGCAGCCACCTTTTCAATGCAGACAAGTCCTCAAACACCATGCCCTTCTCAATTGTCATGCTTGACCCGGCCTCAGGAGCATCTAGCAACTCGTCATCCCTTCCTTCTGCATAAGCCCCATGAGAATGCCTAAGATCGCTGAATTCATGAACTGATGGATCCCAGCCAGGGCAATAACGCCTGATCAGCTCAATATCACTTTCGGTCAGCTCTCCAAAAGGGCGGTCATCATCAGAATCAACGGCCCTTGCGATCTCGTAAGGCTCCAGATCATCCACAATTTGAATCATCTCACTGTTGGAGTCCCTGCAGACTTCTTCAACGTTGCCAGATGGAGCAACGGGAGGAACAACCACATTACCAAGAATGTTTCCTGCATCATAAGCACGACAACGATGGGATTGAGACAAAACAAAGGAATGACGGGAAAAGGCTAAAGTGTTGCTCGACACTTACTGGGCTGATTCTGGGTCAATCCCATCTCCTGAGGGGCCGCCACGACATCATCAGTCCGACATTCAACTCGAACTGGTTGAGAAATCTGAACCTCGTTCGGGGAAGATAGAGCATCGGGCACCTCAGGCACTTCTTCCACATCCACCGCAAGATCCGGTAACGGAGGGTCAAAGGGTGCCTGATCACCTAGTTCTGGTGAATAACCGTGAGGGGTGGGATCAATGGACACCTTCCGCACAACAACGTCCAAACATTTTAACTCATTCCTCATAACCAATTTGACATATTGGTCCCACTCATCCTCTGAACCAATTAAGATCAACCGCCTGAGAACTAGGTCTTTCGAACCGAAGTGAAGTAACCCCTCAACTGTGATGCTCTCCTCGTTTGCATGACAATGTAGCTTCTCCCGAGCCCTAGCAACCAACTCACTAAACGACGGCCGATCACCGAATATTAGAGGCACCCTTTGCATTTCAACAAATTGAACATTTCCATAATCATCACTTGTCACACTGCCTCCATGATATAGGGTCACTAGGTTGTCCATCTAGTTCATACAGAAAACCAAACTTAATACCTTTAATCGAAATTGGATACTAGATAGTAACTAATAAGTATCTAGTCACTAACTAAATGCTACCTAACTTCAAGCCAACAAGTTAATGTCAACATTGTAAAAAGAAAATTACCAACAAGCTAACTTCAACATGATAAAAATTCAATTAGTATGATGGTATAGTATCTGACATTGCATCCAGAGCAAGTAGGAGTTATATTGTTTCCTTCAAAATTCCTGCATTCCAAACATGCCAGGTTTTCTATTGCGGTATCGCCTTAGGATATTATTACCATACTCACAGTCTCCCACCCTCGTCCTACAGGCCCATCCTACAGGCCATAGCATCGTTTCCTCTGTCCCATTTCAACGACCAATCACACTATCTAACCATGAACACATAGCACACACAAGCAAGGGCATCAAGCAAAACCTAATGCAAGCCCATCATAATCCAAATCAAGGCTGCAAAGATCACATTTCCCATAATTGTAAACCTCCTCATCATCAACACATATCATACACAATGCTACTCCTACGTAAGAAGTAAGCATCTACTTCATATATCAACACATATCATACACATATCATACCTGCCAGGGGCGGCGGCGGGGAGGCGGGCGGCCGGGGACGCAGGCGACCGGGGACGCGCGCGGCACCAGGGGGCGGCGGCGGGGAGCCGGGGCGGCCGGGGACGCGGGCGGGGAGCGGCCGGGCCGGGGACGCCGGCGGCCGGGGACGCGGGCGGGGAGGCGGCGGGGGCCGGGGACGCAGGCAGGCGGCCGGGGACGCGCGCGGCACCAGGGGGCGGCGGCGGGGAGCCGGGCGGCCGGGAGGCGGCTGGGAGGCGGCCGGGCCGGGGAGGCGGGCGGCCGGGGACGCGGGCGGGGAGGGGAGGCGGCGGGGGCCGGGGAGGCGGCGGGGAGGCGGCCGGGCCGGGGAGGCGGGGGGCTGAGGGGACGCGAAATGAACAGGCATGCCCTCGGGTCGGGTAAGTGCCCCGAGCTCGGCGCCAAGATCCATGGCGCCGAGGTCGGCGCCACGACTTACGCGGCGCCGAGGTCGGCGCCACGACTTACGGCGCCGAGGTCCTGCCACGTCGGCGCCACGTTGGCCGCCACGGTGGTGCGGGCCTGGCACCTCGGCGCCGTGGATCACGGCGCCGAGACGTCTTACCTCGGCGCCATGAGTCACGGCGCCGAGCTCCGGGTCCAAAAACGGAATTAAAACTACCAGGGGTCTAAATGTGAATATTTTTCAAAAAAAGGGCTAAAATAGAAAAAATTCGGTGAGCATGATGGGTGATTTGACTTTCTTCCTTGGCTTCCAAATCAAGCAGACTCGGGAGGGTACTTTTCTGCATAAGGGTAAGTACACTCGTGACCTCCTGAGGCGGTTTGACATGAGTGATGGTAAGCCAGTGTCAACTCCGATGGCCTCTACGGCGTATCTTGACCCAGATGAGGATGGCGAGCCAGTTGATCAGAAAGAGTACAGAAGTATGATCGGCTCCCTTCTTTACCTCACTGCCTCGAGACCAAACATACACTTCTCCGTGTGTCTGTGTGCTCATTTTCAGGCTTCTCCTCACGTATCTCACTGCCAGGCTATGAAGCGCATCTTTCGGTACCTTCGAGCTACCATTGATTATGGTATCTGGTACTCTTCCTCCTCCTGTCTTTCCTTGAGAGCCTACTTGGACGCAGACTTTGCCGGCTGTAGGATAGATAGGAAGAGCACCTCTGGCACCTGCCAATTTATTGGCACTTCTCTTGTTTCCTGGTCCTCGAGGAAGCAGTCCGGTGTTGCACAGTCCACCGCAAAGGCCGAGTACATTGCTGCTGCCAGTTGCTGCAGCCAAGTGCTTTGGATGGCCTCGACTCTGCGGGACTTTGGGTTAGTCATAGATAGTGTTTCACTCTTTTGTGATACACTTATGCGATTAACATTGCTAAGAACCCAGTGCAGCATTCTCGGACCAAGCATATTGATATTCGATATCACTTCCTTAGAGACCATGTGGAGAAGGGTGATATAGTGCTCCAGTTTGTGGAGAGTGACCACCAGTTGGCTGATATCTTCACCAAGCCTTTGGATAGTTCGAGGTTTTCAGCTCTACGAGGAGAGCTTGGGGTGGTCTGTCCTTATGGACTGTTGTGAGGGGGAGTTTGTGCTTTACTGCTTTACTATATTGATTATGCTCTTACTCCTTTCTGTTGCACTGCATATGGGTGCATTGGGTTTAGTCCTTCTAGCATAGGTTAGAATGCTTCTCTTGCCTAGCTGCTTAGACTTCTTCCTCTCATCTTGTGATTCCAGGATGCTGCTTATTAGCTGTCTTTCTTCTCTCTAGGTGGAGCTTACTCACTTCTTGTAGGTTCTAGCGAGGGTTGGGCCACCCTCGGGTAGACAGGGTACGTGTTTGCTCTTTAGTGAGTTAGTTGATCAGTTGATAGTCCTAGAGTCATATGGGGTAAATGAGAGTCAGTCTGAGCTATAGTTTACTCTATATCTTATCTATGCTTTAAGGACTGCCCTTTCGAATTTTTTTGCCAGCTTCTCTTGGTTATTGCTTTGGTTCAGGGGGAGTTCATTTGGGAGCTTCTGACATAACTCACCTTGAACTAAAAGTTGCATCACATGTTGAGGGGGAGCTGGATTTTTCTTGCATCTTTAGCATTTCTGCATTGTAATATAACTACATTGAGCCTTGATTATTATCCTGTTATGACATGTTTACGATGCGTTACACCTTGCCATGACTTGTGCTTATTTGCTAGATTTATCATGACTTCATATGTGTAGACTAGCTTTTTCCATGATAAGTTAATTAAAATTGCTCAACTTGAATTAAAACTTGTCATGTTAGCATTTGAGTCTAGTCTGTCTTTCGTTATCCTTGTATGATTCATGTGTACCAGTGGATCTCCCTGCAGTACCTCCAACTATTATGGATCCTGTGCCAGATCGTCCACGCACAAGGCTTCAGGATGGCATACGAAAGGTAAAACAATATACTGATGGAATAATAAGATATGGTTGCTTAGCTGCAAATGGTGAACCAAATGATTTAGTTGAAGCTCTTAAGAATGATAATTGGAGGTTAGCTATGGATGAGGAATATGAATCTCTGCTTAGAAATAAAACTTGGCATCTTGTTCCTCCTGAGAAAGGCAAGAATGTGATTGATTGTAAATGGGTTTATAAGATAAAGAAAGGCTGATGGTACAATAGATAGATATAAGGCTCGCTTAGTAGCAAAAGGTTTTAAGCAAAGATATGGAATTGATTATGAGGACACATTTAGCCCTGTGGTTAAGGCAGCTACTATCAGAGTCATACTATCCATAGCAGTGTCAAAAGGGTGGTGTCTTAGACAGTTAGATGTAAAGAACGCGTTTCTTCATGGTGTTCTGGAGGAGGATGTTTATATGAAACAACCACCAAGTTATGAGCATAAGTCCCTATCACATTATATTTGTAAATTAGATAAAGCCATATATGGTTTGAAACAGGCACCCAGAGCGTGGTACTCTAGGTTGAGTGAGAAGCTACAACAGCTTGGATTTTGTCCTTCAAAGGCCGACATCTCACTGTTCTTTTATAACAAGGGCAATGTTACTATATTTTTGCTAATATATGTTGACGATATAATTGTTGCAAGTTCCTCACAGGATGCTGTTTCAGCTCTCCTAAGAGATCTAAAGGCTGACTGTGCTTTGAAGGACTTAGGACCCCTTCATTACTTCCTAGGAATAGAGGTTCGGCAGGTATGTGATGGTATTCATTTATCACAGAATAGGTATGCATCTGTAATATCTGGGCCGGCTTGGCCCAGCCCGGCCCAACCCAGCCCAAGCCGTGCCCATATAAAAGAGGCATCTGGAGAGGGGAAGAAGCAAAAACCCGATTTTGCTTTCTTCCCCGAGCTCACCTTGCGCTACTGTCGCTCTCCCCTTGCGCTGCGGTCGCCGTTCACGTTGTCGACGACGCCGCCGCTTGCTAGCCTAGCACCGCCGCTCGTTGCCTCCGACAGCCGCCGCCGCCGCTTTGCCTCGTCTGCCGCCGCTCGAGTGCGCAGTCGCCGCCCTGCCCGTGTGAGCCGCTACCGCTCGTGTGCGCCGCCATGCTCCTGCCAACGCCTCTGCTCCAGCTCGCGCGCGCCGCCGCCCGTAGCTCGCCGTCGCGCGTCGCTGTTGCCCGTGCGCCGCCGCTGCCGCGCGCCTTGCCGTCGTCTCCGTCGGTGCCGCCGTCGTGCCGCCCTCAGCTCGTCGCCGCTAGCCGCCTTTCGGCTCCCGCCGTCGCCGCCCCCTGCTCCGCCGGCTGCGCGCTGCGCAAGGGAGCGAGGGGGAGGGCCAGGTTCCGGCGAGGGAGAAGAGGAGAAGGGGGCGCGTCGGCCAGTTAGGAGGAAGAAGAGGAGGCACGGGAGTGGGGCTGAGGGAGTGAGGCGAAAGCATCGGCCGTGGAAGGGGATTAGAGGAGGAGAGAGGCTGTCGGCGTGGGAAGAAAAAGAGAGAGGGAGGGCAGGCGTGAAAAGAAGAGCTAGGTCGGTGAGAAAGTCATATGACTAGTCCGGAGTGCTCTTGAATAAGACCTACAGAGGTAGGCACTCCACGGGAGTGGAGGTTGTGACCTCGTATGAAAGAGGACGAGGCGAGTGGTCCATCGACGGGTGGACACTCCGCTATACCGGTATAAGCTACAGTTACAGAGCATACAGATGCATTGCATGATATTGCATTGCATGACAATAACAGAGACAGTGATACAGTTACAGACTGTTGTGATTTACAGTTACAGAGTTGATTTACAGTTATAGATTTGATTTACAGTTACAGTTACAGCATTGATTTACAGTTTACAGATATATAATTGAATTACAATTTACAGATATAGAATTGAATTACAGTTTACAGACATAGAATGGATTTACAGTTTATATACAGAGAATTGATTTACAGTATACAATTATAGACTTAGCTTACAGACTACAGTCATAGAGTGGGTTTACAGTTTACAGTTTGTGAAATTGATTGAACTGCTAAAGTGATGTTACTGTTTTATCGTGTGCTTGCTGAGTCTCCGGACTCACCCTTGCTTTGTCGTTGTTTTTAGGTGAAGGATGACGACATGCATGGAGTGGGATAGCACTTTTGGCACTACACATATGACATAACAGTTTAGCCGTACCCTGATGTTTTATGTTTAATTTAGTGTTAAGTCTTTTGTGGCTTGTTATTTGGTTTACTTGGCTTGTGAGCAGTAGTGATGGGTCTCACATGGTTGTGGAACCCGAAGCTTGTTTATGTTATGGTTGTGCAATATAAAGTAGTTGGTTTTGCAATTATCCTACTGTTAATTGTGGTTTGATATCTGTGGGTAATGATATAAAAGAACAGGGAAGGTGCTGCTAAAAGTTGAATTAGCAACACTTTTAAATCGGTAAGGGTGTAGCGGTAGCATCTTGGACCCTATGGAGGGTCGAGGTGTTACAGCATCGGATATTATTAAACGTGTTGGGATGTCACATTGTAAACCTGTTACTACACCTCTATCGGTTTCTGAAAAATTGAGTCTGGAAAAAGGTGAACCCCTGGGAACTGAAGATGCAACACGTTATAGGAGTATTGTTGGTGCACTACAGTACTTGACTTTGACTCGTCCAGATATTGCTTTTTCAGTGAATAAAGTATGTCAGTTTTTGCACTCTCCAACTACTGATCATTGGTCAGCAGTAAAAAGGATCTTGCGATATTTGAAATATACACAAGATGTTGGTTTGAAAATAAGGAGAAATTCTTCTATGCTTGTGAGTGCATTTTCTGATGCAGATTGGGCAGACAATGTTGATGATAGGAGATCAACCGGAGGATTTGCAGTTTACATTGGAAATAATCTTGTATCCTGGAGTGCTAGGAAACAAGCTACTGTCTCCAGATCTAGTACTGAGGCTGAGTATAAGGCGTTAGCTAATGCTACTGCAGAGATTATATGGATCCAGACCTTATTGAGAGAATTGGGAATACAATGTTCACAAGCAGCTAGGCTTTGGTGTGATAATACTGGAGCCACATACCTCACTGCTAATCTAGTTTTTCATGCTCGTACAAAACATATTGAGGTTGACTTTCATTTTGTACGGGAGCGAGTTGCACAGAAATTGCTAGATGTGCGAATCATATCTACAGAAGATCAAGTGGCAGATGGTTTTACCAAGGCGCTCACAAATAGTAAGTTAGCTCAATTCAGATACAATCTTAACTTGAGTAAGTTATGATTGAGAGGGGATGTTAGAGAAAATGTATCATATATGTGACGTGTGCCCATGATCTGGTTAAGAGTTGAACCAATCTCCTGTATGCAGTAGTTATCTAAAGATAAGTTTGTTGTAACAATAGATAGAAGTTTGCGTATAGATTGGTTCTACCTAACTGAACATGGTGCATTATCTGTAAGCATGCACGCAGGGGGCTTTTCCCTCACTACTACAGAAATCCACATTACAGACGGTTCAGAAACGTCATCACAGACGGTTTTCTGAACCGTCTGAAATTATGGGTCAGTGATAATCCAAGTTATCACAGACGGTTTTTGAACCGTCTGTGATTATGCGATATCACAGACGGTTTTTCATTAAAAACCGTCTGTGATTATGCGATATCACAGACGGTTTTGTATTAAAAACCGTCTGTGATTATCCGATATCACAGACGGTTTTTAAAAAAACCGTCTGTGATATCGCATAATCACAGACGGGTTTTAGTACAAAACCGTCTGTGATATCGCATAATCACAGACGGTTTTTAATGAAAAACCGTCTGTGATACTCCTCCCCCCAGCAGAATCTATTTCTGTTTATAGCTAGCCTCAGGAAAGGCTAGCCATGCCCTCTGAAACAAGCAGATAATCACAGACATAAACATATACAATTCACACATCTCATTTCATTTCAGATACATTTCACATCTCAATTCATTTCACAGACATAAAACATCCAATTGACAACACATTTCATTTCACAAACATAAAGCATCCATTTCGCAAATCAATTCATTGAGTTGAAATAAAATATCCATTAACAAATACACAATTGTAAAAGATCTACACTGTATTTGCACTTAGAATTACAATAAAAAATCATTCTGGGCAGTGGAACTCTCCATCTGATCTTACGACTTTTGACCACAAAAACCAAATGAGCTCTCCTCGAATTTTTGCAAAATCCGGCTGTGTCAATGCAGATGTAGAGATGGACGCAGCCTGTCGATAGGAATATCAACGCGCGCATATATAAAACTGACATGTATGAAATAAATGTGGGAAGATTGACAAACCTTAGAATTAGTGATCTTGGTGGAATCGAGGAGTAGTCTCATATGGTGGCACACGTAGTATCCACACATGTTGCCCGGCTCCTGCTGGTGGCACTGCAAAAAATATAATGTGTTAAATCAAGTGGCATTACTACTATGTGTTGTATATGATTAATTAATGTGTAGCTAGCGAATACCCGAAACTTGCGATCATGTTTCAAGGCCTTGGCCCCTGTCGTCGAGTCACGTGTTTGTTGAACGTATGTGGCGAACGACCTTCGTTATTCGAAAAAGTTAGATTAGTTATTCGGAAGGAAAGAAAGAGTACAATGTCTTCTATGAAGCCATAGTACGAGTTTCTCGACCCATCGGTACTGAATGCATCTATGCGGACACCGCTGTTCTGGTTAGTGCTCTTGACATCCTGAGACTGCGTATAGAATGTGTACCCATTTATGTCATATCCTTGCCATGTCACAACTGTAAATGTCGGCCCTTTTGCCAACCATGTCAGCGTCTCACTTGGCGAGCTCCTAGCGATTTGCTTCTTCAACCATTGGTTGAACCGACGGTTGTGTTGCCTCATGATCCAAACATCCGGCCGCTCCGGATTCTATTGCCGAAGCACACCCTTGTGCTGGTCCACATAAGGCGCCACTTCAGTCATGTGTTGCAACACCGTGAAATGGGCTTGAGTATACATGTCCATATCTGGAGTGATTGCTTTCCTTCCGATAGTTCCGAGACCCTTCAGCCTCCCCTCGTGACGAGATTGAGGGACACCTATCGGCTGAATCTGAGCCATATAATCGACACAAAACTCAATGAACTCTTCGCTTGCATAACCTTCGACGATGCTGCCCTCCGGCCGAGAACGATTCCGTACGTAGGACTTGAGAATTCCCATGAACCTCTCAAATGGGTACATGCTACATAGGAATACGGGCCCGCACATTTTTATCTCCCACACAATGTGAACAATGAGATGGACCATGATATCGAAAAACGAAGGAGGGAAATACATTTCAAGGTGACATAGAGTCATCACCACCTCGTCTTGCAGAGCATCTAGTCCTTCGGGATCGATGACCTTTTGAGCAATTGTGTTAAAGAAATAACATAGCCTCATGATTGTCTCTCGGACTTTGATCGGCAAAATATTTCTAATTGCAATAGGGAGCATCTGTGTCATCAGCACATGACAATCATGAGACTTCATGCCATTTAACTTCAAATCTTGCATCGAAACAAGTTTCTTCACGTTGCCGGAGTAACCAGGCGGAACTTTGACACCATGCAAGCACTGGCACAGTTCTGTTTTCTCAGCCTTGGACAGAGTGTAACACGCAGGGGGAAGGTACGTTCGTGCATTATCAGTGCATGTCGGTGCTAACTCAGGCCTGATGTGCATATCAGCCAAGTCAAGCCGTGCGTTGACGCCGTCCTTTGTTTTATCACGGATGTTCAGTAAGAGACCAATCAAGCTGTCGCACACATTCTTTTCTACGTGCATGACGTCGATGCAGTGCCGAACATCTAGGTACTCCCAATAAGGTAAGTCTCAAAATATTGATCTCTTCTTCCAGGTGTTCTTCTCATGAGCCCTCAATTTACGCCCCTTTCCGAGGACAACATCTAAATCCTTAACCATATCATAAACCTCGCGTCCCCTTAAATGCCTTGGAGCTGAACCGTCTTCCTTCTCTCCGTCAAATTGTTTCTTCATCTTGCGGTATGGGTGAGCCCTCCGAAGGAACCGGCGGTGACGCATGTAGACAGTTTTGCGTGAGTGTCTCAGCCACACACTCTCGGTACCATCTAAACAGTGAGTACAAGCTTTGGCACCTTTTATACTATGGCCCGATAGGTTACCAAGGGCAGGATAATCATTTATGGTGCAGAACAATAAGGAGCGCAGAGTGAAGTTCTCTCGTTTGTATGCATCCCATACCTGTACCCCTTCGTTCCACAGTACTTTTAGATCTTCCACCAACGGTGCTAGGAACACATCGATATCATTCCCAGGTTGTTTTGGCCCTTGGATAAGTATCGACAGCAAAATGTACTTTCGCTTCATACACAACCAAGGAGGAAGGTTATAGATGCAGAGAGTCACGGGCCATGTGCTATGTCGGCTGCTCATGCTACTGAATGGATTCATTCCATCTGTACTCAGTCCAAACCTTATATTCCTTGGTTCTGCACCGAACTCTGCAAAACTCCTATCGATGTTTCTCCACTGCGCGGAATCAGCAAGGTGTCTTAGCATTCCATCCTTCTTGCGCTCCTCCGAGTGCCAACGCAGCAGTTTTGCCTCCTTTGGATTTGCATAAAACCTTTTCAAATGGGGAATTATAGGAAAATACCATGCCACCTTAGCAGAGGTCCTTTCTTCGCCTCTGTTCCCTCGCCATCATCTGATTGATTGTTACGTTTGTATCGGGATGTGTTGCACACCGGACATACATGCATGTTTGCATACTCTTTACGGTAGAGGATACAGTCGTTCGGGCATGCATGTATTCTTTCTACTTCCATTCCCAACGGACAAAGAACCTTCTTGGTTTTATACGTGGTTTTAGGCAACTCATTTCCCTCCGGAAGCATGTCCGCTAAAAGACCTAGCAGCGCCGTGAAACTCTTGTCGGACCAACCGTTGCTTGCATTCAATTTCAACAGTTCAAGCACGCCCGACAACCTCATGTACTTGCAGCCCGAGTACAAAGGTTTCTCTGAGTCCTCCATCAAGCCACGGAATTTAACATACTCTCTCTCATCATAGTTCTCTTCTACATCGCGAAGCACCGCTAGCCGCCCTTCGGCTCCCGCCGTCGCCGCCCCCTGCTCCGCCGGCTGCGCGCTGTGCAAGGGAGCGAGGGGGAGGGCCAGGTTCCGGCGAGGGAGAAGAGGAGAAGGGGGCGCGTCGGCCGGTTAGGAGGAAGAAGAGGAGGCACGGGAGTGGGGCTGAGGGAGTGAGGCGAAAGCATCGGCCGTGGAAGGGGATTAGAGGAGGAGAGAGGCTGTCGGCGTGGGAAGAAAAAGAGAGAGGGAGGGCAGGCGTGAAAAGAAGAGCTAGGTCGGTGAGAAAGTCATATGACTAGTCCGGAGTGCTCTTGAATAAGACCTACAGAGGTAGGCACTCCACGGGAGTGGAGGTTGTGACCTCGTATGAAAGAGGACGAGGCGAGTGGTCCATCGACGGGTGGACACTCCGCTATACCGGTATAAGCTACAGTTACAGAGCATACAGATGCATTGCATGATATTGCATTGCATGACAATAACAGAGACAGTGATACAGTTACAGACTGTTGTGATTTACAGTTACAGAGTTGATTTACAGTTACAGATTTGATTTACAGTTACAGTTACAGCATTGATTTACAGTTTACAGATATATAATTGAATTACAATTTACAGATATAGAATTGAATTACAGTTTACAGACATAGAATGGATTTACAGTTTATATACAGAGAATTGATTTACAGTATACAATTATAGACTTAGCTTACAGACTACAGTCATAGAGTGGGTTTACAGTTTACAGTTTGTGAAATTGATTGAACTGCTAAAGTGATGTTACTGTTTTATCGTGTGCTTGCTGAGTCTCCGGACTCACCCTTGCTTTGTCGTTGTTTTTAGGTGAAGGATGACGACATGCATGGAGTGGGATAGCACTTTTGGCACTACACATATGACATAACAGTTTAGCCGTACCCTGATGTTTTATGTTTAATTTAGTGTTAAGTCTTTTGTGGCTTGTTATTTGGTTTACTTGGCTTGTGAGCAGTAGTGATGGGTCTCACATGGTTGTGGAACCCGAAGCTTGTTTATGTTATGGTTGTGCAATATAAAGTAGTTGGTTTTGCAATTATCCTACTGTTAATTGTGGTTTGATATCTGTGGGTAATGATATAAAAGAACAGGGAAGGTGCTGCTAAAAGTTGAATTAGCAACACTTTTAAATCGGTAAGGGTGTAGCGGTAGCATCTTGGACCCTATGGAGGGTCGGGGTGTTACAGCATCGGATATTATTAAACGTGTTGGGATGTCACATTGTAAACCTGTTACTACACCTCTATCGGTTTCTGAAAAATTGAGTCTGGAAAAAGGTGAACCCCTGGGAACTGAAGATGCAACACGTTATAGGAGTATTGTTGGTGCACTACAGTACTTGACTTTGACTCGTCCAGATATTGCTTTTTCAGTGAATAAAGTATGTCAGTTTTTGCACTCTCCAACTACTGATCATTGGTCAGCAGTAAAAAGGATCTTGCGATATTTGAAATATACACAAGATGTTGGTTTGAAAATAAGGAGAAATTCTTCTATGCTTGTGAGTGCATTTTCTGATGCAGATTGGGCAGACAATGTTGATGATAGGAGATCAACCGGAGGATTTGCAGTTTACATTGGAAATAATCTTGTATCCTGGAGTGCTAGGAAACAAGCTACTGTCTCCAGATCTAGTACTGAGGCTGAGTATAAGGCGTTAGCTAATGCTACTGCAGAGATTATATGGATCCAGACCTTATTGAGAGAATTGGGAATACAATGTTCACAAGCAGCTAGGCTTTGGTGTGATAATACTGGAGCCACATACCTCACTGCTAATCTAGTTTTTCATGCTCGTACAAAACATATTGAGGTTGACTTTCATTTTGTACGGGAGCGAGTTGCACAGAAATTGCTAGATGTGCGAATCATATCTACAGAAGATCAAGTGGCAGATGGTTTTACCAAGGCGCTCACAAATAGTAAGTTAGCTCAATTCAGATACAATCTTAACTTGAGTAAGTTATGATTGAGAGGGGATGTTAGAGAAAATGTATCATATATGTGACGTGTGCCCATGATCTGGTTAAGAGTTGAACCAATCTCCTGTATGCAGTAGTTATCTAAAGATAAGTTTGTTGTAACAATAGATAGAAGTTTGCGTATAGATTGGTTCTACCTAACTGAACATGGTGCATTATCTGTAAGCATGCACGCAGGGGGCTTTTCCCTCACTACTACAGAAATCCACATTACAGACGGTTCAGAAACGTCATCACAGACGGTTTTCTGAACCGTCTGAAATTATGGGTCAGTGATAATCCAAGTTATCACAGACGGTTTTTGAACCGTCTGTGATTATGCGATATCACAGACGGTTTTGTACTAAAAACCGACTGTGATTATCCGATATCACAGACGGTTTTTTTTAAAAACCGTCTGTGATATCGGATAATCACAGACGGTTTTTAGTACAAAACCGTCTGTGATATCGCATAATCACAGACGGTTTTTAATCGTGAGAACGTTTAGAAAAGCTAAAAATCGTGAGCTATAGGTCACGCTTTCGGCTAAATGTCCTCCGAAAAATAAAATCCCTGGACTGCTCTGGTAACCTCGGAACGACTAGAAAAACTAAAAATCGTGACATACAAGTCACGTTTTTGGCCAAATTTGCTAAAAACGACAAAAATACCCGAACTGCTCCGGTAACCCCGGAACGACTAGAAAAGCTGAAAATCGGGAGCTATAGGTCACGCTCTCGGCCAAATGTGATGCCAAAAAAATCTCCCGAATCCTCCGGTCACCCCGAAATGACTAGAAAAGCGGAAAATCATGAGCTATGGGTCACTCTTTCGGCCAAATGTGATGCGAGAAATATCCCAGGAATCCTTCAAAAACCCCGGAACGATTAGAAAAGTTGAAAATCATTAGCTTAGAGGTCACGCTTTCGGCCAAATGTGTTCCGAAAAATAAAAATCGCCGGACTGGCCCGATAACCCAGGAACGACTAGAAAAGCTAAAAATCGTGAGCTATAGGTAAAAATCAGAACGTCTCTAGTACATCCATGCCCTATCCTTCTCTAACTTCTTCCTATATATGCCAATAAAATAATAAAAACATGACTGCGTATTTTGTTGTGTTAATTAAGACCTCAATTAAAATAAAAGAAGACGAAGAAATTAAACAAGATCTTGTAATCATACAAACATATCAATCACATTCTTTCTCTCTCTCTCTCTCTCTAAGTGTAGAAGAGCTAGATCTAGATCTAGAAGCATTCCCCTAAACCCATGAGCCTAAAAAACATGAAATTGGTGCTAGATAATGGGAAAATCATTTGAAGCTACTCCATTGCACAAAGTATCGCCACTAATTTGAGCTCAATTGACAAAAAAATGGGGAAGAACACCATGGGAGCTCTCATGCAACCAAACCCTAATTAAGCTCTAAATCAAGGGGAGAAACTTGGAAAAGAAGGTAAGAATAGCATAAACTCACCTTAGAGAGCCACCTCCTCCAAGGAAATCAAGAGCAGAACCTCCCCCCCTGTATTTAGTGTTTTTGGAGCTCACCACGAGCTCCTCTCGGGCAAGTCCGGTTGGAACAGTCTCCCACGACCCGTGCTACAGTGCGGTCGTGCGGTACCACACCGCACGACCGGGACACATGTCGGCCGCTCGTAAACGCGCGGTGGGGAGGGGTCCAAATCCGGAATTTTTTTGATTTGGGGGTCAAAAATGGAATTTTGGGTCATTAGGGGTCTAGATGTGTCAAGAATTCGAAGAAGGTGGCTCGGACTTATACTGTACGCATTTGTGCTGGCGGGCCGTAAGCCGCCGGCCCCCTACCCTTTTGTGCTGGCGGTCACAGTAAAACAGGGGCACCAGTACAAATAGTTTCTGTACTAGTGCCAGTTTATTCATCCAAAAACAAAAAATGGAACGTGCTTAATTCATCTATGAATTTGGTTTTGAGTACCATCCTTTACATCTATCGGATTGTCTTTGTGAAGAGATAGTACTATTGTTCTCCGCTTATGAAAGATGCAAGGACGTCAACTTTGAGATATTTTGATCTCGCCATATTATTGGTGTTAGGGTGCAAACCCAATTCCCATATCGGCTAGATAAGGGAGAAGTGACTCGTTTCAAGAGTTGAATAAGACCAATTGGTATGAGGCATTTTAGGAAGGAGCCCAAGAATAAATCCGTGAGGGCTTGGCCCAAAGCGGACAACATCATACTAATTGGAAAAAGTCTTTTTTACCCCCTCAACTATGGCTGGAGTTTGCTTTTCCGCCCTCAACCGCAAAACCAGATATTGACACCCCCTCAACTATCCAAACCGGTTAAGTTTTCCCCCTCGATTGTTTTATCAGTGGTTTTGGGCCATTGGACCGACGTATGAGCCTCTGTATGTCGCGGAAAAAGCTAGGTACACCCAGAGCTACACACAAGACTTTGCAAAATTAAATTCTTATTTGTATTTAATTTGCCTATTTGCTAAATTTTAAATCGATTTTTAATTCGTTCTTATGATGTATATACACATTAGTACCAGTGCAAGGAAGGGTATATCCCCTAATATTTATGTATGGAGTTTTTATTTCGTTTTAATTCCGGCATGTATGGAGTTTGCACATCTTGTTTGTTCTATGCCACTAATATTTTATAACTTCTTTTCCCCTAAAGTGTGTGAGACAGGAACCGGGGAACAACTTATGCGGATATAACGTTTGTGATTTCATGCACAATTTGTAAAAGATAAGGTGGTGAGCTCCGATATCCAAGTACGTAAACACCATTCACAATTTAATGTTTCTCGTTGTGTTCGAGCGTTGATTTAATATATATTTTTTCATATTCTACAAATGACACATGATGACGACGAAGGATTCACTCTGCCCGTCTGATAGGATCAAGGCTATTCAAGAGCAACTCATAGGATTCATATTGGACGAGATCGTAAATCCCCAAGGAGAATTCCACCACGATGGACGTAATATTCGACCATCCTCACATTAACTGAAATATATGTAATATATGCAAATGTTTTATATATATATATATATATATATATATATATATATATATATATATATATATATATATATATATATATATATATATAGGGAACATATCTAGTGCTAATATCCATTTGGGTGTTAACATGCTAATGCTGCTAAGGATCGTTAGATCTGCCCCGTACGGCCTGGATTCTTGAGGGTGGAAGCACCCAATCCACTTATGAAATTTTGCGAAAACCCCCTACCGGTTCGCAATCTTTTTTCCGCCGCCCACCCCCCGCGCGGGCGCGTCGTTCCGCCTCCCATCCCCCTTTCCGCAAGCCTTGGAGGCTCCCCCTCCCGTTCTCGTCTGCCCTCCCCGCGTCGGAGTCGGTCGCCGCCTACCTCAACCGCCGGCGTGAACCGCCTCCCCCGGCCTCCACCACCACGCCGCCCTCTCGCCTCCGCACCACCGCCGCCTACCTCAACCACCGGCGTGAACCGCCTCCCCCGACCTCCACCACCACGGCCGCCCTCTCGCCCCCGCACCACCGCCGCCCTCTTCTGGGTTTGGGTGACGGCGCCGCTCCCAAACTGTGGAGTTGTGGTGGAGTTGTGACTATAGGACTGGAAGGAAAAGTCAGAAATGAAAGCAGCTCAACAACAGATGCTGAAGTGGAGGAAGGAGAAGGACGAGGATAGAAGGGACGAGACTATCAAAAGTAACATCCCGAGAAATCCGCATCCGTCGGCCAACAGGATCGCAACAACGATATCCCTTGTGCTCAGCACTGTAGCCCAGAAAAACGCACTCAACTGACTGAGCGGTCAGTTTGGTGCGCTCACGAGGTGCAAGAAGGACATAGCACACACACCCAAAGAGGTGAAGTCTGGAGTAATCAGGACATCGCACACACACCCAAGGAGGGCTAAATGTTGATCAAGAAAGTGGCAGTAGAAACAGCCTCTGCCCAAAAATGTGGTGGAACAGCAGAAGCAATCATGAGGTGTAATTACACCCTATGTCGTATCTCTTAATGTAGGGAGTATCTCGCGTAACGGAGGGTATGTACGTGTAGTATACGAGTATTTAAGACCATCCAGGTGGTATGAACAATTTTTCAGAGGTGGTATGTACATTTTTTCAACATACTCTTTTTTATGCGCGTATATAAAGGTATTTACAAAATACGCTAAAAACTATGGACTCCTTTACAAGTTTTTCATGTGGTTCACATTGGAGTATCTTATAATTAATATACAAATATACCTAAAGTGATAAAGGAGTATTTCAAGTTTGTTTAGGTGGTATATTAGAGGTGGGTGTAATTACACCCGGGTGTAAAAGGTTTTTTTCCCTATATATATAATATGTAAAAAACAGCAGTAAATGTAATATATGTAAATAATAGTATAGTAGTATATTATATATATGTAAATAATAGTATACTAGTATATTGTATACATGTAATGCCTTTAATTGCGTGATGCACTACTACAGAAAAGGTCATCACAGACGGTTCGAAAACATCATCACAGACGGTTTTGTGAACCGTCTGCATTTATGGGTCAGTGATAATCGAAGGTCATCACAGACGGTTTTCGAACCGTCTGTGATTGTCAGCTATCACAGACGGTTTTTGAGTAAAAACCGTCTGTGATAGCTGATAATCACAGACGGTTTTTAGTTACAAACCGTTTGTGATACTGATCATGACAGACGGTTTTTGAGTAAAAATCGTCTGTGATAACTGATAATCACAGACGGTTTTTAACTAAAAACCGTCTGTGATTATCAGCTATCCCAGACGGTTTTTACTCAAAAACCGTCTGTGACATTCCCTTCAACCCCTACACATATTTCTGTTTATTGGCTAGCCTCAGGAAATGCTAGCCATGCCCTCTGAAACAAGCAGATAAACAAGTATATGTATACATACAATTCACATCTCAATTCATTTGACAAACATCCAATTCACATCACATTTCATTCACAGACATAAGGCATCCATTTCGCAAATGAATTAATTGAAATGAAATAAAATATCCATTTACAAATTCACAATTACAGAGTGATAAGAGCAATAAAAAATCAATCTGCGCAGTGGAACTCTCCATCTGATTTTATGACTTTAGACCACAAAAACCAAATGAACTCTCCTCGAATTTTAGCTAAGTCCGCCTGTTCCAATGCAGATTTAGAGATGGGCGCAACCTGTAGATAGGAATATCAACACGCGCACATATAAAACCTGACATGTATGAAATAAATGTGGGAAGATTGACAAACCTTAGAATTAGTGTTCTTGCTGGAATCGAGGAGTAGTCTCATATGGTGGCACACGTAGTATCCACACGTGTTGCCCGGCTGCTGCTGGTGGCACTGCAAAAAATAGAATGTGTTAAATCAAGTGGCATTACTACTAAGTGTTGTATATGATTAATTAATGTGTAGCTAGCCAATACCCGAAAATTGCGATCATGTTTCAAGGGCTTGGCAGCTGTCGTCGAGCCACTTGTTTGTTGAACGTATGTGATAAACGACCTTCGTTATTCGAAAAAGTTAGATTAGTCATTCGGAAGGAAAGAAAGAGTACAATGTACAATGTACTTACCTATCGAGTATTTCGGCGATAGCTGTGTACTTGGATTTGTTCTTACTTAGAGAATCTAGAGCAACCAGGAAAGTCTGAATCTTCAAAGCTCAATCTCTGCCTCTTCCCACCAAATTAACTGGCCTGAAATCGCCTAGCTTCCTCCCGAGTGAAAAAGTGCGCAACAGTGGCTAGATCTGGATCGAAATGAAGACAGATGCGGTCTGAGCAGCGCAATAAATGCCTTAGCCATTATCACAGACGGTTTTTAGTTAAAAACTGTCTGTGAATTGTCACAGACGGTTTTTAATTAAAAACCGTCTGTGATAACCAGCTTATCACAGACGGTTTTTATTAAAACCGTCTGTGCTAAATATTATCACAGACGGTTTTTTATAAAAAACCGTCTGTCATAAGCTTCAAGTCAGAACGTTTCGTGTTTTGATCGTCTAATTAACGTCTCTCGATCGTTATACGAAGCGTCTATATCATTAATGTTTGAGTATACGAACCGTCTGTGCTAAAGGTTAAATATGTGCGCCTAATCCAGTTCTCTTCTACGTACGTACAATATGGCTTCTACTATTCTTGTGATCATCTCCTTCCTCTCATCTGTTCATCAAGAATTGTTCGGCCGGAACCTTACACAGGCGGCCAGCAATTTGCATCTCGAGCAGCTTCTCCGCACACGCCCTGCTCTCCTTCCCCGACTTTCTTGCATCCGTCAGCTCGACCTGATCATCCGCCGTCGACGGAGGCGTCTCGCTGCTGCTCAAGAAAGGGAAACAACCCTTACCCTGGTTCTTCTCCACAATGTGCGCAAAGCGGAAGAAGCTCTACACGCATTGGAGAGACTGATGGATAGCCTTGCCGATCAAGCAGAAACGACAGATTCTGAGGAATCTTTTCATGCTATCCTCTACGACATTACGGGCTGTGCTACTGATTATTTGCCCAGGCTGGAGGAGGAAGTGCTGAGGACAAGGACAATCTTAACGGCGTTCGAGAAGTCAGTGGCTGATCCTCCAAGTCCCAAAGTCGAAGAAGAAGCGTACGAAGCCCAAAAGATTACAATCTGGGAAACTCTTTACCTGTGCGACTTTTGTAGTAAATTTGCCTCTAATTGAAACTAATAAATTTGCCTTTAATTTGTGATCTCTTGTCTCAGTAGTTCTGTAGTTAAGTTATTAGAAGCAATGTGTACTTATATATTAACCTCTGATCATGAACAGAATATGACAGACAAAGGGACATCACAGACGGTTCTTGTTAAAAACCGTCTGTGAACATTAACAGACGGTTCTTAACAACAACCGTCTGTGATAGTCTACACAACACAGACGGTTTTGAATAAAAACCGTCTGTGATACTCGTTTTATCCGACGCCACTAACACAGACGGTGTCCAAATTAAAACCGTCTGTGTTAGTGTCAATCACAGACGGTTTGACAAAACCGTCTGTGATTGGCCGTCTAGTATTAGGCTTTCTGTTGTAGTGATGGATCGTATGATATTATTTGGTTTCATACATTTTCAACTCGGTCGAGAACTTTATGTACGTATAGCAGTGTACGTGGTACGCACAAGGGGTACGTGTAGCAGCGCATGTAAAATAAACATCAATAAAGAAATGAATTGAAAGGTAAATGCAGAAAACCCTTTAGTACCGGCCGCCTACGCAGCGCACGTGGCGGCCCCTTTAGTACCGAGTCATGCAACCGGTACTGAAGCCCGAGGCTTTTAGTCTCGGTTCCCCAGTACCGGTTGCATAACCGGTACTGAAGGGGAAACCCACCCGGTATTAAAGGGGTTTCTCCAGTAGTGGTATTTTGCAAAGTCTTGTGTGCAGCCCTGAGTGTACCTAGCATTTTCCGCAACGCAAAGAAGCGGGTCTGACAACCCAAAACTACTGATGAAACAAAAAGGGGGGACTTAACTGGTTTGGATAGTTGAGGGAGTGTCAGTATCTGGTTTTGCGGTTGAGAGGGAAAAAAACGGACTCCTGCCATAGTTGAGGGGGGGTAAAAAGGACCTTTTCCTACTAATTGGATATGTGGACGACGACACAGCCAGGGCCCAACAATTGGAGCTGTGCATTGGATCACATTCATTAGGTGATGAAGCATTAGTTCAATTAAATATTTTGGATTGTACTATATATTGGAGTTACCAATATCCATAATGTACGTACCGTTTGACAATTATATTATTGAAACTTCCGTTTCTGTCATGAAATTAAAGTACTATATATTTTCTAATAACTTTATTCATAGTAAGAAGGTCAAAGCCTTCACTTTAAGATTACATAGATTTAGATATAGGTATAGGAGAACTTCAACGTGGTACAAACTTGTGGGGCGAATCCATCACCCATTTATATGGTACTCCATTACACAAGGATTGGTTCCACAGCTGATTGTTTTATTCTAGCATAGATATCTTAATTTTAGTTTCACTCCATTTGGAAAATTGCACGCGCGTTAACGGTAGTGCCTTCACCGATCTCACTCATGGAAGCATATCCATAGCCCTTATCAGTAGAGCTGCGATCTGAATTTTCCAGCCTCTGATGGTAGATATAATTCCAGTGCGGAGGGAAGTGCCCTTCCTCACGGATTTCGGTGTACACCTGCATACATAAAATATAAGAATATGCACTAGTAGAGTTTAAGATATACGCCATGTTTTTTCAGTTGAAAAAATATACTAATTAGTAAATTCAATTGGATTTAGTTTAGATTAGTTTATTTATTTGTACGAGTTTAATTCAAATGAATTGAGATGCGAATACGAACATATTCCCTTGTCCCTAAATAAAATTCACACTGTAAATGGGCACACATGTTAATTCATATTTTAAATCATTAATATTCTCGTAAAATTATATGAATCTGATTTTTAATGTACTTATCAAGACGAATCAAACAAGATCTTATATCGTTTTAATTAAAAGAATTATCATTTGCAGCTCTATAAATGCATCACTTGCCAACTAAATTTCACCTTTTACTTTTGATTACATATAAATTTATGTATTATTAATAGATTAGTCATTCTAACTCATACTAATAATTAATTGGAGCATGAACGAAGAGAAATAAGTAAGGTACGTACAACATTTTGAGATAAGCGCGCGCGCAGTATTTACCGTGTTGTCACCAATGTACGGGATGCTCCAAGTGAACAACCAATCGCACGAGCTGCTGCCGGAGGGGACCTTGGTACGATACACAACGGCACCAGCTGAACCAGCTGGTGCCGTTGGGTGGACGTGGAGGTATGCCCCCCATTGCCCATTCTGAATCACTGCTGGGTAGGGTGTATCATAGATATGGCCGTGCCAATCATTGTAGGTAACAAACTTCAAAGTGGTGCCGGTGGCATTGTAGATGAGGCATTTTGTAGATATTCCATCACCGTACCTAGTAGTTCAAATTCATTGAGTTCATATAAGTTCAGTTCTTTTCAGACGAATCAAACAGAGTCGGCCTGATCAATAGTAATTTAGAATTAAAAATAAAAATGTTTGTATTTTCCCTGTCTTGAATTCAGTTGGCAATAACTTAAGTAACGTTAATCGCCAAATAAAAGTCCATATATAAAACGAAATCTATTTTTTGGTGCGTATATATGTACCCACCGATCGATCAAAAAGCCAACGTTTTCACTAGCTAGTCTAAATTTTTGTATTGCAACAAGAACCAGAAATAATTAAGTAGCCACTACATAAACCATGCATATACAAACCTGTCCTTGAGGTTGTCGACGAACTTTTGTGCATTGGTATCCTTACCACCGGCGTTGATCATCTTCATGGCATAGTCTGCAACATCTTTTTGGGTAATGGGTTCCTTATACTCTCCGGTGGCTTTCAACGTCTCCACTGAGATGGGGGTACCAAATACTCCGGAGGCCATCCTCTTGTTTCTTTGCTTTGTATATTCTGTATAGTTTAGCTCTCAACGTCTCCACTGAAATGATCGATACTCCCTTCATGCCGTTTTATAAGCTAGGTGCCTGTGGTAAAAGTTCACCTACCATACCAAAACGAGGTGGTGGGAGCCTCGTCGCCCAACAATAGAAATAAGATAAGGTCTGAAAATGGAAAGGGAAGAGGACTGGAATACAGGTATAATATAATTGTGGGTCCAACAAACCACTAGTATAGTGGCTTGGCTTGCGTCGTACGTGCAACTGTGTTTCTTTTGTTTTTCACTGCCGCGGCCGCCGCCACCACCCGTGGTGCCTCCCCTTTTCTTATTCTTTCTCCAGTCGTGCTCCTCCTCTTCTTCTTCAACTCCCTTTCTGTCGTAGCACCAGCAACGCGCTACCATCCATGCTAGCTTAGCAAGCCTCTCTCTCTCTCTCTCTGCGCTGGCTTTACATCCAACAGAATCTTTTGGCTCTTCTTCTCCCTTTCTGCTGTCCATCCATGCTAGCTTAGCAAGCCCCTCTCTCTCTCTCTCTCTCTGTGCTGGCTTTACATCCAACAGAATCTTTTGGCTCTTCTTCTCCCTTTCTGCTGTCCATCCATGCTAGCTTAGCAAGCCCCTCTCTCTCTCTGCGCTGGCTTTACATCCAACAGAATCTTGCACCGGTGGTGGTGAGAAGCGCGAAAGCTAGGTCTCATCTTTTGATGCTCATCACTGTGATTCGCGTGGCCTCCTTTCCGCCCTACTAGCATAGCATCGACACATACATACTTTCACTGTGATTCATCATCTCTAGCTTGTTCAGTTCCTTAATCAGGTCCTCCGATCCACACATACAGCCTGCAATTCGCTATACAGCCTGAGCCTGGCCTTAGGACAAGGAGCTCTCAACGTCTCCACTGAAATGATCGATAATCCCTTCATGCCGTTTTATGTACAATGCAGGCGCTTAGAGAGACGCTTAGCAATAAAAAAACTGATTTTTCTTGCCACATAGGATAGATAAGGTGCTTATTTTGAAGCACCGATGCTTAGTAGGTGCTTATTTTGAAGCACTGATGCTTAGTAGGTGCTTATGTGTATAACTATATCTATTAATAGATAATATAGAATCTAAACACCCACGGAAGAGACGCTTGTATTAGAGGAAATAACTTTTGCATGGATACTTGATGATGTGGATATATTCTTTTTCTTTAAGCATTCATATGTAAGCATCTTGTATTGTATAATATACATGTCCTAAGGCGCCTGTGGTAAAAGTTCACCAACCATACCAAGACGAGGTGGTGGGAGCCTGCACAAGATTAATTGCTTCACGAGCCACGCCGTTCGCGGTGATTGGTTGAGTCTACAAATCTGCATGCAAAGTTGATGGCTGCGACACACATCCCGGCCGAGCATGGTAACTGTGACGACGGGTTTCATTCAGATGAAACTCTATGAAACCTTTTCATTTTGTAGATATACAATAAGATGCCGTGCGTAAGCAATGACGTTATTGGAGCAGCAAGTTGGCGAGGAATCTTTATCAGCGTGAGCAATGACGTTATCACGCTCCAATAACGTCATTGCTTACGCACGTGATGGAATCAATCCACGTGGCGTGCTTCTCGACAGATAATTGCTAGTCCTTGATAAATCAGAAAAACCCACATTCATCGCACAATTACCGCTGATAAAGATTCCTCGCCAACTTGCCGCTCAAAGTTTCCTCCCATCGGTTTTTTTAGAAAACCCACTGTATTTTTTTTTATTAAACCTGCAGTCGTATGTATCTTTGCCCCCAATCCCTTCCGCACCTCTGCGCCCTCCGGCGACGGCCACCCCAACTCATGCAACCCGTACTGAAGCCCGAGGCTTTTAGTCTCAGTACTGGTTGCATAACCAGTACTAAGGGGCCGGGGTTTCTCCAGTAGTGACAGGTCGAGCTGCTCAGCCACCTTTTCAGCCATCGGCTCCAGCTCCTCTGATCTACTAGCTTCCGATCGATCCCCAAGTCGATCGGCTGAGGTGCAGCCGGCCGCTATCCCTTCCCCGACCGCAAATGCAGAGGGAGGGTGACAAATTTTGAGTGCAACCATATTATATTGTACTATACTTGTATACTCATTTTCCTTCACCACTAAGCTGTCCTAAAAATCTTAGAATATATGACACTCTTTGTGGGATCGATGGAGGCTAGTACTGTATAACGTCACGTCGTTATTATTTAGGCCGCTCGCTCACATCTTTTGCTAGCTAGGACGTTGCAATAATGATAATAGAGGAATTAATGGGTCTAGTCAATAACGGAACGGAACGGCGTTCAGCTGAACAAAGATGACCTAACCAATAAACTGGAAACAACAGGACATGGCACTATGGCAGCCTCTATAAGAACTAACCTGCAGTAAGCTAGAATCCCAAGCAAACACAGGCTGGTCCAACTTGCAAAAATTGTGAATTGGTAGCTAGGTACGTTTCTTGCTTGCTTCTTCATCTTAATTTCTCCACTGTCGACGTTGATGCAAGCTTTTCGATCGCCTCTCTAATCTCCACGTGATCTGCTTCAGTTCTTGTTTGTTTCTATCTTTCTCTAGGTCTGTTGTTCCATTTCTTCTCTCCTCCTCCCTCTAGCAATTTTCTAGTCCCAGATCCGAGCCATATATAGTCGGCTCCGCGGTTTGTGGTATTGAGTCAAAAAAATTCAGCTCAACAGAGCCATTCTAATGCAAAATGGTGCAGGAAAATGCCTGCCCATGGTGATAGAACAGATGGGTTTAGATATGGATATAGGAGATACGTTTGCCTTTGCCATGAATTTTTGCTCACTGATCTAGATGAATTTATACTATAATCACCCGGCCATGGCCTTCTGGAATGTTGAAGAACTGGTAAGCGCGCGGTATCTATATATCCATCCATTTATTCAAGACATCTGAAATTATTCCACGGCATTTGGAGTTAATTTGGACCTCCATCACCAATTAATAGATTAGCTTGCATTGATATATCAATGACTTTTTCCATGCATGCATGCATGCATGGTTTGGTCACAAATTAACCACTCGATCGGACGGCCGGCCGGACAAAAAACCGTGGATATGCTGTTGGCTCCAGCTTACCGTTGAAACCACGTCGCTTCTTGCGCTCTACTCGAACTGTGCGCAGGCATTGGAGTCTCTCAGAGCTCTTGAAAAAAGCCTGTTTTAAATATATAGATTGATTGATTCCTATATTCTATATATCCTTACGCTACACTTTACACAAAAGATATTCTATATTCTATATCCTAGCTTCACTTTACACAAAAGATATTCTATATCCTACGCTACACTTTACACAAAAAGATATTCTATATTCTAAGCTTTTTTCTTCCTAGTTGATTATATATAGAGCCATATATAGAGATGTATAGGGAGGATAGGAGTCAGCTAAAATCAAAGCTAGTTAGTTGGTGTTTAAAGGTAAGGTGTGTATAAAGTTAAAGCTATATATGCATATAGTGTTTTCTTTTCTTAGTATAGTTTCGCGTGAGTTAATAGCTTGATAGTTGTGATATAGGATATTAGAAATTTTTGGGTCGAACCGAAACTTGTTATGTTTTACATAAAAACTGTCATGTTATGGTGTAAAATTGTCATATTTTGAAATAGTTATGTTAAGATGTAAAACTGTCTTAGTTTGAAATTGTCATGCTATGGTTTAAAACTGTCACATTTAGATATTTATAAATATGACAATCTTAGATCATAATGGCCTTGTTTGGTAGCCAGCTTTTCAGCTGGCTTTTTAGCTTGTTGATTTGGTCAAACAAGCCAACAAAGGTGTTTGGCAAATGGCTTGTTTGGTTGGCTTAAAAGCCAGCTGAAAAGCCATTTTTCAACAAGCCATTCCGGCTTTTTGGATTTTTAGCTATTTAGCTTGTTACTTATGTTGTTAAACAAACAACAAGCTACCAGCCAGCAGCTGATTTACCAAACACCTTCTCAACCAGCTGACAGAACCAGATAGCCAAAACAGCAGGCTTTTCCAGCTGGTCAAACAAGCCAACCAAACCAGCCACAAGCCAATAGCTGTTTACCAAACAGGGCAATATGACAATCTTAGACATTAATATGACAAGTTCCACTCAAAAGTTAGATGAAACGGTTACACCCAAAAACTTTTGATATGTTATATGTGTATATATATATATATATATATATATATATATATATATATATATATATGGTATTGTAAGTATATATATATGACTAACTAGCACTATATATATATTTTCAGGCTTACATCATGTCTCGTGAGCTAGTTGATTTAAGTCCAGGGCAGCTGCATAAGCTAGCCGAATTGATCCATCGACAAGAAGTGGAGAAGCTTAAAGAGCTCGAGTTCAATTCATATGCAGAGCAACAAAAGTATCTCAATGACGCCAAAGACGCCCGTGATAAGGTGTACCACATCCTTGAGAGTACAAAGGAAATGCTAGAGCAGACCGAGGCCACTAAGCAAGATATTGCTAAGGATGTCTATGAATACTGCACCAAAGGGATCGGAGTATCCCTCCAATTCATGCGTAGTTACAACACCCGTCTCTACTACCTTGACAAGCTCAAGAACCATAGTGATGACCTCATCAAGCAGCTAAAGTGGCTCGATCCAGCCACCCAACAGAAGGAAGCTCAGCGCCTTGCTCTTGAGGCCGGCATGTATAAGAAAGCCACGCTTGAGTATGCCAAAAAGTATCAGCATTTTGTCCCAAATCAATTCACAAAATGGCTCAAGGAAAACAAAATCGTTTTTGAGGATCTTGTGGAAGCGTACGTATGTCCCTACATTATTATTATTATTATTATTATTATTATTATTATTATTATTATTATTATTGAGCTCAAAATGATTACAATAATTTTATATTATTATTAACATTAAAATTTCACACGATGGGAATTCGAAACCTAAATTGATAAAATTCGATCTCGAAAGTGTTGGATTAAAATCACTCGGTTATTTAACTTTAGTTTATGAAAATAGTAAGATATTGAACTTTACTGAAATTTGTAGAAATTTTGTTGTACTTGCTTAATATTGCTGAAATTTGTTTAACATTGCTGAACGTTGCTGAGAACAAACAAAAGAAATTTTGGAATCACTTAGAGAACATAATCTTTGTTTACTCTTTAGATTTAACGATAGTACTTTTGCAGTAGTACATGTAACAACAATTAATTGCTTTCCTGATTGTCCCACTGTACTTGCAGTAATGTGGCAAAGCTTGGTTTTAGGGGGCCTTTTAAAAAATTGGATGATATCCAAAAGCTACAGGTATGAACTTATAACTTACTCTCTAAACCTTGCCCTTTACAGGCTTATCATAAATTAATTGCTTAATTAACAATGTTTAAGGTATCATATTACACATTTTTGTCTCAGTTTTTTAATATTGTAATATTATTCCAATTTATATATAAAAAATGATTTGTGGTACTGCAGTGCGAACAAAAGGTTTAAAAAGGAAAGAAGTCGGGACACAAAAAATTATGTTTCAACTCATCAAGAGTCAAGATATAGAAAGGATTTAGGCCATGTTCTTAAGAGCTGCAATTTGTTGAACTGAACTAAACTGAATTGAAGTTGTTGAATTTGGTGATTTGAAGTCCATTGTTAACCATCTAAACTATATGTAAAGCATAGCAATATCATAATCAAATAAAGCTAAGTTTATATCAAAAACTTTCCAACGGTACTTGAATCGTTTTGGAATTTGATTCCGATAAGAAGTTATCAAGCTTTGGACTTTTGGAGCTGAACTAAACTGAAATAATTTCATGCCAAAAGAACAGGGCCTTACTTAATCTTGGAATTGAGCATAGTGAACACTAAAGAGGAGTCATTTCTTCATAAAATGGTTCCTTAGAATCGGTTTGAACTTTGGATTGAGCTCATTTTAGTTTTGGGTTTTATGATAAGATGATATCATGATAAATTTTAATCTTAATATGGCGTGTTCCTTGCAAAAGTAGGGGTTATATATTGTATGGTAAAAGTGGTACTGAATATCACTGCAATGTATCATGTTCGTCATGCAGGTATATGACAATATTATTGCGGAAGCGGGACTAGGAAAATCCGGGGTGACTTACTCATTTGAAGCTTTGGGAAAAGTCGGGGTTGTATTTTTGGTTGTTACAGCAGCTGTAATGGTGTGGGACATATACACAGCAGAGGATAAGCTGCAGGCAGCAGTTAAGGATTCAGTGAATGCGTTAACTGCAGTAGTTAACCTTGAGGTCGCAGAAATAGTTACTGCTGCTGTAAGAGCTGGATTCGTAGCGCTTGACATCGAAATCGCTTCTGCAGCTATCACGACAATTGGAGCAATTGCCGGGTTCGGAACTGGTGTTCTCATTGGGATGGCTGCAGGTGCGCTGCTTGACTTGATTTTCAGCAGTGGAACTAGCAAGGTGAAGATCACAGACGGGCTTACTGTTTGTCGTGTGGGTCCTATGCCCGATGGTCTCCAACTCGCTCGTCTAGTTAAGCACAATTACCCCGACCTCTAAACTGATTATGCTACTATATATATATATATATATATATATATATGCTAGTACTATATATATTATTGTATTGAAGGGATCGGATATACGTACTTACCTCTTGTGTAAGTACGTAAGTGCCTATATATTGTGCACTCCTAAAATAATACCCACGCGTTGTTGTATTCCGTGATGCCATGCATGATCTTATATACTTCATGAATGTACTTAAGCTTTCTTGTGGTATTATCAAGCTCATATATATATACTTGTATGCATCACATAATATAAGTCAATATTAATTGCACCTTAATACCTAAGTGCATGCCTATTGTGCACTCCTACAATAATACCCCGGCCCCTTGATCACCAAAGAAGAAAAATAAAACCCACTTGGTTGGCCGTACAACCAATATGAGTTGTGTGTAATTAAAGCCCGCAACCTCCACCTTCAATGCAAGAATTTTTAGCATAGTTATAGTTATTTTGTCTAGATCAACCCCTATAGTCGATCTCATCAAGGACCAAGCATCACTGCATGCCTATATAGGGTCCCCAAACAGACTTTTGGTACTAGAACGATCGACATGTTGAAGCCACAACCGTTGCATAATTAAGCTTCAAGGGTGTTGTCCCATGAAACCAGGCTTACCCCATCACGTTCACGTTCCTCATTGTGGGCTTGTCTTTTTCAGCTTGGCTAAGGCAAAAATTGCCGTACGTGTATTAAGAATGACAAGATGTAAACAAAGGCTATTGAAATTTTGAGTAACCCCATTTTTAATTTTGCGCTCTGAAATGCAACAAGACAGGAGGATGTAAATAAGCTTGTGTATAAAGTATGTTTCACAATTTGTTCATACTAATTAACAAGGAACGTTAACCGAGAACAAGATTAATGACTCTTTCAAGATTTAACATTCGTACGTCATCAAAGCAAAACATAGTAGTAGCATTGTTAATGAATGTTAACGTGTAAATAAATTCCTCTCTCTTATTTTACTTTTTGGGCCTGTTTGGGACTGCTCCGCTCCATGATTTTCAAGCCAAATAGGGCCTGTTTGGGACTGCTCTGCTCCCACTTTTGCAGCTCCGCTCCTAAACTACCCAGCCAAACAGGTCCAGCTCCAGAAACTCCGCTCCAAGAAAAAGGTGGAGTTGAGGGCCAACTCCACCTTTTTCCTGGAGCTTCTCAAGGGGTACTCCAGAGACCAGCGTTTTGTATCTTCTCATGGAGTTGGAGGGTAATTACCCACCACTGCCATTACACAATCTTCCCTACGTACCGATTCATCAATTACTTTTCTTCTCCTCCCCACCCACCCGCACGACGCCTCTCCTCCCCACACACCCACGCCGCTCCTCTCCTCCGCCGCCCCCACCCGCGCCGCTCCTCTCGTCCGCCCCCTCCCGCGCCGCTCCTCTCCTCCGCCCCCCACCCGCGCCGCTCCTCTCCTCCGCCCCCCTCCCGAAGTGCTCCGCCGCCGCGTTGGGCTCGGCTGCTGTAAGAGTTGGATTCGTAGCGCTTGACATCGAAATCGCTTCTGCAGCTATCACGACAATTGGAGCAATTGCCGGGTTCGGAACTGGTGTTCTCATTGGGATGGATGCAGGTGCGCTGCTTGACTTGATTTTCAGCAGTGGAACTAGCAAGGTGAAGATCACAGACGGGCTTACTGTTTGTCGTGTGGGTCCTATGCCCGATGGTCTCCAACTCGCTCGTCTAGTTAAGCACAATTACCCCGACCTCTAAACTGATTATGCCACTATGCATGCTAGTACTATATTATTGTATTGAAGGGATATACTTACCTCTTGTGTAAGTACGTTAGTGCCTATATATTGTGCACGCACTCCTAAAATAATTAATACCCACGCGTTGTTGTATTCCGTGATGCCATGATCTTATAAATAAATTTCTCTCTTATTAGTAGGAGCAAAACATAGTAGTAGCATTGTTAATGAATGTTAACGTGTAAATAAATTTCTCTCTCTTATTTTACTCTTTGGGTCTGTTTGGGACTACTCCGCGCCATGATTTTCAAGCCAAACAGAGTAACTCCACCATGAAGTAGCTCCAAGAAAAATGCAGGGCTGAGGGCTAGCACCATGGTTTTTATGAATCAGCTCCTCAAGAGGTGCTCCAGAAAATACATATTTCAAACGTACGTCCTCGTGGAGTTCTATAATAATTACCCACCATTTCGTACCAGTTCGATTCTCTTAATTTCCTCCCACATGGTTCTCCCTTCTCCCATCGAAAATAGAGAAGCGCCGCCCGGGTATCAACCTAGCGCCGTTGTCCCTTCGATTCCGGCTCGCACCTGTCATGTTTACCGGCGAAATGGAGAGATCCGATGGTCCTCCACTGGTTTCGGACAGGATTGGCGCCCCAAATTCCTCACGCCTTGTGAGATTTCCGCCCCCGCCGCCGACACATCGCACAGGTGCGCGCAGCCACTACCGCGATGACCGGGCACAGCCACACCCTCGCTCGTCGGGTGCGCAGCCGCAGCCACGTCGAGCTGCGGCTGTGCGAATGAGCTGTGCTGCGTGTCCGCATGGCATGCCCGGCCGGGCGTTGGTGCTCCCATGCAGTGGCGGAGCATGCACGCAAATGGGCAATTCTTACTGGTACATGCTACTCGGAATCATGCACATCCGGCGGCGCCGGTGCCTGTCCCAGTAGCTAGCTTACGTACGGTGCTGGTGCTAGCTCAACAATAATTAATAGTACTCCAAGGGCATGTATGCGTAGGCATATAGGCTAACCAGTAACCACATGTGCGCTTCACAGCTTCATAGGGATGGAATACTAGCATGCAGCTCCTAAGAAATTTTGACGCAAGAGGGGGGGCGGGCGCGACCCAGGTTGGCCGATGGGTAGCTCCCATGCCGATTTTTTTTCTATTTTAGCCTTTTTTTTGAAAAATATTCACATTTAGACCCCTGTTAGTTTTAATTCCGTTTTTGGACCCAGGGGGTCGGCGCCGTGACCCACGGCGCCGAGGTAACACGTCTTGGCGCCGTGGTCCATGGTGCCGAGGTCCCAGGCCCGCACCACCGTGGCGGCCTGCGTGGCGCCGACGTGGCAAGCACCTCGGCGCCGAGCTCTAGCCAGCGGGCCCCACGCGGCCTTCTCTTTTCTCCCTCTGTCTCTCTTTCTCCCCACGTGAGCATTCGGTCATTTCTCCCGCCTCCCTGCCGCCGCCCCGTGGTGCCGCCGCCTCCCCTCCCCGCCCGCCCGCGTCCCCGCCGCGGCCGCCGCCTCCCTGGGCCCCAGCGCCTCCCCGCCGCGGCCGCCGCCTCCCCGGCCGCCCGCCTGCCTCCCCGGGCCCCAGCGCCTCCCCGCCGCGGCCGCCGCCTCTCCGGCCGCCCGCCTCCCCGGGCAATTTGCTATGTTTCTTGTTTCAGGTGTGAGTGCTTGTTGTTCGTTATGTTTCATAGTTCGTCTAGTTGTTTTTCCATATGCAATTTGCTATGTTTCTTGTTTAATTTCTTATTATTTCCATATTTTATGCATGTTCAATTTTTTGTTTACTTCTATGTTGGACTGACAAATTCAAATTTTTTTGTAGGATGGCGCAATTGCACCTGCTAGACCCGTACTACGAGGAGAACCACCGAGGACGGCTCACCACGGAGGGGAGGGTACTGCCTTCATCACTTCTTGTACAATTAATTATTTATGTTGATGCATTAACTAAAAAAATTGGTGTATTCTATACAGGAGCTGCCCATCCTTCGTCCTCGAATCCATGACGGGTTCCTGGACATGCGGTACGACGAGAGGTACACTCCCTTCCTGGAGAGGGCTGGCCTAGACACCATCTCTTACCAGGTTCGCCGTGGGTTACCCACCTTCAACCCCCCGGCCATCACTGCACTGGTTGACAGGTATTCTCCTAAACCATTGCTCCACTTGCATGTTCATTGTTTATGGCTATGTGCGCCTCAAATTCTCTGACATGTAGTCCTCTTTTTTGTATCATGTAGGTGGAGGCCGGAGACTCACAGCTTCCACCTCCCTTTCGGGGAGATGACTATTACGCTCGAGGACACTCAGAAGATACTTGGTGTCGCCATTCACGGCCGTCCAGTGATCGGACCGTGCGTGGCTGCTGGTTGGAGGGCCCAAGTAGAGGCCTTCATCGGGAGAGAGCTTCCTCCTGAGGTAGGCCATCGCACTTCTGGAGTTCCAATCACCTGGCTCCGGCAGACTTTCGCAGTGTGTCCTGAAGGTGCGGACGAGCAGACAGTTGCCTACTACTGCAGGTAGGGGTGGATATCGAGCCAACTCGTCGTTTTATCGAGCTTTTTCTAAAATCGAGCCAACAGATGCGGCTTGAGCAAGAGCGCCGCGTGAGGGTGGACCAAATCCATCTGAAGGGCAAGGAGGATGAGCTGCAAAGGAGGCAGGAGCAGTTAAGTCTGCGTGAAGCAGCCATCAAGCGTCAGGAGGAAGAGCTTCAAGCTCGTGAGGCAGCTCTCAAGACCAAGAGTGACAGGAAGAAGGATGCAGCGGAGCCATCTTCAGGGCGCGACAAAAAGGGGAAACAACCACGCTACACCCAGTAGACAAGATGTAATAGACCCGGTCCACACGAGAGGTCGTACGAGCAGTTGGGTCGGTTAGTCGGATATCATGCTATATGCTATGCATGTAATAAAAATGTACGCGCCATGTTCGTCCCAACTTTATAAGCTTATTATCTCGGCTTTTCGCATGCAATGATTCCCACGTGTCTTATTATCACTTCCCCTCCTTTCGTCCAATTGTTCCTATCACAGTTGTCCTCAAAAAAAATTTCAATAAATTTCTTCCAATAAAACAACATAATATGATCGAAAAATGTTATTGCCAGTTCAACATATTTTTCACGGTCAGCATTGTACAAAAATCACAAATACACTAATCGTTACTTCACACAACTAGTAATTTCCTACATGTATCATTTGCAATACATAACGAATTTTGAAAACATATGTCGTATTTTTTTGCTCTCTATAAATAAATAAATATATTACATAATATTACTATAATTAAATAAATATATTACATAATATTACTATAGTTAAATAATCCAAATAAAAAATACAACTAGTAATTCATTTTGCTAAAATGATCGGTGCAAACCCTAAACAGTCGAGTGTCTGCAGACGTGACAGGGAGCTCGGCGCCACGTGGCAGGCAGCTCGGCGCCACGACCCACCGCGCCGAGCTCGGCGCCACGAGCCACGGCGCCGAGGTACCTGCCACGTCGGCCGCCACGCTGGAGCGGGCCTGCGATCTCGCGCCATGGACCAGGGCGCCGAGACGTGTTACCTCGGCGCCGTGACCCACGGCGCCGACCCCCTGGGTCCAAAAACGGAATTAAAACTACCAGGGGTCTAAATGTGAATATTTTTCAAAAAAGGGCTAAAATAGAAAAAATTCAGGCTCCCATGCCATGTACTTGACCCGTGGGCGAGCCAATGATGCTATCTAGGTGCTGATTTAGGTGGTGAATACTGAATTGAGGTGAGTGTGTGATGCTATTTTCTTTGATTTGTTTGCTAAATTTTGGATGAAGGATGTCAGTTCAAGTATTTGCTTGCTAGATTGTGCCTTGTTTGCTGCTAATGCAAGAACAGTGTGTTTGACAATTTGCACTGCAAGTGATCGATGAAATGCCTGCTAGAACACTCATGTTTAATTAGTTTAGATATGAAGTATTCAGTGCTGCACAAATTCTGTTATGATGGACCTAAGATGATTCTGCTGTACTGCAACTGATTATTATATTCATTCACCGTGGCATTTTACTTGTAGATTGAGGCTATATACGAGCAGCTGCTAGCTACTGCCCTTCATCAGAGCCCCTCATCAGTTAGTTTGTACAAGATGGCCTCTAGTTTCAGCACCCTCCTTCATGTAACTTGCAGCTCTGAACCAATGTGTCTTCAATGTGTAACTTGCACTCTCTGACATTTCTAATTTTCTATGCATGATTGCAATCCCTGGTTAAGAATGTCCTTTAATTTCCACTTGAAAGACTTATTGAACATCCCTGCAGCTTGACCAATGTGTTAGCGTTAAATTCGGTGAACACACTTGGTGCACGAAAGCACGAATCGAATAGCAGCAGGAGTAGGTAGGATAGTATCATGACTTTGATGCTTGGCTAGATTATCAATAACAATCGGCCCTGGACCAAGCTCGATCTTGCTATCTTGATCAAACCTTTGATTTCCTCCTTCTCTACATGCAAGGGTTCAGTAGCATCTCTCTTCTTCTCAACCCACCTTGGGACCACCTTGGAATATTTTTTTGATGGCTGATCTTTCGAAACTGCCGTTTGTTTCTCATATTTTGACAAGAGGTACACAAAAGTAGGCTTGAACTTCTTCTGCACCTTTGCTTCATTCACTTTCCACGCATCAACCTTGGGGCACTTTAGCTTGAGCATCTTTGGGCATTTTTGGGCAAAACCGTTCTGAACAGTTTGTACTGCTGTGCTACAGTAGAACCAAAACCGTTCTGAACGGTTTGTACCACTGCGCTGCAGTAGAACCAAAACCGGCCTGGCCGGTTTCTGAAACCGGTATGGCTGGTTTACCCTGCGCAATAGGCAAACCAGGCGTCTTTGATGAGGGCTTCGCTTGCCCCCCGAGCATGGGAGCTTTTGAAGTGATCTTCAGAGACTCCCTTCCATTAGCAGTAGTTCCCAATGTCATTTTTCTTGATATTATTGAATCATCTACCCGTTTAGGTCTTTCTTCACCAATGACAACATTTTTCCCTTTTGTAGATTCGGCTTGTTCAGGCCGAATCAGCACCTTAGCATTCTGTAGATCAAGAGTATTAATAGGGAACAATTGTTTATCTATTGCATATCTCTAAAACTCAATCGACCTTCATTGATGGCCGATTAGATATGCTGACGGAAGACATTGCAGTCATTAGTGGCATGAGAGAACGATTTGTGGAATTTACAATAAGCTCGCCGCTTCAACTCATCAAGCGGCGACATAGCATGAGACAATCTAATGTTTCCACTTTTCAACAAATCATCAAAAATTCTATCACACTTGGAAACATCAATGGTAAACTTGATCTCATCTTGCTGATTCTTATGAATCGGCTTAAGAGAAGCACATGTACTTGAATTTGATTTAGACAGCCATACAAATTCAGTAACATAAACATTCTTATCTTCATCGTCCGAAAATTCAGATTCATAATCAAGCATATGCATGTTAGGACTATTAGATTTCAATCTATGCTCTCTTGACTCCTTGCTTCAGCTTTCTTGAGCCGAAGCCTTTTGTAGGACTTGATTAATGTTAACAAAGTCATGTCCGTCTAATTTTTCTCTAATGTACGAGCGCAAACCATGAAAAGCTAAATTTGCCAAATCTTTCTCAGAAATCTGCCAAATTCCTTGTTGCGAAAGACCAAGTAAGTGAAAAGATTGCAAATCTCAAAAATATCCTCAATAACTAAGGATAGATAGCTTCTCCCAACCTCCTTCTGCACAATTGCATTACTCACAATTTGAGAGTTGCTTTCGATCACCAGTCTTTGGTATCCCACCACTAAAGCCACTTGGAGAGCCATTAAAATTGCTTTAGCCTCAGCAATCTCCACCGTCAAGCAAGCCTCCACATGCTCAACCGCACACATCCTCACCCTACCATCTTCATCTCTACCAACACATCCTAACCCCACTTCCATCTCACCATCATACCCACATCAACATTGAGCTTCATATATCCCTCTTGTGGAGCCTCCCAAACCCTATCACAGGATCTTTCATCCTCTCCGCCATCAGTCTCTCTACCCTCTCTTGTAACACCCCTGCCACTAATGGTCCGGAGGTTGTCACCACTGGCTGCTCCGTAGGACATAAATTGACCCCATAAACCAACACAAGTCTTTCCGGCGCACTTTGACCTCACTCGTGCGCACCCTAGAAAACTTTCCAGGAGGTGACCCATCCTAAGACTATTGCCAGCCAAGCACTCTTAACTATGGGGTTCTTAACAATGGGTTTCCAAGAAAAGAAGACGCATCTCATTTGGGGTATTACATCTCTGCCATCTCCCTCTCCCCCTTGAATATTCTCGTATTACGACTACCCTGTATTGCCCAGCAAGTGGTCATAAACCACTCCCTCTTATCTCTATCCAACCTCTCCCACTCCTCATCTACCCAATCTGGCACACACTTGTACCTCCCTCAAAGATCCACTTCAATCCCACGCTCCCTCCAAATGTCTTCCGCCACACCACATTCCCTGATAGCATGCAACGCTGTCTCCTCTAACCCACAAGCATCACACACTGAAGGGATATTGGTAACCCTTTTGTGTAATCCCACCCTTGTAGGTAGCGCCTCATGGAAAAATCTCAAAAAAAAACTTCACCCTAGGAGAAATCCCCGACCCCCAAATGGAGGCCCAAACACCCGAACTGTCCCTACCAGACGCACCCTCCCACTCTCCCCCATAATAGCCCAATACGCTGATCGAACTATATACTCCCCTTTCTTGTCCAAATCCCAACACACCTCATCAATCCTCTCTCCCCTACTCAACGGGATACTCATAACCCTCGGCACCTCAAAAGGCAAGAAAACCTCTGTAACCCTTTGCACGTCCCAATTAAGTCCATCCCCGAATAAGTCAACCACCCTCATCTCCTCCTCCATATCTCCCCTAGGTGATAAGACCCTTCTAGTCTGAGTCCCTGGGATCCACAGGTCCTTCCATACTCTAATATGACTCCCATCCCCCACCCTCCACCTCAACCGCCCATAACAACCTACCTGGCCTCCCATATAGCCCTCCAAGTGTAGCTCGAGTTACTTCCTAATTCCGAATCAAGATAAGAAGAGTTAGGGAAGTACCTAGTAGCATATGACCGAGCTAGCAATAAGAGATCCCAGATGTGTGAACACTCTCCAAGACTGTTTACCAGAGCCCAGCTAAACATCTTACAATCCCGAAAACCTAGTCCACCAATCACCTTCCTCCCACACAACTTACTCCAAGCCAACCAATGAATCTTCCTCTCCCCATTCTTTTGCTCCCACCAAAATTGTGACACCAAAGACCGGATTTCATCGCAGAAAGCATTAGGGAATTTGAACACACTCATCCCGTAGGTAGGGATAGATTGGGAAACAGCCTTAATTAGGACCTCCCTACCGGTCTTAGACAAAATCATTCCCTTCCACCCATGCATCTTCCTCCAAAGCATCTCCCGAACACCTTTCGTAATCACTTTCTTGGATCTTCCCACCACCGTGGGTAAGCCAATATATCTATCATGGATATCCATAATCTGCACTCCCAAAACCACCGCTATATGTGCTCTCCTAGCTACTCCAACCCCTTTACTAAACGACACCTTGGTCTTCTCAAAACTCACCATTTGCCCCGATGCTCTCTCATACACACCTAGCACATCCTTGACCCTTCCGGCCTCCTCTACATTAGCTCTCACAAAGATAACACTATAATCAGGGAAGAAAAGGTGAGACACAATAGGTGTCTGGTTCGCAATCCTTAATCCATGAATCGTCCCTCTCACCACCTCTCTCCTCAACAAACCTGACAACGCCTCTGCACACAGAATAAATAGATAGGGAGACAAAGGGTCCCCCTGTCTAATGCCCCTGCTAGGAGAGAATGTCTGAGAAGGGACGCCGTTCACCAAAACAGAAAATGAGATAGATCTGATACACTCTATAACTCTATCTACCCGTCCTACATCAAAACCCATCCTCCATAACAGCGCCTCTACAAAATCCTACTCCACCCTATCATAACCCTTTTTAGCCATATCTAAGATATGCCCCTCACCATGCCTCTCCCCCTTCATGTAATGGAACATCTCAAAGGGCCACCAGAATATTGTCAGTGTTGAGACGTGAAGGTGTGAAGGCACTCTGATTCTCAAACACAATCTCGTTCAGAAATGAGCTTATACACCACATTACACAAGCTTATAAGTCTAAAATCCACCATCCTCTCCAAGCTCTTCTTCTTTGGGATTAAAACCAAGTGAGTATGGTTTACATCCCTTGGAATAGGAGCCCCCTCAAAATATCAAGCACCAATCTAGCCACCAACACCCCTCCCCTCATCCACCACCACCACAATATGCCAATGTTGGTATTTGTTAACGCAAACAGAAAGATCCGCAAGCGCACGGAATACCGTTGTAGCATTTCACCCGGGAGTAGTCCTGGTATCATATTTATTTCCACAGGGAAGCAATGGTTGAAAGAGTATTGATAATTAACAAGGAGGAATCTACTAATTAATATACCGACTAACCAGAGCAGGGGTAAATGATAGGCGTGAAGATAGGCGACACACAGAAGGTTCCAAGATAAAGATACAAGCAGAAGGCGTAGCTAGCTTGGAAGGACAACGAGCGAGCACTAGATTCCTATGTTCCTCTCTACCTTTGGGTTCTATTAGCTAAACTACGACACACGACTATGGCGAGGTTGAATATGTAGAGGATACCCTAAAGCACACAGGGCACTGGCCTATCTAGCATCCGTTAGACAGTCTCAGCTTTGGGGCGCCTACGTTTTAAGAACGTACCCAGCCACGTGATGGATTACGAAGACCAGACAGGGCTATCACCACCTGCTGGCTACCAAACTTCCGTGGGGTACGCCGCACTCTAAGGTATCCTTAGCCTAAACATCATGTTTATGCTAACGAACACTACTCTAGCCCTCGCGTTAGAGCTAAAGCACTCGAAGAATCGAGCGTAGAACCGGTGCGAAGTCGACCCAAACTACTCCAACCTTCACCAAGATCGAACACCGAAGAAAAGACTAAAGTAACCAACACTACGATGAGCGTAGCGATACGAATAAGATAAAGATAGAGATGATAAACATATTGAATATAAAATGTCGTCCAAAGGAAGGATACAAGGGCCGACCCCCGAAGATGATCCGAAACCCGGGCCGAACCCGACTCGACTCTAACTCCCAAACTAACCTAGCCTATACTACTACATAGTGAGAGAGATGGCTTGGAGAGCTCCTTCTTGGTGTGTCCTGAATGAGAGGGGGTGCCCCTCTATTTATAGTGGAGGTTCCTTGGAGGGGTGGAGAAGGTCCTTTGTATTTTAGGAAATAAATTCCCTTGATTTGATCTTGATTGATTTGATTTGATCTCTTTGATATGTGAGCCCATGAATCCATGTGATGCTTGATCTTGGCTCTTGGATCAAACTGACCTTGAGCCACCGGCTAGGATTACCCCAAAATGTGTTTCTTTGCATGTGGCAAGAGTTGGGCCTGGGCCTTGGTCGGCCGACCTAGGGGGTGGTCGGCCGACCTGGCCCAGAGCCCAATTGGGCCCATTTTTCACCAGTGGGCTCTTGCATGGGTTAGTTCTCCAAAAACCAGGTGCAAGTGTTTATTTGATAAATATGTATAAGAAATATATTAGTTTCTCTTTTATTTCTGGGATGTTGATGGTATGATTTTATGTGATAAGAACCGTCAACAAGCTCCCCCACACTTGGATCTTTGCTCGTCCCGAGTAAAGAATATGAATTAAGTACAAAGGATCGAGCAAGGACTAAGGTGGTTTTTGATGCACAACCTCTCAAGAAATGCAGCTAGCATAAAGGTTATTCCAAGACATTCCTCATACCTGTGGGGTTTAGAGTGGCTGGCTATGATACTCGCCTTGGGCGGTTGAGAGATGGAATAACTCGAATGAAGACATGACTCCCCTCCTTTCTCAAGTATACTTGGAGTTTTTAACAAGTTTTTCAAAAAGAATTATCCTTAGCTTACTTACTCCTCAAATGGTACGCTCATATCACTCATGTGGTTTCTGTGTGTCCTCTCCAAGAGCCATTGGCCTTTCTTTTTTTTCCAACAAACTATAGGTTTATGTGGAGCTCTAGGTAGGGGTAAAGAAGGCATACTTATGTCATGTATGTCGTCAAGTCAAAAATCGGCCCTCGTGAAAACCATGACACTTCTTTAAACTAATCATTGGAAGGAAAAATGTTCCAGGGTGAGGGAGAGAATGGGCTCACGCCAAGGAATAGAATAACACAAGTGGAATAGTGTGAGGTACTAATGAGTCCATCACACCGAAGCTTGTGTTGGCAGGAAAAGTATAGTCATGTTATGAACTCCTTATTGTTGGATCCCTTTATATTTTTCTTTTAAGCACTTGGGATCATGGAGCTATATATTTCTTTTCTTTTCTTTCGTTTGCTTTTTTTTTTCAATACTTGGACCTTCATGTGTCCAAAATTTTTTTCCTTCCTTCTTCTTTTTCCTATATGTGGACCTTCATGTGTCCAATATATTTTTTTCTTAGCTCCATGTCTCCTTTTTGCAAGGGTATCATAGGAATAAAAGGACGATACATGGTGTACTTATTTGACAAGACTATACTCGTGGATAGGTTCAAGGATTCGCGAAGGAAAGGATGGGGTTTTTGTTGTGTCGAGGAATGTTTGTCGAAGGTGGATGCATAAATCCAATGTGAAATTTTGTATAACCAGACATAAAAAGGCTAGCACAACAAAGATAAACGCGAAGGAAATGATCAGCTTTGAAGTTTCATTTCTTCATAAGGGCCCAACGTTTGACAAAACTCAACACGACAAAAGGCAGCGTATGTGTAGTTTTGATCATGTGAAGCATTTGGTTGTGGTAGGATATATTAACCATTGAGGAGATGTGAAGCTAGAGGCTTTAGTATTTTTGCTCAAAATAGAATTCTCCAAGCATCACTTAATCAGGGAGAGAGAAATGCTTCTATCTTGCTATATCTCATTTCACAACAACTTAGGCAAGATCTTCCTATTTGAGATTTTTCCCACAAGGATTGAGTACTAACCCGGGAATAAAATTTATGCAAGCCAATCATGTGAGAAGCAAAGTTGTGCTCAAACACTTGGGCCAGATTAGTTTTATCAAGCTTTTAGTCGTTTTTAAGTTATTTTATCAAAATTTGTATAAAGCAACTTGGATTGGTTTGATCAAAATTCAGGTATGTCCAAGTTAACTTTTTTAAACAAGTGGCATTAACGAGTGAGTCACGCTTTCGGCAAAATGTAATGCGAAAAAAAATCCCTGGAATCCTTCAGTAACTCCGGAACGACTGGAAAAGCTGAAAATTGTGAGCTATAGGTCGCGCTTTCGGCCAAATTTGTTCTGAGAAACAAAAATACCCGGACCGCTCTGGAAACACTGGAACGACTAGAAAAGTAAAAAAATATGAGCCATAGGTACGCTTTCGGCTGAATCTTCTCCAAGAAACAAAATCCCCCGACTGCTCCGGTAACCCTTGAACAACTAGAAAAGCTGAAAATCGTGAGCTATAGATCACTATTTCGGCCAAATGTGCTCTGAAAAATAAAAGTCCCCAGACAGGCCCGGTAACCCTAGAACGACAAGAAAAGCTGAAAATCGTGAGCTATAGGTACGCTTTCGGCAAATGTGCTCCGAAAAATAAAAATCCCCGGACTACTCCAGTAACCTCTGAACGACTAGAAAAGCTGAAAGCGTGAGCTATAAGTCACGCTTTCGACCAAATCTGCCCCGAGACACAAAAATCGTCGGAATGCTCCGATAACCCTAGCACGGCAAGAAAAGCTAAAAATCGTGAGTTATAGGTCACACTTTCGGCCAAATATGTTTCGAAAAATAAAAAAACCCGAACTGCTCTGGTAACACCGGAACGACTAGAAAAGCTGAAAATCGTGAGTTATAGGTGCGCTTTTGGCAAATGTGCTCCGAAAGATAAAAATCCCCGGACTACTCCAGTATCTCGGAACAACTAGAAAAGCTGAAATCGTGAGCTAAGGTTACGCATTCGACCAAATCTGCCCCTAGAAACAAAAATCGTTGGAATGCTCTGGTAACTCTGGCATGACAAGAAAAGCTAAAAATCGTGAGTTATAGGTCATGCTTTCGGCCAAATGTGTTGCGAAAATAAAATCCCTGGACTGCTCCGGTAACAAAGGAACGACTAGAAAAGCTGAAATCGTGAGCAATTGGTCACGCTTTCAGCCAAATGTGCTCCGAAAAATAAAACTTTTCCGGACTGCTCCGGTAACACCGTAACGAGTAGAAAAGCTGAACTCATGAGCTATAGGTCATGCTTTGGCCAAATGTGATGCGAAAGAAAATACCTGGAATCCTCTGGTAAATCCGGAACGACTGGAAAAGCTGAAAATTGTGAGCGTTAGGTCACTTTTCGGCAAAATGTGCTCCAAAAATAAAAATCCCCGGACTGCCCCGGTAACCACGAAACGACTAGAAAAGATGAAAATCGTGAGGTATAGGTCACGCTTTCGGCCAAATCTGCTCCGAGAAACAAAATTCCCCGGACTGCCCCGGTAACCACGAAACGACAAGAAAAGCTAAAAATCGTGAACTTAGGTCACGCTTTCAGCCAAATGTGATGCGAAAAAAAAATCTCCAGAGTCCTCCAATAACCCCGGAACGACTAGAAAAGCGGAAAATCTTGAGCTATGGGTCAGCCTTTCAGCCAAATGTGATGTGACAAAAATCCACAGAATCCTCCGCTAACACCGGAACGACTAAACAAGTTAAAAATCGTTAGTTATAGGTCATGCTTTCGGGCAAATGTGCTCCAAAAAAGAAAAATCGCCGGACTGCTCCGGTAACCCCGGGACGACTAGAAAAGCTGAAATCGTGAGCTATAGGTCACGCTTTCGGCCAAATCTGATCCGAGAAACAAAATTGCCCCGATTGCTCTGGTAACCCTTGAATGACAAGAAAAGCTGAAAATTATGAGCTATAGGTCAGGCTTTCGGCCAAATGTGATGCGAAAAAAAAATACCCGGAGTCCTCCAGTAACCCCGGAAGGACTAGAAAAGCGGAAAATCTCTAGCTATGGGTCACCGTTTCGGCCAAATGTGATGCGACAGAAATCCCTGGAATCCCCCGGTAACATCGAAACGTTTAGAAAAGTTGAAAATCGTTAGCTATAAGTCACGCTTTTGTGCAAATGTGCTCCAAAAAATAAAAATCCCCGGACTGCTCCGATAACCCCGGAACGTCTAGAAAAGCTGAGATCGTAAGCTATAAGTCACGCTTTTCGGCCAAATTTGCTCCGAGAAACAAAAAACCCCGGAATGCTCTAACCTCGTAACGACTAGAAAAGTCGAACATCGTGAGCTATAGGTCACTCATTCGGCCAAATGTGCTCTGAAAAATTAGAGTCCCCAGATTGGCCCGGAAACCCTGGAACGACAAGAAAAGCTGAACATCGTGAGTTATAGGTCACGCTTTCGGCAAAATGTGTTCTGAAATATAAAAATACCCGGACTGCACCGGTAACCCTGGAACGACTAGGATAGCTGAAAATCGTGAGCTATAGGTACGCTTTCGGCAAATGTGTTCCGAAAAATAAAAATCTCCGGACTACTCCGGTAACCTCGGAACGACTAGAAAAGCTGAAATGGTGAGCTATAGGTCACGCTTTTGACCAAATATGCCCCGAGAAACAAAAATCGTCGGAATGCTCCGGTAACCGTGGCATGACTAGAAAAGCTAAAAATCGTGAGTTATAGGTCACGCTTTCGGCCAAATGTGCTTCGAAAAATAAAAATACCCGGATTGCTCTGGTAACACCGGAACGACTAGAAAAGCTAAAAATCGTGAGCTATAGGTACGCTTTCGGCAAATGTGCTAAAAAAAAATCCCAGGACAACTCCGGTAACCCCGGAACGACTAGAAAAGCTGAAATGGTGAGCTATAGGTCACGGTTTTGACCAAATATGCCCCGAGAAACAAAAATCGTCGGAATACTTCGGTAACCCTGGCATGACTAGAAAAGCTGAAAATCGTGAGTTATAGGTCACGCTTTCGGCCAATTGTGCTTCGAAAAACAAAAATACTCGGATTGCTCTGGTAACACTGGAACGATTGGAAAAGCTAAAAATCGTGAGCTATAGATACGCTTTCGGCAAATTTGCTCCGAAAATTAGAAATCCTCGGACAGGCCCGGTAACCCAGGAACGATTAGAAAAGCTGAAAATCGTGACATATAGGTCACGCTTTCGTGCAAATGTGTTCCGAAAAATAAAAGTCCCCGCACTTGTCCAGAAACCCCGGAACGACTAGAAAAGCTGAAATCGTGAGCTATAGGTCAGGCTTTCGACCAAATCTGCCCCGATAAACAAAAATCGTCGGAATGCTCTGGTAATCCTGGCATTACAAGCTGAAAATCATGATTTATAGGTCATTCTTTCGGCCAAATGTGTTGCGAAAAACAAAAATCCCCGGACTGCTCCGGTAACACTGGAACGACTAGAAAAGCTGAAAATCGTGAGCTATAGGTAACGCTTTCGGCCAAATGTGCTCCGAAAAATAAAAATCCCTACACTGGTCCTGAAACCCCAGAACGACCAGAAAGGCTAAAATGTGAGTTATAGGTTACTCTTTCGGCCAAATGTGCTCCGAAAAATAAAAATTCCCGGATTGGCCCGGTAACCTTGGAACGACTAGAAAAGTTGAAAATCGTGAGCTATAGGTCACGCTTTCGGCCAAATGTGCTCTGAAAAATAAAAATCCCCGCATTGGTCCGGAAACCTCGGTACGACTAGAAAAGCTAAAATCGTGAGCTATAGGTCACGCTTTCGGCGAAGTGTGCTTCGAAAAATAAAATCGCTGGACAGGTCCGGTAACCCCAGAACGACTTGATAAGCTGAAAATTGTGAGCTATAGGTCACGCTTTCGGCCAAATGTGCTTCGAAAAATAAAAATCCCCGGACTGCTCTGGTAACCCTGGGATGACTAGAAAAGCTGAAATCGTGAGCTATAGGTCACGCTTTCGGCCAAATCTGCTCCGAGAAACAAATTCCCCCGACTGCTCCGGTAACCCTTGAACGACTAGAAAAGCTGAAAATCGTGAGCTATAGGTCACGCTTTCGGCCAAATGTGATGTGAAAAAAAAATCCCCGGAGTCCTTCAGTAACCCCAGAACGACTAGAAAAGCGGAAAATCTTGAGCTATGGGTCACCCATTCGGCCAAATGTGATGCGACAAAAATCTCCGCAATCCTCCAGTAAGACCGGAATGTTTTGAAAAGTTGAAAATCGTTAGCTATTGTTTCCTTAAAAAGAAACCCGCCCTAGACTAAGGGAGCTTTCCTAATGCGTAGGTGAGTAAATAAAGCGCAGGCGTGCCAGTATACATATGTATACAAAGTAAATAATAAAAGAGACAACAAAACTCAGGGAACACTGCTCTTTATTAATTCATAAGATCATTACGGAGTACATGTTCCCACTTGGGATTTACATTGAATTGCGCCTAATACATCTGACTAAGCAGGCGATCTTTGATTAACCAGTTCTTGGTTCCCGTGGCCTCGTAAGGTCTGCCGGTTAATTACATCCACTGTTTTGAGCAGTGGAAAACCTCCGATTAAGCTACGTTGATGGTCGTTATCTTGAAGTCTCCAATTGTGCATGAATACAATATAAGATGAAACAAGAATATAAAAGTGCCAAAGCCTCGTCGGTCAGTGGCATATGTTATCCGACCTCGTCAGTCAGACAGGGATGATTACAACATTCTCCTCGCCTCATCGGTCAAAGAGTGTGATCAAGACTTCATTGCAAGCAAGCTGCCGTGCCATCAGATCACAAGTATTGTATTTCTGAAACACGCTGAAGCTTCTTTGATTAAGAGAGCAAGTGAAGACTCTGCAGAGGCACGTCTCGAACAGACATCGACTAGCCGATTTAAACTATCAAGCTAAATAAACACTGATTGCACAGACTGTTGCATTGACATAAGGGCTGCCTAGCTATTTGACTCCTCTGCCTATTAATTGACTTTTGGGTGCACTGCTAAAGCTCGGAAGAAAACGTGACAACTTCTCTGAACATCAAGGAGGTTCGTCACTGAACTAGAGGGCTCAGTCTTGAAACATGAGCAACAAATGACCCCTCCTGACAATCGCAAATATTCTGAAGGCTGCATCACGCCACCACTCTCCCTCAGAAGTGATGCTACGGTAACACCGGAACGACTAGAAAAGCTGAAAATCATGAGCAATTGGTCACACTTTTGGCCAAATGTGCTCCGAAAAATAAAAATCCCCAGACTGCACCGGTAACCCCAGAACGACTAGAAAAGCTGAAATCGTGAGCTATAGGTCACGCTTTCGGCCAAATGTGATGCGAAAGAAAATCCCTGGAATCCTCTGGTAACTCCGGAACGACTGGAAAAGCTGAAAATTGTGAGCTTTAGGTCACGTTTTTGGCAAAATGTACTACAAAAATAAAAATCCCCGCACTGCCCTGGTAACCAGGAAACGACTAGAAAAGCTGAAAATCATGAGGTATAGATTACACTTTCGGCCAAATCTGCTCTGAGAAACAAAATTCCCCCGACTGCTCTGGTAACCCTTGAACGACTAGAAAAGCTGAAAATCATGAGCTATAGGTCACGCTTTCGGCCAAATGTGATGCGGAAAACAATCCCCGGAGTCCTCCAGTAACCCCGAAATTACTAGAAAAGCGAAAAATCTTGAGCTATGGGTCAGACTTTCGGCCAAATGTTATGCGACAAAAATCCACGGAATCCTCCGGTAACACTGGAACGATTAGAAAAGTTGAAAATCGTTAGCTATAGGTCATGCTTTCGGGCAAATATGCTCCGAAAAATAAAAATCTCCGGATTGCTCCGGTAACCCCGGGATGACTAGAAAAGTTGAAATCGCGAGCTATAGGTCGCGCTTTCGGCCAAATATGCTTCGAGAAACAAAATTCCCCCGACTGCTCTGGTATCCCTTGGACGACTAGAAAAGTTGAAAATCGTGAGCTATAGGTCAGGCTTTCGGCCAAATGTGAGCGTTAGGTCACTTTTCGGCAAAATGTGATACGAAAAATAAAAATCCCCGGACTGCCCCGGTAACCACGAAACGACTAGAAAATCTGAAAATCGTGAGGTATAGGTCACGCTTTCGGCCAAATCTACTCCGAGAAACAAAATTCCCCGGACTGCCCCGGTAACCATGAAACGACAAGAAAAGCTGAAAATCGTGAACTTAGGTCACGCTTTCAGCCAAATGTGATGCGGAAAAAAATCTCCGGAGTCCTCCAATAACCCCGGAACGACTAGAAAAGCGGAAAATCTCCAGAGGCGGAAAAATTGTGAGCCTTAGGTCTCTTTTCGGCAAAATGTGCTCCGAAAAATAAAAACCCACGGACTGCTCCGGTAACCACGAAACGACTAGAAAAGCTGAAAATCGTGAGTTATAGGTCACGCTTTCGGCCAAATCTGCTCCGAGAAACAAAATTCCCCGGACTGCCCCGGTAACCACGAAACGACAAGAAAAGTTGAAAATCGTGACCTTAGGTCACGCTTTCAGCCAAATGTGATGTGGAAAAAAATCTCCGGAGTCCTCCAATAACCCCGGAACGACTAGAAAACCGGAAAATCTGCAGAAGCGGAAAAATAAAACTTACCCGACTGCTCCGGTAACCCCGGAACGAGTAGAAAAGCTGAAATCATGAGCTATAGGTCACGCTTTCGGCCAAATGTGATGGGAAAGAAAATACCTGGAATCCTCTGGTAATTCTGGAACGACTGGAAAAGCTGAAAATTGTGAGCGTTAGGTCACTTTTCGGCAAAATGTGCTCCGAAAAATAAAAATCCCCGGACTGCCCCGGTAACCACGAAACGACTAGAAAATCTGAAAATCGTGAGGTATAGGTCACGCTTTCGGCCAAATCTACTCCGAGAAACAAAATTCCCCGGACTGCCCCGGTAACCATGAAACGACAAGAAAAGCTGAAAATCGTGAACTTAGGTCACGCTTTCAGCCAAATGTGATGCGGAAAAAAATCTCCGGAGTCCTCCAATAACCCCGGAACGACTAGAAAAGCGGAAAATCTCCAGAGGCGGAAAAATTGTGAGCCTTAGGTCTCTTTTCGGCAAAATGTGCTCCGAAAAATAAAAACCCACGGACTGCTCCGGTAACCACGAAACGACTAGAAAAGCTGAAAATCGTGAGTTATAGGTCACGCTTTCGGCCAAATCTGCTCCGAGAAACAAAATTCCCCGGACTGCCCCGGTAACCACGAAACGACAAGAAAAGTTGAAAATCGTGACCTTAGGTCACGCTTTCAGCCAAATGTGATGTGGAAAAAAATCTCCGGAGTCCTCCAATAACCCCGGAACGACTAGAAAACCGGAAAATCTGCAGAAGCGGAAAAATAAAACTTACCCGACTGCTCCGGTAACCCCGGAACGAGTAGAAAAGCTGAAATCATGAGCTATAGGTCACGCTTTCGGCCAAATGTGATGGGAAAGAAAATACCTGGAATCCTCTGGTAATTCTGGAACGACTGGAAAAGCTGAAAATTGTGAGCGTTAGGTCACTTTTTGGCAAAATGTGCTCCGAAAAGTAAAAATCCCCGAACTGCCCCGGTAACCACGAAACGACTAGAAAAGCTAAAAATCGTGAGGTATAGGTCACGCTTTCGGCCAAATCTGCTCCGAGAAACAAAATTCCCCGGACTGCCCCGGTAACCACGAAATGACAAGAAAAGCTGAAAATCGTGAACTTAGGTCACGCTTTCAGCCAAATGTGATGCGGAAAAAAATCTCCGGAGTCCTCCAATAACCCCGGAACGACTAGAAAAGCGGAACATCTGAAACACGCTGAAGCTTCTTTGATTAAAAGGGCAAGTGAAGACTCTGTAGAGGCACGTCTCGAACAGACATCGACTGGCCGATTTAGACTATCAAGCTAATTAAACACTGATTGCCCAGACTGTTGCATTGACATAAGGGCTGCCTAGCTATCTGACTCCTATGCCTATTAATTGACTTTTGGGTGCACTGCTAAAGCTCGGAAGAAAACATGACAACTTCTCAGAACATCAAGGAGGTTCGTCACTGAACTAGAGGGCTCAGTCTAGAAACATGAGCAACAAATGACCCCTCCTGACAATCGCAAATATTCTGAAGACTGCATCACGCCACCACTCTCCCTCAGAAGTGATGCTATGGTAACACCGGAACGACTAGAAAAGCTGAAAATCATGAGCAATTGGTCACGCTTTCGGCCAAATGTGCTCCGAAAAATAAAAATCCCCGGACTGCACCGGTAACCCCAGAACGACTAGAAAAGCTGAAATCGTGAGCTATAGGGCACGCTTTCGGCCAAATGTGATGCGAAAGAAAATCCTTACAATCCTCTGGTAACTCCGGAACGACTGGAAAAGCTGAAAATTGTGAGCTACAGGTCACGTTTTTGGCAAAATGTACTGCAAAAATAAAAATCCCCGCACTGCCCCGGTAACCAGGAAACAACTAGAAAAGCTGAAAATCGTGAGGTATAGGTTACACTTTCGGCCAAATCTGCTCTGAGAAACAAAATTCTCCCGACTGCTCTGGTAACACTTGGACGACTAGAAAAGCAAAAAATCTTGAGCTATAGGTCAGGCTTTCAGCCAAATGTGATGCGAAAAAAATCCCCGGAGTCCTTCAGTAACCACGGAACGACTAGAAAAGCGGAAAATCTCTAGCTACGGGTCACCCTTTCGGCCAAATGTGATGCGACAGAAATCCCTGGAATCCCCCGGTAACATCGAAACGTTTAGAAAAGTTGAAAATCGTTAGCTATAAGTCATGCTTTTGTGCAAATGTGCTCCAAAAAATAAAAATCCCCGGACTGCTCCGATAACCCCAGAACGACTAGAAAAGTTGAACATCGTGAGCTATAGGTCACTCTTTCGGCCAAATGTGCTCCAAAAAATTAGAGTCCCCAGACTGGCCCGAAAACCCTGGAACGATAAGAAAAGCTGAAAATCGTGAGCTATAGGTCACGCTTTCGGCCAAATGTGTTCTGAAATATAAAAATACCCGGACTGAACCGGTAACCCTGGAACGACTAGGATAGCTGAAAATCGTGAGCTATAGGTACGCTTTCGGCAAATGTGTTCCGAAAAATAAAAATCTCCGGACTACTCCGGTAACCAAGGAACGACTAGAAAAGCTGAAATAGTGAGCTATAGGTCACGCTTTTGACCAAATATGGCCTGAGAAACAAAAATCGTCGGAATGCTCCGGTAACCCTGGCATGACTAGAAAAGCTGAAAATGGTGAGCTATAGGTCACTATTTCGGCCAAATGTGCTCCGAAAAATAAAAATCTCAAACTGTCCCAGTAACCTTGCACCGACTAGAAAAACTGAAAATCGTGAGCTATAGGTCACACTTTCGGCCAAATGTGTTCCAAAATATAAAAATACCCGGACTGCTACGGTAACCCTGGAACGACTAGAAAAGCAGAAAATCGAGAGCTATAGGTACGCTTTCGGCAAATGTGCTCCGAAAAATAAAAATACACGGACTACTCCGGTAACCCCAGAACGACTAGAAAAGCTGAAATCATGAGCTATAGGTCACGCTTTTGACCAAATCTGCCCTGAGAAATAAAAATCATCAGAATGCTCCGGTATCACTGGCACGACTAGAAAAGCTGAAAATTGTGAGTTATAGGTCATGCTTTCGGCCATATGTGCTTCAAAAAATAAAAATACCCGGACCGCTCTGGAAACACTGGAACGACTAGAAAAGCAAAAAATGTGAGTCATAGGTACGCTTTCGGCTGAATCTTCTCCAAGAAACAAAATTCCCCCGACTGCTCCGGTAACCCTTGAACAACTAGAAAAGCTGAAAATCGTGAGTTATAGGTCACTGTTTCGGCCAAATGTGCTCTGAAAAATAAAAGTCCCCAGACAAGCCCGGTAACCCTAGAACGACAAGAAAAGCTGAAAATCGTGAGCTATAGGTACGCTTTCGGCAAATGTGCTCCGAAAAATAAAAATCCCCGGACTACTCCAGTAACCTCTGAACGACTAGAAAAGCTGAAAGCGTGAGCTATAAGTCACGCTTTCGACCAAATCTGCCCCGAGACACAAAAATCGTCGGAATGCTCCGGTAACCCTAGCACGACTAGAAAAGCGAAAAATCGTGAGTTATAGGTCACGCTTTCGGCCAAATGTGTTTCGAAAAATAAAAATACCCGAACTACTCTGGTAACACCGGAACAACTAGAAAAGCTGAAAATCGTGAGTTAGAGGTACGCTTTTGGCAAATGTGCTCCGAAAGATAAAAATCCCCGGACTACTCCAGTATCTCGGAACGACTAGAAAAGCTGAAATCGGAAGCTAAAGGTTATGCATTCGACCAAATCTGCCCCTAGAAACAAAAATCGTTGGAATGCTCTGGTAACCCTAGCATGACAAGAAAAGCTAAAAATCGTGAGTTATAGGTCATGCTTTCGGCCAAATGTGCTGCGAAAATAGAAATCCCTGGACTGCTCCGGTAACAAAAGAACGACTAGAAAAGCTGAAATCGTGAGCAATTGGTCACGCTTTCAACCAAATGTGCTCCCAAAAATAAAACTTACCCGGACTGCTCCGGTAACACCGGAACGAGTAGAAAAGCTAAAATCATAAGCTACAGGTCACGCTTTCGGCCAAATGTGATGCGAAAGAAAATACCTGGAATCCTCTGGTAACTCCGGAACGACTGGAAAAGCTGAACATTGTGAGCGTTAGGTCACTTTTTGGCAAAATGTGCTCCGAAAAAAAAAAAATCCCTGGACTGCTCCGGAAATCCCGGGACGACTAGAAAAGCTGAAATCGTGAGCTATAGGTCACGCTTTCGGCCAAATCTGCTCCGAGAAACAAAATTCCTCCGATTGCTCCGGCAAGCCTTGAATGACTATAAAAGCTGACAATCGTGAGCTATAGGTCAGGCTTTCGGCCAAATGTGATGCGAAAAAAAATACCTAGAGTCCTCCAGTAACCACGGAACGACTAGAAAAGCGGAAAATCTCTAGCTATTGGTCACCCTTTCGGCCAAATGTGATGCGACAGAAATCCCTGTAATCCCCCGGTAACATCGAAACGTTTAGAAAATTTGAAAATCGTTAGCTATAAGTCACGCTTTTGTGCAAATGTGCTCCAAAAAATAAAAATCCCCGGACTGCTCCGATAACCCCGGAACGACTAGAAAAGCTGAAATCGTGAGCTATAAGTCACGCTTTCGGCCAAATTTGCTTCGAGAAACAAAAAACCCCGGAATGCTCCAGTAACCTCGTAACGACTAGAAAAGTTGAACATCGTGAGCTATAGGTCACTCTTTCGGCCAAATGTGCTCCGAAAAATTAGAGTCCCCAGACTGGCCCGGATACCCTGGAACGATAAGAAAAGCTGAAAATCGTGTGCTATAGGTCACGCTTTCGGCAAAATGTGTTCTGAAATATAAAAATACCCAGACTGCACCGGTAACCCTGGAACTACTAGGATAGCTGAAAATCGTGAGCTATAGGTACGCTTTCGGCAAATGTGTTCCGAAAAATAAAAATCTCCGGACTACTTCGGTAACCCCGGAACGACTAGAAAAGCTGAAATGCAGAGCTATAGGTCACGCTTTTGACCAAATATGCCCCGTGAAACAAAAATCGTCGGAATGCTCCGGTAACCCTGGCATGACTAGAAAAGCCGAAAATCGTGAGTTATAGGTCACGCTTTCGGCCAAATGTGCTTCAAAAAAATAAAAATACCCGGATTGCTCTGGTAACACCGGAACGACTAAAAAAGTTGAAAATCGTGAGATATAGATACGCTTTCGGCAAATTTGCTCCGAAAATTAAAAATCCTCGGACTAGCCCGGTAACCGTGGAACGACTAGAAAAGCTGAAAATCGTGAGCTATAGGTCACGCTTTCGACCAAATGTGCTCCGAAAAAAAATCCCCACACTGGTCCAGAAACCCTGGAACGATGAGAAAAGCTAAAATGTGAGCTATAGGTCACGCTTTAGGCCAAATGTGCTCCGAAAAATGAAAATCCTTGGATAGATCTGGTAATCCCGGAACGACTAGAAAAGCTGAAAATCGTGAGCTATAGGTCACGTTTTCGGCCAAATGTGCTCCGAAAAATAAAAATCCCCGTAGTCCACCGGTTACACCGGAATGTTTAGAAAACTTGAAAATTGTTAGATATAGGTCACGCTTTCGTGCAAATGTGCTCCAAAAATAAAAATCCCCGGACTGCTCCGATAACCCCGGGACGACTAGAAAAGCTGAAATCGTGAGCTATAGGTTACGCTTTCGGCCAAATTTGCTCAGAGAAACAAAAATCCTAAGAATGCTCTAGTTACCCCGGAACGACTAGAAAAGTTGAAAATCGTTAGCTATAGGTCACAATTTCGGCCAAATGTGCTCCGAAAAATAAAAATCTCAGACTGTCCCAGTAACCTTGCACCGACTAGAAAAGCTGAAAATCGTGAGCTATAGGTCACACTTTCGGCCAAATGTGTTACAAAATATAAAAATACCCGGACTGCAACGGTAACCCTGAAACGACTAGAAAAGCAGAAAATCGTGAGCTATAGGTACGCTTTCGGCAAATCTGCTCCGAAAAATAAAAATACACGGACTACTCCGGTAACCCCGGAACGACTAGAAAAGCTGAAATCATGAGCTATAGGTCACGTTTTTGACCAAATCTGCCCTGAGAAATAAAAATGGTCAGAATGGTCCGGTATCACTGGCACGACTAGAAAAGCTGAAAATTGTGAGTTATAGGTCATGCTTTCGGCCATATGTGCTTCAAAGAATAAAAATACCCGGACCGCTCTGGAAGCACTGGAACGACTAGAAAAGCAAAAAATCGTGAGCCATAGGTACGCTTTCGGCTGAATCTTCTCTAAGAAACAAAATTCCCCCGACTGAAAATCGTGAGCTATAGGTCACTCTTTCGGCCAAATGTGCTCTGAAAAATAAAAGTCCCCAGACAGGCCCGGTAATCCTAGAACGACAAGAAAAGCTAAAAATCGTGAGCTATAGATACGCTTTCGGCAAATGTGCTCCGAAAAATAAAAATCCCCGGACTACTCCGGTAACCTCTGAACGACTAGAAAAGCTGAAATGGTGAGCTATAGGTCACGCTTTTGACCAAATATGCCCCGAGAAACAAAATCGTTGGAATGCTCCGGTAACCCTGGCACGACTCGAAAAGCTAAAAATCGTGAGTTATAGGTCCCACTTTCGGCCAAATGTGTTCTGAAAAATAAAAATACCCGAACTGCTCCGGTAACACCGGAACGACTAGAATAGCTGAAAATCGTGAGTTATAGGTACGCTTTTGGCAAATGTGCTCCGAAAGATAAAAATCCCCGGACTACTCCAGTATCTCGGAACGACTAGAAAAGCTGAAATCGTGAGCTAAAGGTTACGCATTCGACCAAATCTGCCCCTAGAAACAAAAATCGTTAGAATGTTCTGGTAACCCTGGCATGACAAGAAAAGCTAAAAATTGTGAGTTATAGGTCATGCTTTCGGCCAAATGTGCTGCGAAAATAGAAATCCCTGGACTGCTCCGGTAACAAAGGAACGACTAGAAAACCTGAAATCGTGAGCAATTGGTCACGCTTTAAGCCAAATGTGCTCCCAAAAATAAAACTTCCCCGGACTACTCCGGTAACCCCGGAACGAGTAAAAAAGCTGAAATCATGAGCTATAGGTCACGCTTTCGGCCAAATGTGATGCGAAAGAAAATACCTGAAATCCTCTGGTAACTCCGGAACGACTGGAAAAGCTAAAAATTGTGAGCGTTAGGTCACATTTCGGCAAAATGTGCTCCGAAAAATAAAAATCCCCGGACTGCCCCGGTAACCACGAAACAACTAGAAAAGCTGAAAATCGTGAGGTATAGGTCACACTTTCAGCCAAATCTGCTCTGAGAAACAAAATTCCCCTGACTGCTCTGGTAGCCCTTGAACGACTAGAAAAGCTGAAAATCATGAGCTATAGGTCACACTTTCGGCCAAATGAGATGCGGAAAACAATCCCCGGAGTCCTCCAGGAACCCCGAAATTACTAGAAAAGCGAAAATTCTTGAGCTATGGGTCAGCCTTTCGGCCAAATGTTATGCGACAAAAATCCACGGAATCCTTCGGTAACACTGGAACGATTAGAAAAGTTGAAAATCGTTAGCTATAGGTCATGCTTTCGGGCAAATGTGCACCGAAAAAGAAAAATCCCCGGACTGCTCCGGTAACCCCGGGACGACTAGAAAAGCTGAAATCGTGAGTTATAGGTCACGCTTTCGGCCAAATCTGCTTCGAGAAACAAAATTTCCCCGATTGGTCCGGCAACCCTTGAATGACTAGAAAAGCTGAAAATCGTGAGCTATAGGTCAGGCTTTCGGCCAAATGTGATGCGAAAAAAAATCCCCGGAGTTCTCCAGTAACCACGGAACGACTAGAAAAGCAGAAAATCTGGAGCTATGGGTCACCCTTTCGGCCAAATGTGATGCGACGAAAATTCCTGGAATCCTCCGGTAACGTTGAAACGTTTACAAAAGTTGAAAATCGTTAGCTATAAGTCACGCTTTTGTGCAAATGTGCTCCAAAAAGTAAAAATCTCCGGACTGCTCCGATAGCCCCAGAACGACTAGAAAAGCTGAAATCGTGAGCTATAAGTCACGCTTTCGGCCAAATTTGCTCCGAGAAACAAAAAACCCCCGGAATGCTCCAGTAACCTCGTAACGACTAGAAAAGTTGAACATCGTGAGCTATAGGTCACTCTTTTGGCCAAATGTGCTCCGAAAAATTAGAGTCCCCAGACTGGCCCGGAAACCCTGAAACGATAAGAAAAGCTGAAAATCGTGAGCTATAGGTCACGCTTTCGACCAAATGTGTTCTGAAATATAAAAATACCCGGACTGCACCGGTAACCCTGGAACGACTAGGATAGCTAAAAATCGTGAGTTATAGTTACGCTTTCGGCAAATGTGTTCCGAAAAATAAAAATCTTCGGACTACTCCGGTAACCCCGGAACGACTAGAAAAGCTGAAATGGTGAGCTATAGGTCACGCTTATGACCAAATATGCCCCGAGAAACAAAAATCGTCGGAATGCTCCGGTAAGCCTGGCATGACTAGAAAAGCTGAAAATCGTGAGTTATAGGTCACGCTTTCGGCCAATGTGCTTCGAAAAATAAAAATACCCGGATTGCTCCGGTAACACCGGAACGAGTAGAAAAGCTGAAAATCGTGAGCTATAGATACGCTTTCGGCAAATTTGCTCCGAAAATTAAAAATCCTCGGACGGGCCCGGTAACCGTGGAACGACTAGAAAAGCTGAAAATTGTGAGCTATAGGTCACGATTTCGACCAAATGTGCTCCGAAAAAAAATCCCCGCACTGGTCTGGAAACACTGGAACGATGAGAAAAGCTAAAATGTGAGCTATAGGTCACGTTTTCGGCCAAATGTGCTCCGAAAAATGAAAATCCCTGAATAGGTCCGGTAATCCCGGAACGACTAGAAAAGCTGAAAATCGTGACTTTCGGCCAAATGTGTTCCAAAATATAAAAATACCCGGACTGCAACGGTAACCCTGAAACGACTAGAAAAGCAGAAAATCGTGAGCTATAGGTACGCTTTCGGCAAATCTGCTCTGAAAAATAAAAATACACGGACTACTCCGGTAACCCCGGAACGACTAGAAAAGCTGAAATCATGAGCTTAGGGTTGGCAACGGGCCGAGCCGAGCCTGGCTCGGCTCGGCTCGTGAAAGCTTGGTGGAATGGAGGCTCGGTTCGGCTCGGCTTGGTTAGGGTATCAAGATTTTTTGTGGGCTCGGTTCGGCTCGTGATGCGGCTCGAGCCAGCTCGAGCGGGCTCGCGAGCCAACAACCACCGAGGGGAACCGACGGCAAGAAGACAAAGGCCCGGCAACGGCAACCACCAAGTCATCGCCAATGCCAGGCGACCACCCCACCGCAAGCAAGCGACCACCACCAGACCCAAACCCTAACCCTTCTCGCAATCACCATTCACCAGTAAAGGTAAACCCTAATCCCCACAAATCACCATCCAAGCATATCACCAGACCAGAGGTAGAAGAGGGGAGAAGAGGATTACCGAATACCGACGAGGATGGCGGCTACGTGCGACCGCCGGCCGAGCCCCCAGCTACCACCGGCATAACCACACCTCCAAAAATAGCAAACTAAAAACCGATAGATCAGGGTAGGATATGGGGAAAAAGCACCAAATCGGCCGGATCTGGCCATAGCTCACCGGGCGGCGCCGAACGGCAAGGAGGGAGCGGCCGGGCCGTGACTCACCAGTTATCAAGCAGCGCTGACGGGCAAGGAGGCGCAGGAGAGGGGGAAGCCGCACCGGTGCGACGCAGCGGCGTGAGGAGGAGCCGAGGCGCGGTGACGGGTTGAAAGGAGTCCGGGAAGGAGAGAGAGAGGGCCGAGCGTAGGGGAGCGCGGAGGCCGGAGACCGGAGTAGAGGCCGGCGCGGAGGAACCGAAGAGAGGCGTCGGCCGGGGCAAGGAAATAGGCGTCGACGCGCATGAGTGGAGAGACCGAGAGGGAGAGACTGGAGGGGGGCGCGTCCGTCCGCGCGTGAGTGGAGAGACCGAGAGGGAGAGAGAGAGAGGAGAGAGCCGAGTGGGGCAGGCCGCCAGGCCGGGTGGTCGGGGCGTCGGGCGGGCCATTGGGCCATCGGGCAGCTGGGCCGAGCCAATCTGGCTCGCGAGCTGGCTTGGGCTCGGCTCGTTTAGATCCCGAGCTTTTTTGCTGGCTCGGCTCGTTTCGTTTCATCCACGAGCCGAGCCAAGCCTTTACGAGCCCGAGCCGAGCCCGAGCTAGCTCACGAGCCCGAGCTTTTTTGCAAGCCCTACATGAGCTATAGGTCACGTTTTTGACCAAATCTGCCCTGAGAAATAAAAATCGTCAGAATGGTCCGGTATGACTGGCACGACTAGAAAAGCTGAAAATTGTGGGTTATAGGTCATGCTTTCGGCCATATGTGCTTCAAAAAATAAAAATACCCGGACCGCTCTGGAAACACTAGAACGACTAGAAAAGCAAAAAATCGTGAGCCATAGGTACGCTTTCGGCTGAATCTTCTCTAAGAAACAAAATTCCCCCGACTGCTCCGGTAACCCTTGAACAACTAGAAAAGCTGAAAATCGTGAGCTATAGGTCACTCTTTCGGCAAAATGTGCTCTGAAAAATAAAAGTCCCCAGACAGGCCCGGTAATCCTAGAACGACAAGAAAAGCTGAAAATCGTGAGCTATAGGTACGCTTTCTGCAAATGTGCTCCGAAAAATAAAAATCTTCGGACTACTCCGGTAACCTCTGAACGACTGGAAAACCTGAAATGGTGAGCTATAGGTCACGCTTTTGACCAAATATGCCCCGAGAAACAAAAATCGTTGGAATGCTCCGGTAACCCTGGCACGACTAGAAAAGCTAAAAATCGTGAGTTATAGGTCCCGCTTTCGGCCAAATGTGTTCTGAAAAATAAAAATACCCGAACTGCTCTGATAACACTGGAACGACTAGAATAGCTGAAAATCGTGAGTTATAGGTACGCTTTTGGCAAATGTGCTCCAAAAGATAAAAATCCCCGGACTACTCCAGTATCTCAGAATGACTAGAAAAGCTGAAATCGTGAGCTAAAGGTTACGCATTCGACCAAATCTGCCCCTAGAAACAAAAATCGTTGGAATGCTCTGGTAACCCTCGCATGACAAGAAAAGCTAAAAATCGTGAGTTATAGGTCATGCTTTCGGCCAAATATGCTACGAAAATAGAAATCCCTGAACTGCTCCGGTAACAAAGGAACGACTAGAAAACCTGAAATCGTGAGCAATTGGTCATGATTTCAGCCAAATGTGCTCCCAAAAATAAAACTTCCCCGGACTGCTCCGGTAACGCCGGAACGAGTAGAAAAGCTGAAATCATGAGCTATAGGTCACGCTTTCGGCCAAATGTGATGCGAAAGAAAATACCTGGAATCCTCTGGTAACTCCGGAACGACTGGAAAAGCTGAAAATTGTGAGCGTTAGGTCACTTTTCGGCAAAATGTGCTCCGAAAAATAAAAATCCCCAGACTGCCCCGGTAACCACGAAACGACTAGAAAAGCTGAAAATCGTGAGGTATAGGTTACACTTTCGGCCAAATCTGCTCTGAGAAACAAAATTCCCCCGACTGCTATGGTAGCCCTTGAACGACTAGAAAAGCTGAAAATCATGAGCTATAGGTCACACTTTCGGCCAAATGTGATGCGGAAAAACAATCCCCGGAGTCCTCCAGGAACCCCGAAATTACTAGAAAAGCAAAAATTCTTGAGCTATGGGTCAGCCCTTCGGCCAAATGTTATGCGACAAAAATCCACGGAATCCTCCGGTAACACTGGAACGATTAGAAAAGTTGAAAATCGTTAGCTATACGTCATGCTTTCGGGCAAATGTGCTCCGAAAAAGAAAAATCCCCGGACTGCTCCGGTAACCCCGGGACGACTAGAAAAGCTGAAATCGTGAGTTATAGGTCACGCTTTCGGCCAAATCTGCTCCAAGAAACAAAATTTCCCCGATTGCTCCGGCAACCCTTGAATGACTAGAAAAGCTGAAAATCGTGAGCTATAGGTCAGGCTTTCGGCCAAATGTGATGCGAAAAAAATCCCCGGAGTCCTCCAACAACCACGGAACGACTAGAAAAGTAGAAAATCTCGAGCTATGGGTCACCCTTTCGGCCAAATGTGATGCAACGAAAATCCCTGGAATCCTCCGGTAACGTTGAAACGTTTAGAAAAGTTGAAAATCGTTAGCTATAAGTCACGCTTTTGTGCAAATGTGCTCCAAAAAATAAAAATCCCCGGACTGCTCCGATAGCCCCGGAACGACTAGAAAAGCTGAAATCGTGAGCTATAAGTCACACTTTCGGCCAAATTTTCTCCGAGAAACAAAAAACCCCGGAATGCTCCAGTAACCTCGTAACGACTAGAAAAGTTGAACATCGTGAGCTATAGGTCACTCTTTAGGCCAAATGTGCTCCGAAAAGTTAAAGTCCCAGACTGGCCCGGAAACCCTGAAACGATAAGAAAAGCTGAAAATCGTGAGCTATAGGTCACGCTTTCGGCCAAATGTGTTCTGAAATATAAAAATTCCCGGACTGCACCGGTACCCTGTAAAGACTAGGATAGCTAAAAATCGTGAGCTATAGTTACGCTTTCGACAAATGTGTTCCAAAAAATAAAAATCTTCGGACGGGCCCGGTAACCGTGGAACGACTAGAAAAGCTGAAAATCGTGAGCTATAGGTCACGCTTTCGACCAATGTGCTTCGAAAAAAATCCCCGCACTGGTCCGGAAACACTGGAACAATGAGAAAAGCTAAAATGTGAGCTATAGGTCACACTTTCGGCCAAACGTGCTACGAAAAATGAAAATCCCTGAATAGGTCCGGTAATCCCGGAACGACTAGAAAAGCTGAAAATCGTGAGCTATACATCACGTTTTCGGCCAAATGTGCTCCGAAAAATAATCTGAAGGCTGCATGACGCCACCACTCTCCCTCAGAAGTGATAGTATGGTAACACCGGAACAATTAGAAAAGCTGAAAATCATGAGCAATTGGTCACGCTTTCGGCCAAATGTGCTCCGAAAAATAAAAATTCCCGGACTGCACCGGTAACCCTAGAACGACTAGAAAAGCTGAAATCGTGAGCTATAGGTCACGCTTTCGGCCAAATGTGATGCGAAAGAAAAATCCCTGGAATCCTCTGGTAACTCCGGAACGACTGGAAAAGCTGAAAATTGTGAGCTTTAGGTCACTTTTTGGCAAAACGTGCTCCGAAAAATAAAAATCTCTGGACTGCCCCGGTAACCACGAAACAACTAGAAAAGCTGAAAATCGTGAGGTATAGGTCACGCTTTCGGCCAAATCTGCTCCGAGAAACAAAATTCCCCGGACTACCCCGGTAACCACGAAACGACTAGAAAAGCTGAAAATCGTGAGCTTAGGTCACGCTTTCAGCCAAATGCGATGCGGAAAAAAATCTCCGGAGTCCCGAAATAACCCCGTAACGACTAGAAAAGCGGAAAATCTTTAGCTATGGGTCAGCCTTTCAGCCAAATCTGATGTGACAAAAATCCACAGAATCCTCCGGTAACACCGGAACGATTAGAAAAGTTGAAAATCGTTAGTTATAGGTCATGCTTTCGGGCAAATGTGCTCCGAAAAAGAAAAATCGCCGGACTGCCCCGCTAACCCCGAGACGACTAGAAAAGCTAAAATCGTGAGCTATAGGTCACGCTTTCGGCAAATGTGCTGCGAAAAACAAAAATTCCCGGACTGCTCCGGTAACACTGGAACGACTAGAAAAGCTGAAAATCGTGAGCTATAGGTAACGCTTTCAGCCAAAAGTGCTCCCAAAAATAAAAATCCCTGCCCAGGTCCTAAAACCCCAGAACGAGCAGAAAGGCTAAAATGTGAGCTGTAGGTCACGCTTTTGGCCAAATGTGCTCCGAAAAACAAAAAACCCTGGACAGGTCCGGTAACCCCGGAACGACTAGAAAAGCTGAAAATCGTGGGCTATAGGTCACGCTTTCGGCCAAATGCGCTTCAAAAAATAAAAATGCCTGGACTGCTCCGGTAACCCCGGGACGATTAGAAAAGCTGAAATCGTGAGATATTGGTCACGCTTTCGGCCAAATCTGCTCTAAGAAACAAAATTCCCCCGACTGCTCATGTAACCCTTTAACGACTAGAAAAGCTGAAAGTCGTGACTTATAGGTCACATTTTTGCCAAATGTGATGCGACAAAAATCCGTAGAATTCTCCGGTAACAACGGAACGTTTAGAAAAGTTGAAAATCGTTAGAAATAGCTTACGCTTTCCTGCAAACGTGCTCCGAAAAATAAAAATCACCGAACTGCTAGAAAAGCTGAAATCGTGAGCTATAGGTCACGCTTTCGAGCAAATCTGCCGCGAGAAACAAAAATTGTCGGAATGCTCCGGTAACCCTGGCACGACTAGAAAAGCTGAAAATCGTGAGTTATAGGTCACGCTTTCGGCCAAATGTGCTTCGAAAAATAAAAATCTCTGGACTGCCCGGTAAGCCCGAAACGAATAGAAAAGCTGAAATCGTGAGCTATAAGTCACGCTTTCGGCCAAATTTGCTCCGAAAAACAAAAATCCCAGGAATGCTCCGGTAACCTTGGAACGATTAGAAAAGCTGAAAATCGTGAGCCATAGGTCACACTTTCGGCCAAATATGTTTCGAAATATAAAAATACCAGGACTGCTCCGGTAACACTGTAACGACTAGAAAAGTAAAAAATCGTGAGCTATTGGTACGCTTTCGGCAAATGTGCTCTGAATAATAAAAGTCCCTGGACTGCTCCGAAAACCCCGGAACGAGTAGAAAAGCTGAAATCGTGTGCTATAGGTAACACTTTCGACCAAATCTGCCCCGAGAAACTAAAATCGCCGGAATGCTCCGGTAACCCTCGCACGACTAGAAAAGCTGAAAATCATGAGTTATAGGTCACGCTTTCGACCAAATATGCTCTGAAAAATAAAAATCCCCGGACTGCCCGGTAAGCCCGAAACGACTAGAAAAGCTGAAATAGTGAGCTATTGGTCACGCTTTCGGCCAAATGTGATGCGAAAAAAATCCCCGAAGTCCTCTAGTAACACCGGAACGACTAGACAAACGGAAAATCTTGAGCTGTGGGTCTCTCTTTCGGCCAAATGTGATGCGACAAAAATCCGCGGAATCCTCTGGTAACACCAGAACAATTAGAAAAGTTAAAAATCGTTGGCTATTGGTCACTCTCTCGGCCAAATCTGCTTCGAAAAATAAAAATCCCCGGACAGGCCCGGCAACCCTGGAATGACTAGAAAAACTGAAAATCGTGAGCTATAGGTGACGCTTTCGGCCAAATGTGCTCCGAAAAATAAAAATCGCTGCACAGGTCCTGAAACCCCAGAACGACCAGAAAGGCTAAAATGTGAGCTATAGGTCACGCTTTCAGCTAAGTGTGCTCCAAAAAAATAAAAATACCTGAACAGCTGCGGTAAACGCAGAACGACTAGAAAAGTTCAAAATCGTGAGCTAGGTCACGCTTTCGGCCAAATGTGATGCAGAAAACAAAATCCTTGGAGTCCTCCAGTAACCCCGGAATGACTAGATAAGCGGAAAATCTTAAGCTATGGGTCTCCCTTTCGGCCAAATGTGATGCGACAAAAATCCGCAGAATCCTCTGGTAACACCAGAACGATTAGAAAAGTTAAATATCGTTAGCTACTAGTCACGCTTTCGGGCAAATGTGCTCCGAAAAATAAAAATCCCCGGACTGCTCCGGTAACCACAAAACGACTAGAAAAGCTGAATCGTGAGCTATAGGTCACGCTATTGGCCAAATTTGCTGCGAGAAACAAAAATCCCCGGAATGCTCCGGTAACCCTGGAACAACTAAAAAACTAAAAATCGTGAGCTATAGATCACTCTTTCGATCAATTGTAAAAAATCGTTAGCTATTGGTCACTCTCTCGGCCAAATCTTCTTCGAAAAATAAAAATACCCGAACTGGCCCGGTAACCCTGGAATGACTAGAAAAACTGAAAATCGTGAGCTATAGGTGACGCTTTCGGCCAAATGTGCTCCGAAAATAAAAATCCCCGCACTGGCCCGGTAACCCTGGAACGACTAGAAAAGCTGAAAATCGTGAGCTATAGGTCACGCTTTCGGCCAAATGTACTCCGACAAATAAAAATCCCAGTACTGGTTCAGTAACCCCGAAACAACTAGAAAAGCTGAAATCGAGAGCTATAGGTCACGCTTTCAGCCAAGTGTGCTCCGAAAAATAAAAATACCTGAACAGCTGCGGCAACTCCAGAACGACTAGAAAAGCTCAAAATCGTGAGCTATAGGTCACCCTTTCGACAAAATGTGATGCGACAGAAATCCCCGGAATGCTCCGGTAACCCTGGAACGACTAGAAAAGTTGATAATCGTTAGCTATTGGTCACTCTTTCAGCCAAATCTGCTCCGAAAAATAAGAATCCCGGACTGGCCCGTTAACCCTGGAACGACTAGAAAAGCTGAAAATCGTGAGCTATAGGTCACGCTTCCGGCCAAATGTGCTCCAAAAAATAAAAATCCCTGGAATCCTCCGGTAACTCCGGAACAACTGGAAAAGCTGAAAATCGTGAGCTCGGCCAAATGTGCACCGAAAAATAAAAAACCCCGGACTGCCCCGGTAACCCCAAAACGACTAGAAAAGCTGAAAGTCGGGAGCTATATGTCACGCTTTCGGCCAAATGTGACGCGAAAAAAATCCCCGGAGACCACCAGTAACACCGGAACATTTAGAAAAGTTGAAAATCGTTAGGTATAGGTCACGCTTTCGTGCAAATGTGCTCCGAAAAATAAAAATCCCCGGACTGCTCCGATAAACCCAGAACGACTAGAAAAGCTGAAATCGAGAGCTATAGGTCACGCTTTCAGCCAAATTTGCTCTGAGAAACAAAAATCCAAGACTGGCCTAATAACCCTGGAACGACTAGAAAAGGTGAAAATTGTGAGCTATAGGTCACACTTTCGGCCAAATATGTTCCGAAATATAAAAATACCCGGGCTGCTCCGGTAACCCTGGAACGACTGGAAAAAATAGAAAATCGTGAGCTATAGGTACGCTTTCGACAAATGTGCTCCGAAAAATAAAAATCCCCGGACTACTCCGGTAACCCCGGAACGACTAGAAAAGCTGAAATCGTGAGCTATAGGTCACGCTTTCGACCAAATCTGCCCCAAGAAAGAAAAATCGTCGGAATGCTCCCGTAACACTGGCACGATTAGAAAAGCTGAAAATCGTGAGCTATAGGTACGCTTTCGGTCGAATCGTCTCCAAGAAATAAACTGCTTCGGTAACCCTTAAACAACAAGAAAAGCTGAAAATCATGAGCTATAGATCACTCTTTAGGCCAAATGTGCTCCGAAAAATAAAAATCCCCAGAATGGCCCGGTAACCCTACAACGACTAGTAACGCTGTAAATCGTGAGCTATAGACCACGTTTTCGGCCAAATCTGTTCGAAAATATAAAAATATTTTGGAAAAGCTGAAAATCGTGTGTTATATGTCATGCTTTCGGCCAAATGTGCTTCAAAAAATGAAAATACCCGGACCGCTCTGGAAACATCAGAACGAATAGCAAATCTGAAAATCGTGAGTTATAGGTACGCTTTCGGCCGAACCTTCTCCAAGAATCAAAATTCCCCCGACTTCTCCGGTAAGCCGTGAACAACAGGAAAAGCTGAAAGTCGTGAGCTACAGGTCACGCTTTCGGTCAAATGTGATGCGAAAAAAAAAATCCCCGGAGTCCTCTAGTAACCTTGGAACGACTAGAAAAGGGGAAAATCTTGAGCTATAGGTCACCCTTTTGCCCAAATGTGATGCGACAAAAATCTCCGAATCCTCCGGTAACACCGGAACAATTAGAAAAGTTGAAAATCGTTAGTAGGTTACACTTTCGTACAAATGTACCCGAAACATAAAAATCCCTGGACTGCTCCGATAACCCCGGAACGACTAGAAACGCTGAAATCGTGAGCTATAGGTTACGCTTTCGGCCAAATTAGCTTCGAGAAACAAAAATCCCTGGAATGCTCCGGTAACCCAGGAACGAATAGAAAAGTTGAAAATCGTGAGCTATAGGTCAATCTTTCGGACAAATGTGCTTCAAAAATTAAATATACCCGGACAGGCCCGGTAACCTTGCAATGACTAGGAAAGCTGAAAATCGTGAGCTATAGGTCACGCATTCAGCCAAATGTGCTCCGAAAAATAAAAATCCCCGCATTGGTCCGGAAACCACGGAACGACTAGGAAAGCTAAAATGTGAGCTATAGGTCATGTTTTCGGCCAAATGTTCTCTGAAAAATAAAAATTCTTGGATAGGTCCGGGAACCCCGGAATGACTAGAAAAGCTCAAAATCGTGAGCTACAGGTTACGCTTTCGGCCAAATGAGTTTCGAAAAATAAAAATCCCCGGACTGCTCCGGTAACCCCAGGAAGACTAGAAAGCTGAAATCACGAGCTATAGGTCATGGTTTCGGCCAAATGTGCTCCGAAAAACAAAAATTCCTGAAATGCTCCGGTAACCTTGGACCAACTAGAAAAGCTGAAAATCGTGAGCTATAGGTCAGGGTTTCGGCCAAATGTGCTCCGAAAAATAAAAATCCCTAGACTGGCCCGGTAACCCTACAACGACTAGAAACGCTGAAAATCGTGAGCTATAGGTGACGTTTTCAGCCAAATCTGTTCCAAAATGTAAAAATACCCGGAACGACTACAAAAACTGAAATCGTGAGCTATAGGTCACGCTTTCTACTAAATCTGCCCCCGAGAAACAAAAATCGTCGGAATGCTCCGGTAACCCTAGCACGACTAGAAAAGCAGAAAATAGGGAGTTATATGTCACGCTTTCGGCCAAATGTGCTTCAGAAAATAAAAATACCCGGACTGCTCTGGTAACACAGGAACGACAAGAATAGCTGAAAATCCTGAGCTATAGGTACGCTTTCGGCAAATGTGCTCTGAAAATTAAAAATCATCGGACTGGCACGGTAACCCTGGAACGACTAGAAAAGCTAAAAAATCGTGAGCTATGGTCACGGATTTGGCCAAATGTGCTCCGAAAAATAACAAATTCCCGCACTGGTCCGGAAACTCCGGAATGACTAGAAAAGCTAAAATGTGAGCAATAGGTCGCGCTTTTGGCCAAATGTGCACCAAAAATAAAAATCCCTGCACAGGTCCGGTAACCCCGGAACGATTAGAAAAGCTGAAAATCGTGAGCTAGGTCACGCTTTTGGCCAAATGTGCTTCTAAATATAAAAATCTCCGGACTGCTCTAGTAACCGGAATGTTTAGAAAAGTTGAAAATCGTTAGCTAAGTCTGGGTATTTTTATTTTTTGAAGCACATTTAGCCGAAAGCGTGACCTATAACTCCCGATTGTCTGCTTTCCTAGTCGTGCAAGGGTTACCGGAACATTACGACGATTTTTGTTTCTCGGGACAGATTTGGTCGAAAGCGTGACCTATAGCTCATGACTTCAGTTTTTGTAGTCGTTCCGTGTATTTTTATATTTTGGAACAGATTTGGCCGAAAACGTGACCTATAGCTCACGATTTTCAGTGTTTCTAGTCGTTGTAGGGTTACTGGTCCAGTCTGGGGATTTTTATTTTTCAGAGCACATTTGGCCGAAAGAGTGATCTATAGCACACGATTTTCAACTTTTCAAGTTGTTCCAGGGTTACCGAAGCAATCCGGGGATTTTTATATTTTGGAGCAGATTTGGCCGAAAACCTGACTTATAGCTCATGATTTTCAGCTTTTCTTGTTGTTCAAGGGTTACCGGAGTAGTCAGGGAATTTTATTTCTTGGAGAAGATTCGGCCGAAAGCGTACCTATAGCTCACGATTTTCAGCATTTCTAGTCGTTCTGGTGTTTTAGAGCGGTCCGGGTATTTTTATTTTTTAAAGCACATTTGTCCGAAAGCGTACCTATAACTCACGAGTTTTAGCATTTCGTGTCGTGCCAGTGTTACGGGAGCATTCCGACGATTTTTGTTTCTCGGGGCAGATTTGGTCGAAAGCGTGACCATAGCTCACAATTTCTGCTTTTCTAGTCGTTCCGGGGTTACCGGAGTAGTCCAGGGATTTTTATTTTTCGGAGCACATTTGCCGAAAGCGTACCTGTAGCTCACGATTTTTTGTTTTTCTAGTCGTTCCAGGGTTACCGGAGCAGCCCAGGTATTTTTATATTTCGGAACACATTTGGCCGAAAGTATGACCTATAGCTCACAATTTTCACCTTTTCTAATCGTTCCAGGGTTATTGGGCCAGTCTGGGATTTCTGTTTCTCAGAGCAAATTTGGCCAAAAGCGTGACCTATAGCTCTCGATTTCAGCTTTTCTAGTCGTTCTGAGGTTATCGGAGCAGTCTGGAGATTTTTATTTTTCGGAGCACATTTGCACGAAAGTGTGACCCATACTTAACGATTTTCGACTTTTCTAAACGTTTCGGTGTTACCCGTGGACTCCGAGGATTTTTTTTCGCATCACATTTGGCTGAAAGCGTACCTATAGCTCACGATTTTCAGCATTTCTAGTCGTTCTGGTGTTTTAGAGCGGTCCGGGTATTTTTATTTTTTAAAGCACATTTGTCCGAAAGCATGACCTATAACTCACGAGTTTTAGCATTTCGTGTCGTGCCAGTGTTACGGGAGCATTCCGACGATTTTTGTTTCTCGGGGCAGATTTAGTCGAAAGCGTGACCATAGCTCACAATTTCTGCTTTTCTAGTCGTTCCGGGGTTACCGGAGTAGTCCAGGGATTTTTATTTTTCGGAGCAAATTTGCCGAAAGCGTACCTGTAGCTCACGATTTTTTGTTTTTCTAGTCGTTCCAGGGTTACCGGAGCAGCCCAGGTATTTTTATATTTCGGAACACATTTGGCCGAAAGTATGACCTATAGCTCACAATTTTCACCTTTTCTAATCGTTCCAGGGTTATTGGGCCAGTCTGGGATTTCTGTTTCTCAGAGCAAATTTGGCCAAAAGCGTGACCTATAGCTCACGATTCAGCTTTTCTAGTCGTTTTGTGGTTACCAGAGCAGTCTGGAGATTTTTATTTTTCGGAGCACATTTGCCCGAAAGCGTGACTAGTAGCTAACGATATTTAACTTTTCTAAACGTTCCGGTGTTACCCGTGGACTCCGAGGATTTTTTTCGCATCACATTTGGCTGAAAGCGTGACCTATAGCTCCCGACTTTCAGCTTTTCTAGTCGTTCAAAGGTTACCAGAGCAGTCGGGGGAATTTTGTTTCTCGGGGAAGATTTGGCTGAAAGCGTGACCTATAGCTCACGATTTTCAGCTTTTCTAGTCGTTCTGTGGTTACCGGGGCAGTCCTGGGTTTTTTATTTTTTGGGGCACATTTGGCCGAGCTCACGATTTTCAGCTTTTCCAGTCGTTCCGGCGTTACCGGAGGATTCCAGGGATTTTTATTTTCCGGAGCACATTTGGCCGAAAGCGTGACCTATAGCTCACGATTTTCAGCTTTTCTAGTCGTTCCAGGGTTACTAGAGGACTTTGGGGATTTTTTTTCGAATCACATTTGGCCAAAAGCGTGACCTATAGCTCACGATTTTCAGCATTTCTAGCTATTCGAGGGTTTCCGTGCAGTCGGGGGAATTTTCTTTCTCGGAGCTTATTTGGCCGAAAGCGTGACTATAGGTCACGATTTCTGCTTTTCTAGTCGTGCCGCGGTTACTAGAGCAGTCCGGAGATTTTTATATTTAGAAGCACATTTGGCCAAAAGCGTGACCTAGCTCACGATTTTCAGCTTTTCTAATCGTTCCGGGGTTACCGGACCTGTGCAGGGATTTTTATTTTTGGTGCACATTTGGCCAAAAGCGCGACCTATTGCTCACATTTTAGCTTTTCTAGTCATTCCGGAGTTTCCGGACCGGTGCGGGAATTTGTTATTTTTCGGAGCACATTTGGCCAAATCCGTGACCATAGCTCACGATTTTTTAGCTTTTCTAGTCGTTCCAGGGTTACCGTGCCAGTCCGATGATTTTTAATTTTCAGAGCACATTTGCCGAAAGCGTACCTATAGCTCAGGATTTTCAGCTATTCTTGTCGTTCCTGTGTTACCAGAGCAGTCCGGGTATTTTTATTTTCTGAAGCACATTTGGCCGAAAGCGTGACATATAACTCCCTATTTTCTGCTTTTCTAGTCGTGCTAGGGTTACCGGAGCATTCCGACGATTTTTGTTTCTCGGAGGCAGATTTAGTAGAAAGCGTGACCTATAGCTCACGATTTCAGTTTTTGTAGTCGTTCCGGGTATTTTTACATTTTGGAACAGATTTGGCTGAAAACGTCACCTATAGCTCACGATTTTCAGCGTTTCTAGTCGTTGTAGGGTTACCGGGCCAGTCTAGGGATTTTTATTTTTCGGAGCACATTTGGCCGAAACCCTGACCTATAGCTCACGATTTTCAGCTTTTCTAGTTGGTCCAAGGTTACCGGAGCATTTCAGGAATTTTTGTTTTTCGGAGCACATTTGGCCGAAACCATGACCTATAGCTCGTGATTTCAGCTTTCTAGTCTTCCTGGGGTTACCGGAGCAGTCCGGGGATTTTTATTTTTCGAAACTCATTTGGCCGAAAGCGTAACCTGTAGCTCACGATTTTGAGCTTTTCTAGTCATTCCGGGGTTCCCGGACCTATCCAAGAATTTTTATTTTTCAGAGAACATTTGGCCGAAAACATGACCTATAGCTCACATTTTAGCTTTCCTAGTCGTTCCGTGGTTTCCGGACCAATGCGGGGATTTTTATTTTTCGGAGCACATTTGGCTGAATGCGTGACCTATAGCTCACGATTTTCAGCTTTCCTAGTCATTGCAAGGTTACCGGGCCTGTCCGGGTATATTTAATTTTTGAAGCACATTTGTCCGAAAGATTGACCTATAGCTCACGATTTTCAACTTTTCTATTCGTTCCTGGGTTACCGGAGCATTCCAGGGATTTTTGTTTCTCGAAGCTAATTTGGCCGAAAGCGTAACCTATAGCTCACGATTTCAGCGTTTCTAGTCGTTCCGGGGTTATCGGAGCAGTCCAGGGATTTTTATGTTTCGGGTACATTTGTACGAAAGTGTAACCTACTAACGATTTTCAACTTTTCTAATTGTTCCGGTGTTACCGGAGGATTCGGAGATTTTTGTCGCATCACATTTGGGCAAAAGGGTGACCTATAGCTCAAGATTTTCCCCTTTTCTAGTCGTTCCAAGGTTACTAGAGGACTCCGGGGATTTTTTTTTTCGCATCACATTTGACCGAAAGCGTGACCTGTAGCTCACGACTTTCAGCTTTTCCTGTTGTTCACGGCTTACCGGAGAAGTCGGGGGAATTTTGATTCTTGGAGAAGGTTCGGCCGAAAGCGTACCTATAACTCACGATTTTCAGATTTGCTATTCGTTCTGATGTTTCCAGAGCGGTCCGGGTATTTTCATTTTTTGAAGCACATTTGGCCGAAAGCATGACATATAACACACGATTTTCAGCTTTTCCAAAATATTTTTATATTTTCGAACAGATTTGGCCGAAAACGTGGTCTATAGCTCACGATTTACAGCGTTACTAGTCGTTGTAGGGTTACCGGGCCATTCTGGGGATTTTTATTTTTCGGAGCACATTTGGCCTAAAGAGTGATCTATAGCTCATGATTTTCAGCTTTTCTTGTTGTTTAAGGGTTACCGAAGCAGTTTATTTCTTGGAGACGATTCGACCGAAAGCGTACCTATAGCTCACGATTTTCAGCTTTTCTAATCGTGCCAGTGTTACGGGAGCATTCCGACGATTTTTCTTTCTTGGGGCAGATTTGGTCGAAAGCGTGACCTATAGCTCACGATTTCAGCTTTTCTAGTCGTTCCGGGGTTACCGGAGTAGTCCGGGGATTTTTATTTTTCGGAGCACATTTGTCGAAAGCGTACCTATAGCTCACGATTTTCTATTTTTTCCAGTCGTTCCAGGGTTACCGGAGCAGCCCGGGTATTTTTATATTTCGGAACATATTTGGCCGAAAGTGTGACCTATAGCTCACAATTTTCACCTTTTCTAGTCGTTCCAGGGTTATTAGGCCAGTCTTGGATTTTTGTTTCTCAGAGCAAATTTGGCTGAAAGCGTGACCTATAGCTCTCGATTTCAGCTTTTCTAGTCGTTCTGGGTTTATCGGAGCAGTCCGGGGATTTTTATTTTTCGGAGCACATTTGCACGAAAGCGTGACCTATACCTAACGATTTTCAACTTTTCTAAATGTTCCGGTGTTACTGGTGGTCTCCGGGGATTTTTTTCGCGTCACATTTGGCCGAAAGCGTGACATATAGCTCCCGACTTTCAGCTTTTCTAGTCGTTTTGGGGTTACCGGGGCAGTCCGGGGTTTTTTATTTTTCGGTGCACATTTGGCCGAGCTCACGATTTTCAGCTTTTCCAGTTGTTCCGGAGTTACCGGAGGATTCCAGGGATTTTTATTTTTTGGAGCACATTTGGCCGGAAGCGTGACCTATAGCTCACGATTTTCAGCTTTTCTAGTCGTTCCAGGGTTAACGGGCCAGTCCGGGATTCTTATTTTTCGGAGCAGATTTGGCTGAAAGAGTGACCAATAGCTAACGATTATCAACTTTTCTAGTCGTTCCAGGGTTACCGGAGCATTCCGGGGATTTCTGTCGCATCACATTTTGTCGAAAGGGTGACCTATAGCTCACGATTTTGAGCTTTTCTAGTCGTTCTGGAGTTGCCGCAGCTGTTCAGGTATTTTTATTTTTCGGAGCACACTTGGCTGAAAGCGTGACCTATAGCTCTCGATTTCAGCTTTTCTAGTTGTTTCGGGGTTACTGAACCAGTACTGGGATTTTTATTTGTCGGAGTACATTTGGCCGAAAGCGTGACCTATAGCTCACGATTTTCAGCTTTTCTAGTCGTTCCAGGGTTACCGGGCCAGTGCGGGGATTTTTATTTTCGGAGCACATTTGGCCGAAAGCGTCACCTATAGCTCACGATTTTCAGTTTTTCTAGTCATTCCAGGGTTACCGGGCCAGTTCGGGTATTTTTATTTTTCGAAGAAGATTTGGCCGAGAGAGTGACCAATAGCTAACGATTTTTTACAATTGATCGAAAGAGTGATCTATAGCTCACGATTTTTAGTTTTTTAGTTGTTCCAGGGTTACCGGAGCATTCCGGGGATTTTTGTTTCTCGCAGCAAATTTGGCCAATAGCGTGACCTATAGCTCACGATTCAGCTTTTCTAGTCGTTTTGTGGTTACCGGAGCAGTCCGGGGATTTTTATTTTTCGGAGCACATTTGCCCGAAAGCGTGACTAGTAGCTAACGATATTTAACTTTTCTAATCGTTCTGGTGTTACCAGAGGATTCTGCGGATTTTTGTCGCATCACATTTGGCCGAAAGGGAGACCCATAGCTTAAGATTTTCCGCTTATCTAGTCATTCCGGGGTTACTGGAGGACTCCAAGGATTTTGTTTTCTGCATCACATTTGGCCGAAAGCGTGACCTAGCTCACGATTTTGAACTTTTCTAGTCGTTCTGCGTTTACCGCAGCTGTTCAGGTATTTTTATTTTTTTGGAGCACACTTAGCTGAAAGCGTGACCTATAGCTCACATTTTAGCCTTTCTGGTCGTTCTGGGGTTTCAGGACCTGTGCAGCGATTTTTATTTTTCGGAGCACATTTGGCCGAAAGCGTCACCTATAGCTCACGATTTTCAGTTTTTCTAGTCATTCCAGGGTTGCCGGGCCTGTCCGGGGATTTTTATTTTTCGAAGCAGATTTGGCCGAGAGAGTGACCAATAGCCAACGATTTTTAACTTTTCTAATTGTTCTGGTGTTACCAGAGGATTCCGCGGATTTTTGTCGCATCACATTTGGCCGAAAGAGAGACCCACAGCTCAAGATTTTCCGTTTGTCTAGTCGTTCCGGTGTTACTAGAGGACTTCGGGGATTTTTTTCGCATCACATTTGGCCGAAAGCGTGACCAATAGCTCACTATTTCAGCTTTTCTAGTCGTTTCGGGCTTACCGGGCAGTCCGGGGATTTTTATTTTTCAGAGCATATTTGGTCGAAAGCGTGACCTATAACTCATGATTTTCAGCTTTTCTAGTCGTGCGAGGGTTACCGGAGCATTCCGGCGATTTTAGTTTCTCGGGGCAGATTTGGTCGAAAGTGTTACCTATAGCACACGATTTCAGCTTTTCTACTCGTTCCGGGGTTTTCGGAGCAGTCCAGGGACTTTTATTATTCAGAGCACATTTGCCGAAAGCGTACCAATAGCTCACGATTTTTTACTTTTCTAGTCGTTACAGTGTTACCGGAGCAGTCCTGGTATTTTTATATTTCGAAACATATTTGGCCGAAAGTGTGACCTATGGCTCACGATTTTCAGCTTTTCTAATCGTTCCAAGGTTACCGGAGCATTCCTGGGATTTTTGTTTTTCGGAGCAAATTTGGCCGAAAGCGTGACTTATAGCTCACGATTTCAGCTTTTCTATTCGTTTCGGGCTTACCGGGCAGTCCAGAGATTTTTATTTTTCGAAGCACATTTGGCCGAAAGCGTGACCTATAACTCACGATTTTCAGCTTTTCTAGTCGTGCCAGGGTTACCGGAGCATTCCGACAATTTTTGTTTCTCGCGGCAGATTTGCTCGAAAGCGTGACCTATAGCTCACGATTTCAGCTTTTCTAGCAGTTCGGTGATTTTTATTTTTCGGAGCACGTTTGCAGGAAAGCGTAAGCTATTTCTAACGATTTTCAACTTTTCTAAACGTTCCGTTGTTACCGGAGAATTCTACGGATTTTTGTCGCATCACATTTGGCCAAAATGTGACCTATAAGTCACGACTTTCAGCTTTTCTAGTCGTTAAAGGGTTACATGAGCAGTCGGGGGAATTTTGTTTCTCAGAGCAGATTTGGCCGAAAGCGTGACCAATATCTCACGATTTCAGCTTTTCTAATCGTCCCGGGGTTACCGGAGCAGTCCAGGCATTTTTATTTTTTGAAGCGCATTTGGCCGAAAGCGTGACCTATAGCCCACGATTTTCAGCTTTTCTAGTCGTTCCGGGGTTACCGGACCTGTCCAGGGTTTTTTGTTTTTCGGAGCACATTTGGCCAAAAGCGTGACCTACAGCTCACATTTTAGCCTTTCTGCTCGTTCTGGGGTTTTAGGACCTGGGCAGGGATTTTTATTTTTGGGAGCACTTTTGGCTGAAAGCGTTACCTATAGCTCACGATTTTCAGCTTTTCTAGTCGTTCCAGTGTTACCGGAGCAGTCCGGGAATTTTTGTTTTTCGCAGCACATTTGCCGAAAGCGTGACCTATAGCTCACGATTTTAGCTTTTCTAGTCGTCTCGGGGTTAGCGGGGCAGTCCGGCGATTTTTCTTTTTCGGAGCACATTTGCCCGAAAGCATGACCTATAACTAACGATTTTCAACTTTTCTAATCGTTCCGGTGTTACCGGAGGATTCTGTGGATTTTTGTCACATCAGATTTGGCTGAAAGGCTGACCCATAGCTAAAGATTTTCCGCTTTTCTAGTCGTTACGGGGTTATTTCGGGACTCCGGAGATTTTTTTCCGCATCGCATTTGGCTGAAAGCGTGACCTAAGCTCACGATTTTCAGCTTTTCTAGTCGTTTCGTGGTTACCGGGGTAGTCCGGGGAATTTTGTTTCTCGGAGCAGATTTGGCCGAAAGCGTGACCTATACCTCACGATTTTCAGCTTTTCTAGTTGTTTCGTGGTTACCGGGGCAGTCCAGAGATTTTTATTTTTCGGAGCACGTTTTGCCAAAAAGTGACCTAAAGCTCACAATTTTCAGCTTTTCCAGTCGTTCCGGAGTTACCAGAGGATTCCAGGGATTTTTCTTTCGCATCACATTTGGCCGAAAGCGTGACCTATAGCTCACGATTTCAGCTTTTCTAGTCGTTCTAGGGTTACCGGTGCAGTCCGGGAATTTTTATTTTTCGGAGCACATTTGGCCGAAAGCGTGACCAATTGCTCATGATTTTCAGCTTTTCTAATTGTTCCGGTGTTACCATACTATCACTTCTGAGGGAGAGTGGTGGCGTCATGCAGCCTTCAGATTATTTTTCGGAGCACATTTGGCCGAAAACGTGATGTATAGCTCACGATTTTCAGCTTTTCTAGTCGTTCCGGGATTACCGGACCTATTCAGGGATTTTCATTTTTCGTAGCACGTTTGGCCGAAAGTGTGACCTATAGCTCACATTTTAGCTTTTCTCATTGTTCCAGTGTTTCCGGACCAGTGCGGGGATTTTTTTCGAAGCACATTGGTCGAAAGCGTGACCTATAGCTCACGATTTTCAGCTTTTCTAGTCGTTCCACGGTTACCGGGCCCGTCCGAAGATTTTTATTTTTTGGAACACATTTGTCGAAAGCGTAACTATAGCTCACGATTTTTAGCTATCCTAGTCTTTACAGGGTACCGGTGCAGTCCGGGAATTTTTATATTTCAGAACACATTTGGCCGAAAGCGTGACCTATAGCTCACGATTTTCAGCTTTTCTTATCGTTTCAGGGTTTCCGGGCCAGTCTGGGACTTTAACTTTTCGGAGCACATTTGGCCTAAAGAGTGACCTATAGCTCACGATGTTCAACTTTTCTAGTCGTTACGAGGTTACTGGAGCATTCCGGGGTTTTTTGTTTCTCGGAGAAAATTTGGCCGAAAGTGTGACTTATAGCTCACGATTTCAGCTTTTCTAGTCGTTCCGGGGCTATCGGAGCAGTCCGGGGATTTTTATTTTTTGGAGCACATTTGCACAAAAGCGTGACTTATAGCTAACGATTTTCAACTTTTCTAAACGTTTCAACGTTACCGGAGGATTCCAGGGATTTTCGTTGCATCACATTTGGCCGAAAACGTGGCCTATAGCTCACATTTTAGCTTTTCTCGTCTTTCCGGCGTTTCTGGACCAGTGCGGAGATTTTTATTTTTCGGAGCACATTTGGTCGAAAGTGTGACCTATAGCTCGTGATTTGCAGCTTTTCTAGTCGTTCCAGGTTTACCGGGGCAGTCTGGGGATTTTTAATTTTCGGAGCAAATTTGCCGGAAGCGTATCTATAGCTAACGATTTTCAGCTTTTCAAGTCGTTCCGATGTTACCAGAGCAATCCAGGTATTTTTATTTTTTGAAGCACATTTGGCCGAAAGCGTGACCTATAACTCATGATTTTCAGCTTTTCTAGTCATGCCAGGGTTACCGGAGCATTCCGACGATTTTTGTTTCTCGGGGCATATTTGGTCAAAAGCGTGACCTATACCTCACCATTTCAGCTTTTCTAGTCGTTCCAGGGTTACCAGAGTACTCCTGGGATTTTTATTTTTTGGAGCACATTTGCCGAAAGCATACCTATAGCTCACGATTTTCAGCTATCCTAGTCGTTCCAGGGTTATCACTGCAGTCCGGGTATTTTTATATTTTGGAACACATTTGGCCGAAAGCGTGACCTATAGCTCACGATTTTCAGCTTTTCTAGTCGTTCTACGGTTTCCGGGCCAGTCTGGGGACTCTAATTGTTCGGAGCACATTTGGTCGAAAGAGTGACCTATAGCTCACGATGTTCAAATTTCTAGTCGTTACGAGGTTACTGGAGCATTCCGGGGATTTTTGTTTCTCGAAGCAAATTTAGCCGAAAGCGTAACCTACGCTCACGATTTCAGCTTTTCTAGTCGTTCCGGGGTTATCGGAGCAGTCCGGGGATTTTTATTTTTTGGAGCACATTTGCACAAAAGCGTGACTTATAGCTAACGATTTTCAACTTTTATAAACATTTCGATGTGACCAAGGGATTCCAGGCATTTTTGTCGCATCACATTTGGCCGAAAAGGTGACCCATAACTTGAGATTTTTCGCTTTTCTAGTCGTTCTGGGGTTACTGGAGGACTCCAGGGATTTTTTTCACATCACATTTGGCCAAAAGGCTGACCTATAGCTCACGATTTTCAGCTTTTCTAATCATTCAAGGGTTATCGAAGTAATCGGGGCAATTTTGTTTCTCGGAGCAGGTTTGGCCGAAAGCGTGACCTATAGCTCACGACTTTCAGCTTTTCTAGTCATTCAAGGCTTACCGGAGCAGTCGGGGGAATTTTGTTTCTCAGAGCAGATTTGACCGAAAGCGTGACCTATAGCTCACGATTTTTAGCTTTTCTTGTCGTTTCAGGGTTACTGGGGCAGTCCGGGGATTTTTATTTTTCGGAGCACATTTGGTCGAAAGCATGACCTATAGCTCACAATTTTCAGCTTTTCTAGTCATTCCGGGATTACCGGACCTATCCAGGGATTTTTATTTTTCGGATCACATTTGGGCGAAAACGTGACCTATAGCTCACATTTTAGCTTTTCTCGTCTTTCCGGGGTTTCTGGACCAATGCGGGGATTTTTATTTTTCGGAGCACATTTGGTCGAAAGTGTGACCTATGGCTCATGATTTTCAGCTTTTCTAGTCGTTCCAGGGTTACCGAGGCAGTCCGGGGATTTTTAATTTTCGGAGCAAATTTTGCCGAAAACGTGACCTAAAGCTCACAATTTTCGGCTTTTCTAGTCGTTCCGGAGTTACCGGAGGATTCCAAGGATTTTCTTTCGCATCACATTTGGCCGAAAGTGTGACCTATAGCTCACGATTTCAGCTTTTCAAGTCGTTCCAGGGTTACTGGAGCAGTCCGGTGATTTTTATTTTTCGAAGCACATTTGGCCGAAAGCGTGACCAATTGCTCACGATTTTCAGCTTTTCTAGCCATTCCTTTGTTACCGGAGCAGTACGGTGATTTTTATTTTTTGGAGCACATTTGGCTGAAAGCATGACCTATAACTAACGATTTTCAGTTTTTCTAGTCATGCTAGGGTTACCAGAGCATTCCGATGATTTTTGTTTCTGGGGGCAGATTTGGTTGAATGCGTAACCTATAGCTCACGATTTCAGCTTTTCTAGTCGTTCTGGGGTTTCCGGAGTAGTCTGGGGATTTTTATTTTTCGGAGCACATTTGCCGAAAGCGTACCTATTTCTCACGATTTTTGGCTTTTCTAGTCATTCCGGTGTTCCAGAGCAGTCCGGGTATTTTTATTTTTTGATGCACATTTGGCCGAAAGCGTGACCTATAACTCGCGATTTTTAGCTTTTCTAGTCGTGCTAAGGTTGCTGGAGTATTCCGATGATTTTTGTGTCTCGGGGTAGATTTGGTCGAAAGCGTGACTTATAGCTCACGATTTCAGCTTTTTTAGTCGTTCCGGTGTTACCAGAGTAGTCCGGGGATTTTTATTTTTCAGAGCACATTTGCCGAAAGCGTACCTATAGCTCACGATTTTCTGCTTTTCTTGTCGTTCTAGGGTTACCGGGCTTGTCTGGAGATTTTTATTTTTTGGAGCACATTTGGCCGAAAGAGTGACCTATAGCTCACAATTTTTAACTTTTCTAGTCTTTCCATGGTTACCAGAGCATTCCGGGGATTTTTATTTCTCGGAGCAAATTTGGCCGAAAGCGTGACCTATAGCTCACGATTTCAGCTTTTCTAGTCGTTCCGGGGTTACCGGAGCAGTCCGGGGATTTTTATTTTTTGGAGCACATTTGCACGAGAGCGTGACCTATAGCTGTTCGATGGTATTTTGTATAATATCTTAAAAAATAATCTGGATGATCACATGATCTCATGTGCTTTTCAAAAGAAGCAAGGAATAGGAAGAAAGGACATGTACGATATTCAGGTACATGAGAAACCAGATAACTAGAGTGCATGCATGCACCTGCACTTCTAAGTATACGTACACGTATACGTATGGTCTGAGTTTAATTAGCTGGAAATGAACGACTGCAAACCCGGCCAGCAGTAGAGTGCTTGCGGCCTGTGATGCCCAGATCAACTCAGCCCATGTCAATTAATGATCCAGTTAATAAAAGGCCTGCGTACACGAAGGAACACGATCGAGCCGTGTACGTAGTTGTTTGTGCCGGTTAATTAAGATTTAGCAGCACAAATTACTCTCATGGATAATATGGGCTTGTGTAAGATTCCCGTGCATGGCCCATGCAGGCTTCCTCCCTCTACGTGGTTATCCATTCTGGGCATAGTCACCTGAGAACAAACTCCATATACACGTGTATCTCAGCACATGTATCTCAGTACAAGGACAAGCGGATTGCTCTTGGTTCCAAGAAGCTAGCAAGCTGCACACATGTGCATTCTATAGGGGTATGTGTACTGAGACGATACGCCGTTGCTGTATACGTCCAGACTCGAGGCGTCTTCCTGAGGCTTCTTGCATGCTACGGATCCTACAGCTATATATCAACGGCCGCATGGCACATGCACGTTTGTTTGACGTAATCTATCTGAGCATTAGCCGGGGGTCAACAGTGCTGCAGGCCTGCAACTAATGCCGAAGAGATAAGGCCTGCCGACAAGGTTGATTTTTGAATTTGAACGAGGCATCCGATCGAGCGGTGAGGAACGGAAGCCGAGCGCTTCGAACTCACTCGATCGTCAACTAATCGATGGCGGCGCACGCCCGGATTCTCCTAGATCTCTCATCGACGTCTACCCTAGCTGCTGCCTATAAAGGAAGACACAGTCATCACGCCGCGGCGGACACACATTCACCAACCCTAGCACCTTGCTACCGCCGCACACATCCACCACACCGGCCGGCACCCTGCTGCCGCCGCCACGCACATCACCTTGCTGTCACCATGCACACTCGCTGTCCACTACGCAACGCTAGAAGCACAAGAACACATCGCAAGAAGAAGCCAACATCGCGCAGATCGACCTGGCCGCGTTGAATGGTGAGCTCCACATTTATGGTTCTTTTCTCTTGTCATGTTAGGTGCTTGCTGTCAGGGAAAAATCTTTCGGGGAGAAAATTTTTCGCCCACAGGCGAAAGAACCGAAAGGACGAAATTTCGGTTATTTCGTTTAAATTTCGGACGAAAAAATTCAATTTTTTGATAAAATTTAACCAAATTTTAAATAGGGTCAAATTCGGCCGAATTTTAGCCGAATAGAAGATCTTTCGCTGGGGGACGAAAGGGACGAAATTTCGTCCAAATAACGAAATTTCGTCCGAAATTGAAAACCCTGCTTGCTGTTCGTCTGGTCGTCACAAGATTAAGGATCAGTAGTAGATCGGGTTGTCACAAGATTAAGGATCAGTAGTAGATCGGATCGTCACAAGATTAAGGATCAGTAGTAGATCGGATCGTCACAAGAAATGGTTCAAGCGATGTAATTCAGCATCTGCAAGAGATGGGTTTCTTAATTAGAGAAAAGATCCATGCTGCTGTCATGCTATGTTGTAGATGCAAGCATGCAGCTAGCAGTAGATCAAAGATGTATGCAGCAGTTGTTGATCGTCACAAGTTTAGGGTCACGAGTTGGTCGTAACAAGATCAAGGATTCAGTAGTAGAAGTAGATGCAGTGGCAGCACATGTAGGCGATACAGATTAAGTGAGACCCTTGCATCACTTCCGCGGAGGCATAAAGTGGCGCTGAGTGCAGCCCTCCTCGATGTGTAGTGGGGTTCAGGTAGACATGCACAAACACACAGCAGTGGTGATGCTTGTAGTGCTACTGCCGTTTAGTTTAGGATATTAGTTCAGTTAGCAAAGGTCAGGTCACAGATGTTCATTTGTCATGGCAGCAGCTTTGTGGAGATTTTGGTGTGCGGATAGAGGCCGGCCGCGATGCAGCCCATGTCAATGAGAGGCTGTGATGCTGGCTGATTGGTTTAGTTAGTCTACAAATCCATGGCAAGTTGTATGATCACAGGGCTGGATAGGAGCATACAATGCAGTTCAGAGTTGATAGCGGCAGCAATTACCCTGCCGGCAGAGGCTTAGTGTTGGCTCATTAGTTAGTTGATTAGATGGGTCACAAGTTAGATGGCAACAAGGGGCAGTGATGATATAGCTAGCAAGGAGGCAGTGTAAAGCAATCAAGTGCTCCATACAAGTCAGAGCCATAAATGCTTGATTGGCAGGCTGATTAGATTAGCTGCATGGTTATTTCCAAGGGGCAACGATTGACAATGGCAGTTTAATTGGAAGCTAGCAGTAGCATGCTAGCTCGTGAGAAGAAGTTTGCTGATTTGTTTAGTAAACAGCCACAAGACAGATAATGACAGGTATTAGTAGCTAGCGGAGAGTGCAGCAGATACACATTCGGATGTCAGCGAACAAGAGCCAGCAGTACAACAGGCACGCCACTGTTTAGAGCCTGAGCGGCTGCACTACCAAGGGCCATCCCACAAAGATTATAGCATCATGTGTTTAATAATAGACTTGCTCAGTTGTATTTACAATTTGCTAAGTCTAGTTTACAAGGAGTTGAGCTCTCAGTTTTACATGTTTTGTATCTCAAAAGTTTTAGTTGTAACACTACTGACAGCAAGTGTGAATCTTGATCTGAGCAATAGGTGTTGTGTTTGTATAAGCAAGTATAAGGATGGGCTCTATGTTAATGACGCGCCCCCTTGTGATTAGCACTCCCACAAGCTCAGCTAGTTTATGAGTTTAAAGTGTTATAGGCTTGTTTCTTTATTTGCAAGGCCAATTAGTTCTGCATATTGTAATACGTGGTCCTCAAAGGGCACAGTACTGCTAATCTCAGAGTACGCAGGACAGGGATTGGAGATGTGTTAAGTAGACTTCATGAAGAGCTGTAAATCAAGTGCAGTCCGCCGATTGGGAGTATACATGTAAAAGAGAGAGAAAGCAGCGGCCAATAGGTATTCAGGTTTTAGTCATTTTGTGGAGATTGATACATGAGGGAGAGTGGTGGCGTGATGCAGCCTTCAGAATATTTGCGATTGTCAGGAGGGGTCATTTGTTGTTCATGTTTCAAGACTGAGCCCTCTGGTTCAGTGACGAACCTCCTTGACGTTCAGAGAAGTTGTCATGTTTTCTTTCGAGCTTTAGCAGTGCACCCAAGAGTCAATTAATAGGCAGAGGAGTCAGATAGCTGGGCAACCCTTATGTCAATGCAACAGTCTGGGCAATCAGTGTTTAATTAGCTTGATAGTCTAAATCGGCCAGTCGATGTCTATTCGAGACGTGCCTCTGCAGAGTCTTCACTTGCTCTTTTAATCAAAGAAGCTTCAGCGTGTTTCAGAAATACAATACTTGTGATCTGATGGCACGACAGCTTGCTTGCAATGAAGTCCTGATCACGCTCTTTGACCGACGAGGCGAGGAGAATGACGTTATCATCCCTCTCTGACTGACGAGGTCGAACAGCATATGCCACTGGCCAACGAGGCTTTGGCACTTTTATATTCTTGTTTCATCTTATATTGTATTCACATGCACAATTGGAGACTTCAAGATAACGACCATCAGTGTAGCTTAATCGGAGGTTTTGCACTGCTCAGAACTGTGGATGTAATTAACCGGCAGGCCCTACGAGGCCACGGGAACCAGTAAGAACTATTTAATCAAAGATCACCTGCTTAGTCAGATGTATTAGGCACAATTCGATGTAAATCCCAAGTGGGAGCATGTACTCCGTAATGATCTTATGAATTAATATAGAGCAGTGTCCCCTGAGTTTTGTTGTCTCTTTTATTATTTACTTTGTATACATATGTATACTGGCACGCCTGCGCTTTATTTATTCACCTACGCATTAGGAAAGCTCCCTTAGTCTAGGGCGGGTTTCTTTTTGAGGAAACAATAGCTAACAATTTTCAACTTTTCTAAACGTTCCGGTGTTACCAAAGGATTCTGGGGATTTTTGTCGCATCACATTTGGCCGAAAGGGTGACCCATAGCGCAAGATTTTCCACTTTTCTAGTCGTTCCGGGGTTATTGGAGGACTCCGAGGATTTTTTTTCACATCACATTTGGTCGAAAGCGTGACCTATAGCTCATGATTTTTAGCTTTTCTAGTCATTCAAGGGTTACTGGAGCAGTCGGGGAATTTTGTTTCTCGGAGCAGATTTGGCCGAAAGCGTGACCTATAGCTCATGATTTCAGCTTTTCTAGTCGTCCCAGGGTTGCTAGAGCAGTCCGGGGATTTTTATTTTTCGAAGCACATTTGGCCGAAAGCGTGACCTATAGCTCACGATTTTCAGCTTTTCTAGTCGTTCCAGGGTTATTGGACCTGTCCAGCAATTTTTATTTTTCGAAGCACACTTCGCCGAAAGCGTGACCTATAGCCCAGAATTTTAGCTTTTATAGTCGTGCCAAGGTTCCCGGACCAGTGTGGGGATTTTTATTATTCAGAGCACACTTAGCTGTGTTGGACCGAAATGGCAACAGAGGGGGGGTGAATGTCGTAAATTAAATTATCCCCCAACAAGTATTCGCAAAAATCTCGGCTTCTCTACTAGCTATAAAAAGCTATAAAGAAGTAGATACATAGCTTACTGAAGACAGACAAAGATCAAATGACTTGAGCAAAAAGCCATGGCACAAAAACAGCACCGAATCTCTACCACGGCAAAGAAATAAGGAGAAACGCGCTGCCATGGTAGAGCATACAACAAGGAACCAAGCTGCAGTTGAGAGAGAGCACAAAGCAAGACAAGTTGCAAGTCACTGCATGGGTGACAAAAATAACAGCAAGGAGAAACACACTAGACTGGCCGAAAGAACACAGAAAAATGAGGAGGAGCTGCTCAGTTTTTATACTTTTGTACTAAAGACTTAAGGCTGAAAAGAATCTCAAGTTGCAGCTCCAAAACTGCAGAAACTAAAGCTGCTATCGAATCATTTTTGCCTGGCCAAAACAGCAAAAGAAAGCAGCCAACAACTCCCAAAAACTGTAAGTACTTCGATCACCAAACACTGCTCCTTTATGGCCTAAAGGAAATGAACTTCACGGAGTGTATTTGGACAGAATACATGGCAAGAGAAGAACCAAAATGCAGCTCAAGAAGAGTTCGGGCACAGAGTATGCAGAGCATGAAAAATGCTACCCGAGAGGAACTAGTACTTGGGAAGGAAGTTGCGGCACAGGAGAAATAAGTGCAGTTCGGCCAGCATAGAAGAAACTGATTTTGGTAGCATGTAGATCGGCAAAAACAAAGGAATAAATCCCAGGCCGAACAAACAAGAAGGCCAATCAGTTTTCTTGAATGCCAAAATGCACTTCAACCAAACTGAAAGCAGTAAACTTCAATCGGTTTTCTTGAAGACAAGGTACTTGCACTGCCAAAAGAAAATAAATGATCCAAAAAGCTGGACAATCACTCGGCCAAGGAACAAAATAGACATCTTCTGCAGTAAACTTGCAACCAACAACCAAAGACCAACAAAAGGAGGAGATCAAGAACTATCAATCAAAAAGGAGAGCGAAAATGAGGAGAATAAGACAACTCTCAATGAAAACGATACGGAGACATACATGATTAAAAGAGTGTTTACATCTTGCTCAAGCTCTCTCTCTCAATCTCTCACTAAACTAGTCCCCATACATGCTTGAGAATCAAGAACTCATAGCATACATGCATAGGAGACACACCCACTCTCTCAACCACTAAAGCACAAAGCAAAAAAAACCCTAAAACCCCTCTCTAAATCCTACCAACAACCAGGAAACACACTCCTATTTATAGCATTCCTTGATGGGTTTACATTTTGCTTTGCCCGCTTTACCCTCCATGCTTTGCCCGCTAACCCGCTTCCTTTTGCAGTCTTGTGTTTTTACCGAAACGCCCCTACTGCAATTTCCGGGAAGCTTCCGCGTTCCTTGCCTCGCACGCCTCGCAACCACCTCGAGTCCACGTCGTCTTCGACACATCCCGACTATTCTTACCTCAGCGCCACCTGCACCTAGTCCAGTCCTCCGTGTCTCGCCACGACTCCACTCGACGTCCTGCAGCCATCACAGATAAGAAACACATTACATAGCACCGCTCAAAGCATGTAATCACCATTAGCATCAACAAACCTCACTTAAGCATGAAAATGCCCAAACGACCAAGCTTGACCAAACCGACCGAGCCCGTTGCACCACGCAACGACATGGTCCAAACCACCCAAACCAAACTCGACTGACCTAAACCCTTGTCAATTACTCATCATTCTCATGGGGTCACGACCACATGGTCTCTCAAATAAAATAAGGAGTTATCAAACAAAAAGATCGCACCTTGGCATTCCTCAATCAGCCATGTTTGATCGCCTTCAATTCCAAAATGGAATATTCCTGTAAATGTTCCTTTACCTCTGATCTCTCCTTATTTTAGTTTTCCCTCACGGTAAAGCCGCTCAGTCACCTCCTTCTTTCGCTCAAGTTGTCTGACGCTGAGTTTACGTCACACTAGCTCAAATCTTCTTTCTATTTTCGAATCGTAACAAATATAAGTAAACTCAATTAAATTTAATTGAACTTTTGAAGTTATTTGGATTTATTTGGTCTTTAATTCTTTTTCCGCGTATTAGAAATCCTGAAGAATGCGACAAGTTTAAGTGGGATCAAGACTTGGATAAAAGAGAAGACTAGGACTTCAAGACTACTAACTGAGCAGACTTTGAATAAAATCAAGGCCGTGGTAAACCAAGTAAGGCAAGTCATCACTTTGATCATATTGATCCTATATTTTTGCAAAATTATATTCCTTTAAATTATCAAACTACATAATTTATTTTCGCATCACATTTGGCCAAAAACATGACATATAGCTCACGATTTTCAATTTTTCTAGTCGTTCCGGGGTTACCGGAGCAGTCTGGGGATTTTTATTTTTCGGAGCGCATAAGGCCGAAAGCGTGACCAATTGCTCATAATTTTCAGCTTTTCTAGTCATTTCTTGGTTACCGGAGCAGTCTAGGGATTTTTATTTTTCGGAGCACATTTGCTCGAAAGCATGACCTATATCTCAGGATTTTCAGCTTTTCTAGTCGTTCTGGTGTTACCAGAGCAATCCGGGTATTTTTATTTTTCGAAGCACATTTGCTCGAAAGTGTGACCTATACCTCACGATTTTCATCTTTTCTAGTCATGCCAGGGTTACCGGAGCATTCCGATGATTTTTGTTTCTCGGAGCAAATTTGGTCGAAAGCGTAACCACGATTTCAGCTTTTCTAGTCATTCCGGGGCTACCGGAGTAGTCCAGGGATTTTTATTTTTTGGAGAACATTTGCCGAAAGCGTACCTATTGCTCACGATTTTCAGCTTTTCTAGTCGTACCGGGTATTTTTATATTTCGGAGCACATTTGGCCGAATGTATGTCCTATAGCTCACGATTTTTAGCTTTTCTAGTCGTTCCAGGGTTATCGGGCCAATCCGGGGATTTTTATTTTTCGGAGCATATTTGGCCGAAAGCGTGACCTCTAGCTAATGATTTTCAACTTTTCTAATCGTTCCGGGGTTTTCGGAGGATTCCTAGGATATTTGTCCCATCACATTTGGCCGAAAGAGTGACCCATAGCTCATGATTTTCCTCTTTTCTAGTCATTCCGGGCTGACCGGAGGATTCGGGGGATTTTTTTCATTTCACATTTGGCCAAAATCGTGACCTATAGCTCACGATTTTCAGCTTTTCTAGTCGTTCAAGGTTTACCGCAGGATTTCAGGGATCTTTTTCGCATCACATTTGGCCGAGAGTGTGACCTATAGCTCCCGATTTTTAGCTTTTCTAGTCGTTCCGGGGTTACCGGAGCAGTTTGAGTATTTTTATTGTTCTTAGCAAATTTGGCCAAAAACATGACTTATATCTCACGATTTTTAGCTTTTCTAGTCGTTCCGAGGTTACCGGAGTAGTCCAGGGATTTTATTTTTTGGAGGACATTTATCCGAAAGTGTGACCTATAGCTCACAATTTTCAGCTTTTCTAAACGTTCTAAGGTTACCGGAGCAGTCCGAGGATTTTATTTTTCAAAGCACAATTGGCCGAAAGCGTGACCTATAGCTCACGATTTTTAGCTTTTCTAGTCGTTTCGGGGTTACCGGGATAGTCCGGGGATTTTTATTTTTTGGAGCACATTTGGCTGAAAGTGTGACCTATAGCTCACAATTTTCAGCTTTTCCAGTCGTTCCGGAGTTACCGGAGGATTCTTGGGATTTTTTTCGCATCACATTTTGCCGAAAGCGTGACTTATAGCTCGTGATTTTGAGCTTTTCTAGTCGTTCTGGGCTTACTGGAACAGTCCGGAGATTCTTATTTTTCGAAGCACATTTGGCTGAAAGCATGACCAATTGCTCACGATTTTCAGCTTTTCTAATCGTTCCGGTGTTACCAGAGCAGTCCGGGTATATTTACTTTTTGAAGCACATTCGGCCGAAAGCGTGACCTATAACTTATAATTTTCAGCTTTTCTAGTTGTGCCAGGGTTATCGGAGCATTCCGACGAATTTTGTTTCTCGGAGCAGATTTGGTCGAAAGCGTGGGGATTTTTATTTTTCGGAGCACATTTGTTGAAAGCGTACCTATAGCTCACGATTTTCAGCTTTTCTAGTCGTTCAAGAGTTATCGGAGCAGTCCTGAGATTTTTATTTTTGGAGCACATTTGGCCGAAACCGTGACCTATAGCTCACGATTTTCTGCTTTTCTAGTCGTTTCGGGGTTACCCGGATAGTCCGGGGATTTTTATTTTTCAGAGCACATTTGGCCGAAAGCGTGACCTATAGCTCACAATTTTCAGTTTTTCCAGTCGTTCTGGAGTTACCGGAGGATTCCAGGGATTTTTTTCGCATCACATTTTGCCAAAAGCATGACTCACTCATTATTGCCACTTGTTTAAACAAGTTAACATGGACATACCTGAATTTTGATCAAACCAATCCAAGTTGCTTTATACAAATATTGATCAAATAACTTAAAAGCGACTAAAAGCTTGATCAAACTAATCTGGCCCAAGTGTTTGAGCACAACTTTGCTTCTCACATGATTGGCTTGCATAAATTTTATTCCCGGGTTAGTACTCAATCCTTGTGGGAAAAATCTCAAATAGGAAGATCTTGCCTAAGTTGTTGTGAAATGAGATATAGCAAGATAGAAGCATTTCTCTCTCCCTGATTAAGTGATGCTTGGAGAATTCTATTTTGAGCAAAAATACTAAAGCCTCTAGCTTCACATCTCCTCAATGGTTAATATATCCTACCATAGCCAAATGCTTCACATGATCAAAACTACACATACGCTGCCTTTTGTCGTGTTGAGTTTTGTCAAATGTTGGGCCCTTATGAAGAAATGAAACTTCAAAGCTGATCATTTCCTTCGTGTTTATCTTTGTTGTGCTAGCCTTTTTATGTCTGGTTATACAAAATTTCACATTGGATTTATGCATCCACCTTCGACAAACATTCCTCGACACAACAGAAACCCCATCCTTTCCTTCGCGAATCCTTGAACCTATCCACGAGTATAGTCTTGTCAGATAAGTACACCATGTATGATCCTTTTTATTCCTATGATACCCTTGCGAAAAAGGAGACATGGAGCTAAGAAAAAAATATATTGGACACATGAAGGTCCACATATAGGAAAAAAGAAGGAAGGAAAAAATTTGGACACATGAAGGTCCAAGTATTGAAAAAAGCAAAAGAAAGAAGAGAAAAGAAATATATAGCTCCATGATCTCAAGTGCTTAAAAGAAAAATATAAAGGGATCCAACAATAAGGAGTTCATAACATGACTATACTTTTCCCGCCAACACAAGCTTCGGTGTGATGGACGCATTAGTACCTCACACTATTCCACTTGTGTTGTTCTATTCCTTGGCATGAGTCCATTCTCTCCCTCACCCCGGAACATTTTCCTTCCAATGATTAGTTTAAAGAAGTGTCATGGTTTTCACGAGGGCCGGTTTTTGACTTGACAACATACATGACATAAGTATGCCTTCTTTACCCCTACCTTGAGCTCCACATAAACCTATAGTTTGTAGGAAAAAAAGAAAGGCCAATGGCTCTTGGAGAGGACATACAGAAACCACATGAGTGATATGAGCGTACCATTTGAGGAGTAAGTAAGCTAAGGATAATTCTTTTTGAAAAACTTGTTAAAAACTCCAAGTATACTTGAGAAAGGAGGGGAGTCATGTCTTCATTCGAGTTATTTCATCTCTCCACCGCCCAAGGCGAGTATCATAGCCATCCACTCTAAACCCCACAGGTATGAGGAATGTCTTGGAATAACCTTTATGCTAGCTGCATTTCTTGAGAGGTTGTGCATCAAAAACCACCTTAGTCCTTGCTCGATCCTTTGTACTTAATTCATATTCTTTACTCGGGACCAGCAAAGATCTAAGTGTGGGGGAGCTTGTTGATGGTTCTTATCACATAAAATCATACCATCAACATCCCGGAAATAAAAGAGAAACTAATATATTTCTTATACATATTTATCAAATAAACACTTGCACCTGGTTTTTGGAGAACTAACCCATGCAGGAGCCCACTAGTGAAAAATGGGCCCAATTGGGCTCTGGGCCAGGTCGTCTGACCAAGCCCAGGCCCAATGAGGCCCAACTCTTGCCACATGCAAAGAAACACGCTTTGGGGTAATCCTAGCCGGTGGCTCAAGGTCAGTTTGATCCAAGAGCCAAGATCAAGCATCACATGGATTCATGGGCCCACAAATCAAAGAGATCAAATCAAATCAATCAAGATCAAATCAAGGGAATTTATTTCCTAAAATACAAAGGACCTTCTCCACCCCTCCAAGGAACCTACACTTAGCTACTCGTCCTTACTAAAACGCGCAACGATCCACAAGAGAAGGCGTTTCCTCACCGTGGTATCTCATATAGCCTGTTGCCCATGGTTCTCCGGAAATGTTACTTGCTCCTGTGCAGCTTCACCATAACCCAGCTATGCGTCATCGGGTGGTTCCATCTCGTAGAAAAATGGACACTTAGCAACTAGTCCTCACAAAAAGGCGCAACGATCCACGAGAGAAGTCGTTACTTCACCGTGGCATCTCATACAGCCTGTTGCCCCACGGTTCTCCGGAAATATTTCATGCTCCTATCTAACTTCACAATAGCCCAATTATGCGTCACCAGGAGGTTCCCTCATAGATAAAATTGACACTTAGCTACCCGTCCCCACTAAAACGCGCAACGATCCACGAGAGAAGCGTTTCTTCACCGTGGCATCTCATATAGCCTGTTGCCCATGGTTCTCCAGAAATGTTGCCTGCTCCTGTGCAGCTTCACCGTAACCCAGCTATGCATCACCGGTTGGTTCCATCTCGTAGAAAAAATGGACACTTAGCAACTAGTCCTCACAAAAAGGCGCAACGATCCACGAGAGAAGGCGTTACTTCACCGTGGCATCTCAAACAGCCTGTTGCCCCACGGTTCTCCGGAAATATTGCCTGCTCCTATCTAACTTCACTGTAGCTCAGTTATGCGTCGATGTAATGGATTATGAAAGTGCATGGCCATTCCAAGGTGATTGAGGAGTCAATCACGAGTTTATAATCCATCACGGAATCGAGAGAGTGATTGAGCTATTAAGAGGATGACACGGGTCTTGCCTTGAGCTTAATCTATATCGTGAGGCAAAGGGATTCGTACATGAGAACATTACAGGTTCAGCCGATATGATCTTTACGTATACTTTGGGGTTAATATGTCTTACTAGAGGCCGCTATTAACAGGGTGTCGGGACCCCGGATTATCAAACCCGGACCCTCTGTGCATTACAGCACTAGTCCCAGATCAAAGCTAGTGCACACAGTTAAACAGAAATGAATACATCACCAACAACGATTTATTACAATAATTAAGAGTACTGACCGAAAGGTCTTATTATTACAATTGAGGTTTCATGACCTCGCACACACGAAACACAGCGGAAGCAAAAGATAAACTCGGTGAAGACCCATCAATACGCCACAGGCAATTGACTGGGGAAGCGCGACCTAGAACTCCTGAAATCCTTCGTCGAATCCACCCGCGAAGAAGTCGTAGTGGCCTTCTTGAGCTTCATACTCTTCTGAATTTTATTTTTGAGTGTAGCATGTGAGTACATAAAGTACTCCGCAAGTCTTGGGAAAAATGCATAGATGCAAGGCTTGACAAAGGAAGGCTATATGGTTCTTTTGCACAAAGCAATATTTTATTTCAAATAACAATAATTATTTTCGAAGGCATCAATTTAATAAAGTAAATGTTTTAGCAGAAACTATCAATAATTCTATAGTGAAGGTTCCATCTACCAACACTAGCTTAAACAACTTGAACAAGTTTAATACTGCGGGTTACATCCACCCTCTCTGGCTCCAACTACTAGGATACCCTTCCGAGAGTTCCCTCCACTCTCGGAATACAAAACTTTTGATTTTAAAACAAAACCAGAAATCTACCATGTGAATGCATTCCTTGCCCGCCCTTGACCGTGGGCACGGCTATTCGAATAGTTTTACACTCTGCAGAGGTTGTACAACTTTACCCACAAGAGATAAATTATCCTAAAAGTCAACACGCTTCCTTTGGCATGAGACCCAGATAAAATATCACAAAGCCTTTACCTTACTCTAATCTAGCTAGATACCACCCGCTGAGGTTTCACCGCAGGTAGGCTAACCGCCCGAACCGAAGCCCCCTCTTGCGCCATATGAGTACAGTAAATCCCTGTCCCTCACTGTGAATAACCAGTCCATCCCTGGCACCCACTTTCCACTGGTGGCACCTAAACTAGACTATCGTAAGTTAGTCAGCTAGGTCGTACCCATATAGACTTGTGGTTGTACGGTTAATGCTCAGTCTGGACAAACACAAGCGTCGGTCCTTAATTGACTAGGGTGGAACATACACTTAACAAGATCTCGTGCTTGCTGCACCAATCCAAACCAACAATCCACCCTAATCTAAACAAATTTTCACATTTTATTTTATTTTAAAAGAACGGTGGCAACTCCAATTACCACTAAATTTATAAACACAAGGTTATTACAATAATTCATAATTTCCCATTTGCAAGATTTCAAAAGTATTAAATAGCGAGACTAAGCATTATACTACCATTCCACTATTCACAAAGATTCAGTAATAATCTCATTATTGAGACAAATGAAATTCTAGGGTGACAAAGGTACATGGCATTCAATTTCAATGGAGGGTATAACAAGGTTGGTTTAACTAACCCTTAAGATTTGAACTAATATTTTATATAAATAGCAATGCATATAATTTAAAATAATTAAAACATTTAGAAATCATAGGTTCAAGATGATCAAAGGAGACTTGCCTTCTTGAGTGCTGACTGGTTCTTCTTGCTGCGACTCGACGAAATCTTCGGCAATGTCGGGTTCTACGCGCGAAACGACAAAACAAACGAACAAATAAACACAAATAAAATCTCAAATATAATATATATACTGGAAGGAAGTTTATGATTTCTTACGAATTTAGGAGAAAGATTCAGCTGATTTGGGGTTCACACGAGGGAGAACGAATATCTGGAAGATCGGTTGGGAAAAGAAATTACTAAGACAATATTGGGACCAAGGAAAATAGAATGAATTTTATGGAGAGTTTGCAAGATTTGAATTTGAATTTTGAAAGTGCACAGAGAATTTGGAATGGAACTGAGGCTTTGAATTTAAACTAGGTATTGGAATTTGAAATTTAAATATTTGAAATATCAAATAAATTTCAAATATTTTAAAGGATGGAAGAAATGGATAGTTTGAAATTTTTGATGAATTTAGAAATTTGAATGGGCTCAAACGGAGTTAAAACGAGAAAGTTATGGCTTCCGAAAGATTAAAAGGAGGGAAAAAGGAAAAAGCCGGCTTTCGGGAATTATTTTTGCACTGAAAAATGCTATTTATGACGTCAGCAAATTTTGAATATTCCGAGCGGGAAAAATATTTGAATGACCGGTGGGCCCGGTCTACCGTGAACCGGATCCACGGACCACGGGATTCGCCGACGTGGCGCACCGGCCACATGGCGCCATGCGGGCGCGAGGTGGCGGCCACGTGGCCGTCCACGCGGGCACAACCGGCCACGCGGGCGCACGCGCAGCCGCACGGGAGGTGGCCGGCCGGTGGCCGGCGACCGGCGGGAGGGCGCGAACGGCGGCGGCGGATGAGGGGAGGCGGCGGCGCTTACCGGCGGCGGCGCTAGGAGGCGGCGGTGGTGGAGCTTGGAGGTGGTGGCGGCGGGGTTTGGGTGGCCGGCGGTGGGGCACCGGGAGGCGGCCGAAAAGAGGAGGAGAGGGGCGGTGGGAGGCGGTGGTGAGGGAGGGCGAGGGGAGGGCGGTATTTATAGGCAAGGGGAGGAGGGGTGGCCGGATTTTTGGAGCTTCGCCGGAGTTAATGCAAACCGCGAATAAAGGAAATAAAAGAGGGGAAACGGCCGGAGGAATGGAGGGGATTGATTGAGCATCCGTTTCCACTTTTTATTCGGGAATTAAAGCGAGTAAAACGGCCGGAATCAAAGCTTGATTTTCGGTTTAATGGAGGTGGAGAGAGAGGGTGGGAGGAGGAAGAAGGTGAGGTTGAAGAAGGATATGACATATGGGTCCCATGTGTCATAGAGAGTGAGAGTTAGTGAAGGGGTACGGGCCGTCGGATTCGCGACACGTGGCAAGTGAGTTGATGATGGCCTTTAGATTTTATGAAGGGGTAAGTTGTGGTGGATGGCTAGGATTAAAATGTGGAGAGAGATGGATTTAATCTGAGAGTGACACGTGGCGGAATAGGATTAATTAGATTTTTATTTTCGGAATAAATTTCAGCAATTACTAGAAACTTTATAAAAGCTAGGAAAATTAATATTTAATGTCTAAAAATTCCAGAAAAATCATAAAATATTCCTGGAAGCATTTTAGACTTATTAAAAATAATTTTAATTTCAGATTAGAATTTAATAATTTTATAAAATACTTTTTAGCTTTGAAAATTGATTTTAAATTTCAGAAAATTCTCAAATAATATTTAAAAATTTAGGAAAGGCTAGGAAAAATATAATTTTCCCTTTTTGGCTTTAATAAAATATTTAAAATACATTTTCTTGCTTTAAATTTTGAAATAAAATCTAGAAAATCAAATAAAAGCCAAGTAAAATCCAATTACTTTAAAATAGTTAATTTGAATTTAAATTTTTCCAGAAAGCCAAATTTTGGGATGTTACACAGGGTGACCGGAAAGGCATTTCCGGGTCGCGACCAAGTATACGTGAACCTACAGGGTCGCACACTTAACGGGTTGGAACACTAATTCGAATGTGATTCGGATGTGGGCACAATTCGGATAGAGATTCGGATAGACTCCTATTGGGCCTCGGTCCACGAGGCCCAAGTGAGGAGGTCCATATATATGGAGGCGAGGGGCTGAGGGGTGCATGCTTCTGTTAATCCCGAGCCAAACCCTAGCCGCCACCTCCCGAGCCAAACCCTAGCCGCTCGCGAGTGCTGGTACACTCGCAATCGGCGTTTCAGCCCCAGACGTGTGGATACCGGTGGAGGCGCTGCTCGTTGCGGTGTTGATCGGCATCAGCAATCTACAGATTGGATCTTGCACGTGGTGTGGTTGATCGCGTGGAGGAGACGACCTGTTCGGGACGATCGGCTAATTCCACTACTACCTCGACGCGCGTGGTTGGATCGGCTTCTCCAACTCTTCTTCCGCTGCGTTGCGCGTCTAGTGGTAAAGATCCATGATCCCTTCTTAAGCATGATGTCCTTGTGTGCGCGGTAGAAAAGTTTTGTTTTCTGCTCTCGTAGCCTTCGCGCGATCCGATAGTTACTTCACCGTGGCATCTCATACAGCCTATTGCCCCACAGTTCTTCGGAAATATTGCCTGCTCCAATCTAACTTCACTGTAGCCCAGTTATGCATCACCAGAAGGTTCCATCTCGTAGATAAAATTGACACTTAGCTACTCGTCCTCACTAAAATGCGCAACAATCCACGAGAGAAGGCAGTTCTTCACCGTGGCATCTTGTATAGCCTGTTGCCCATGGTTCTCGGGAAATGTTGCCTGCTCCTGTGCAGCTTCACCATAACCCAGCTATGCGTCACCAGGTGATTCCATCTCGTAGAAAAAATGGACACTTAGCAACTAGTCCTCACAAAAAGGCACAACGATCCACAAGAGAAGGCGTTACTTCACCGTGGCATCTCATACAGCCTGTTGCCCCACAGTTCTCCGAAAATATTGTCTGCTCCTATCTAACTTCACTGTAGCCCAGTTATGCGTCACCAGGAGGTTCCACCTCGTAGATAAAATTGACACTTAGTTACTCATCCTCACTAAAACGAGCAACGATCCACGAGAGAAGGCGTTTCTTCACCGTGGCATCTCATATAGCCTGTTTCCCATGGTTCTATGGAAATGTTGCCTGCTCCTGTGCAGCTTCACCGTAACCCAGCTATGCATCACCGGATGGTTCCATCTCATAGAAAAAATGGACACTTAGCAACTAGTCCTCACAAAAATGCGCAACGATCCACGAGAGAAGGCGTTACTTCACCGTGGCATCTGATACAGCCTGTTGCCCATGGTTCTCCGGAAATGTTGCCTACTCCTGTGCAGCCTCACCGTAACCCAGCTATGCGTCACCGGGTAGTTCCATCTCGTAGAAAAAATGGACACTCAGCAACTAGTCCTCACAAAAAGGCGCAACGATCCACGAGAGAAGGCGTTACTTCACCGTGGCATCTCATACAGCCTGTCCGCCACTTCAAATCAACCACAGCCGGCCGACGTGGCGAGTGAGGTGGCCGCCACCCAGCGCCGTGCGGGCACACGGTCATCGCCACTTCGCCCGCGTGCCACCTCGGCCTCCCCTTCCCTCCTTGGACCCGGTCCATGGACCGAGGCCCACCCGTCAGTCAGCCCGACCCTAGCTGACGCCAGCATGGCGTCATTAATCTCTTTTTCCATTGAAAAATAATTCATCCGGAAATAAATTCCTCGCTGATGTCATAATTCCCAATTTCCTTTACAAAAATAATTCCAGAAAATCCTTTTTTATTTCATTTTCTCTCCTTTCAAACTTCCCGGAGCCCGTTCTTCTTCGTCCTAACTCCGATTTGGCCCATTCAAATTTCTAAATTCATCAAAAATTCCCCTCTATCCATTTTTAGCCTCAATTAAAATTTTTGAAGTCAATTTGAATTTATTTGAATTTGGTGGGTTATTTTCACGTGTAGACTTCGACGATTCGGGAAATTTCTTCGACGAAGATTCAAACCAAGTTGAAGGGCAAGGCAAGTCACCCTCCTTGATCATGTTGATCCCAGTTCTCAAAATAAAATTATGTTGATTTAAATTATATTGCATGCATATCTTTACTCAACGTATTTCAATTCAGTTTTAAATTTAGATAAAATTGACACTTAGCTACTCGTCCTCACTAAAACGCGCAACGATCCACGAGAGAAGGCGTTTCCTCACCGTGGAATCTCATATAGCCTATTGCCCATGGTTCTCCGGAAATGTTTCCTGCTCCTGTGCAGCTTCACCATAACCCAGCTATGCATCACTGGGTGGTTCCATCTCGTAGAAAAAATGGACACTTAGCAACTAGTCCTCACAAGAAGCCACAACGATCCACGAGAGAAGGCGTTACTTCACCGTGGCATCTCATACAGCCTGTTGCCCCATGGTTCTCAAGAAATATTGTCTGCTCCTATCTAACTTCACTGTAGGCTAGTTATGCGTCACCAGGAGGTTCCATCTCATAGATAAAATTGACACTTAGCTACTCATCCTCACTAAAATGCGCAACGATTCACGAGAGAAGACGTTTCTTCACCGTGGCATCTCATATAGCCTGTTGCCCATGGTTCTCCAGAAATATTGCCTGCTCCTGTGCAGCTTCACCGTAACCCTGCTATGCGTCATCGGGTGGTTCCATCTCGCAGAAAAAAATGGACACTAAGCAACTAGTTCTCACAAATAGGCACAACGATCCACGAGAGAAGGCGTTAATTCACCGTGGCATCTCATACAGCCTGTTGGTTCACGGTTCTCCAGAAATATTGCCTGCTCCTATCTAACTTCACTGTAGCCCAGTTATGCGTCACCATAAGGTTCATCTTGTAGATAAAATTGACACTTAGCTGCTCGTCCTCAGTAAAACGCGCAACGATCCACGAGAGAAGGCGTTTCTTCACCGTGGCATCTCATATAGCCTGTTGCCCATGGTTCTCCGAAAATGTTGCCTGCTCCCGTGTAGCTTCACCGTTACCCAGCTATGCATCACTGGGTGGTTCCATCTTGTCGAAAAAATGGACACTTAGCAACTAGTCCTCACAAAAAGGCGCAACGATCCACGAGAGAAGGCGTTACTTCACCGTGGCATCTCATACAGCATGTTGCCCCACTGTTCTCCGGAAATATTGCCTGCTCCTATCTATGTTCACTGTAGCCTAGTTATGCGTCACCAGGAGGTTCCATCTCGTAGATAAAATTGACACTTAGCTTCTCGTCCTCACTAAAACACGCAACGATCCACGAGAGAAGACGTTTTCTCACCGTGGCATCTCATATAGCCTGTTGCCCATGGTTCTCCGGAAATGTTGCCTGCTCCTGTGCAGCTTCGACGTAACCCAGCTATGCTTCACCGGGTGGTTCCATCTCGTAGAAAAAATAGACACTTAGCAACTAGTTCTCACAAAAAGGCGCAACGATCCACGAGAGAAGGCGTTTCTTCACCGTGGCATCTCATATAGCCTGTTGCCCATGGTTCTCCGAAAATGTTGCCTGCTCCCGTGTAGCTTCACCGTTACCCAGCTATGCATCACTGGGTGGTTCCATCTTGTCGAAAAAATGGACACTTAGCAACTAGTCCTCACAAAAAGGCGCAACGATCCACGAGAGAAGGCGTTACTTCACCGTGGCATCTCATACAGCATGTTGCCCCACTGTTCTCCAGAAATATTGCCTGCTCCTATCTATGTTCACTGTAGCCTAGTTATGCGTCACCAGGAGGTTCCATCTCGTAGATAAAATTGACACTTAGCTTCTCGTCCTCACTAAAACACGCAACGATCCACGAGAGAAGGCGTTTTCTCACCGTGGCATCTCATATAGCCTGTTGCCCATGGTTCTCCGGAAATGTTGCCTGCTCCTGTGCAGCTTCACCGTAACTCAGCTATGCATCACCGGGTGGTTCCATCTCATAGAAAAAATGGACACTTAGCAACTATTCCTCACAAAAAGGCGCAACGATCCACGAGAGAAGGCGTTACTTCACCGTGGCATCTCATACATCCTGTTGCCCCATGGTTCTCAAGAAATATTGTCTGCTCCTATCTAACTTCACTGTAGGCCAGTTATGCGTCACCAGGAGGTTCCATCTCATAGATAAAATTGACACTTAGCTACTCATCCTCACTAAAACGCGCAACGATTCACGAGAGAAGGCGTTTCTTCACCGTGGCATCTCATATAGCCTGTTGCCCATGGTTCTCCGGAAATGTTGCCTGCTCCTATGCAGCTTCACCATAACCCTACTATGCATCATCGGGTGGTTCCATCTCATAGAAAAAATGGACACTTAGCAACTAGTCCTCAAAAAAGGCGCAACGATCCACGAGAGAAGGCGTTACTTCAACGTGGCATCTCATGCAGCATGTTGCCCCACGGTTCTCCAGAAATATTGCCTGCTCCTATCTAACTTCACTGTAGCCCAGTTATGCATCACCAGGAGGTCCCATCTCATAGATAAAATTGACACTTAGCAGCTCGACCTCACTAAAATGCGCAACGATCCACGAGAGAAGGCGTTTCTTCACCGTGGCATCTCATATAGCTTGTTGCCCATGGTTCTCCGGAAATATTGCCTGCTCCTGTGCAGCTTCACCGTAACCCTGCTATGCATCATCGGGTGGTTCCATCTCGTAGAAAAAATGGACACTTAGCAACTAGTCCTCACAAAAATGCGCAACGATCCATGAGAAAAGGCGTTACTTCAACGTGGCATCTCATACAGCATGTTGCCCCACGGTTCTCCAGAAATATTGCCTGCTCCTATCTAACTTCACTTTAGCCCAGTTATGCATCACCAGGAGGTTCCATCTCGTAGATAAAATTGACACTTCGCAGCTCGACCTCACTAAAATGCGCAACGATCCACGAGAGAAGGCGTTTCTTCACCGTGGCATCTCATATAGCCTGTTGCCCATGGTTCTCCGGAAATGTTGCCTGCTCCTGTGCAGCTTCATCGTAACCCAACTATGCGTCACCGGGTGGTTCCATCTCTTAGAAAAAATGGACACTTAGCAAGTAGTCCTCACAAAAAGGCGCAACGATTCACGAGAGAAGGCGTTACTTCACCGTGGCATCTCATACAGTCTGTTGCCCCACGGTTCTCCGAAAGTATTGCCGGCTCCTATCTAACTTCACTGTAGCCCAGTTATGTATCACCAGGAGGTTCCATCTCGTATATAAAATTGACACTTAGCCACTTAGCTATTCGTCCTCACCAAAACGCGAAACGATCCACGAGAAAAGGCGTTTCTCCACCGTGGCATCTCGTATAGCCTGTTGTCCATGGTTCTCCGCAAATGTTGCCTACTCCTGTGCAACTTCACCGTAACCCGGCTATGCGTTACCGGGTGGTTCCATCTCGTAGAAAAAATGGACACTTAGCAACTAGTTCTCACAAAAAGGCGCAACGATCCACGAGAGAAGTCGTTACTTCACCGTGGCACCTCATACAGCCTGTTGCCCCACGGTTCTCTGGAAATATTGCCTACTCCTATCTAACTTCACTGTAGCCCAGTTATGCGTCACCAGGAGGTTCCATCTCATAGATAAAATTGACACTTAGCTGCTCGTCCTCACTAAAACGCGTAACGATCCACGAGAGAAGGCGTTTCTTCATCATGGCATCTCATATAGCCTATTGCCCATGGTTCTCCGGAAATGTTGCCTCCTCCTGTGCAGCTTCACCGTAACCCGGCTATGCATCACCGGGTGGTTCCATCTCGTAGAAAAAAATGGACACTTAGCAACTAGTCCTCACAAAAAGGCGCAACGATCCACGAGAGAAGGCGACCAATAAGAATAAGACCAATAGAGACTTCATAAGGGACCATTTGAGCTGCAGATCGTAATGCTCCTAGAAAGGCATATTTCGAATATAGAGGACGTTCCCAACAATCCACGAGAATATCATACCCAACTATGAACCGTACGAGCACATCCTCTGTCACCCCCACCGCGCTTACGGCTCTATACCCCAACCCAACTTGCTCTGGCCCTGGGTCCTCCCGCATCTCTTCCTCGGTAAGGGGACCGTGGAAGCTGGGGGGTATCCGCTTGGGACTGATAGAAAACAGCATATCTTTATTGTCCCTCCTGACCCCTATAAAAAAATCTAGTTGAAGTCCGGTCGCGTCGGAGACATCTTTATCTGATTTTGAGGCTTCGTCGTCCGGCTCCTCAAAAATTCTGTTAGGATCGGCTGGCTCATCCTCATCATCCGAAAAGAAAACAGAGACAAAACAGATTTGTTTCAATGACATATCTAATCAGACTGAAATTGATGTCGAAGACACGATCATTCACATCAATTTCAGCAGGCAGGAAGGGCGTGGAAGCTACCGTTTAACGAATGCAATGCAAGCAAGGTAGCTTGCTTACTCTCCATCTAGCGTGCGTTGGCGGCAAGGAAGGAGGGAGTGGAAAGACTAGACCATACACATTAATTAGTACAAGAAAGAGGCGTTCGGGAAGCGAAGCCTAGCGAGCTTTAATTGGCCGACCACTACATAGAGACAACTACCAGTCATGAGCGATAGTGAAGCCGTCAGAGGCAGAAGCTGTCGCTTGACGGACGAAGCCGAGCCGATACGATAGGCGGGCGAAGTGAGCGAGACCAAGACGGGCCAGACGTGGAGTGGCGAAGGGGGCCTACTATACGTATACGTGATTAGTAAGCGGTTCAAGACATCGAACGAAAAATAGAAAGTGAACTATTGAACAGTGTGATTGATCAGACAAGTACCAAGGAGCAAGAAAACGTATGCGCTTTAGCAAGGGATGAGCGCACGGGAGCGAAATCCGTTGCGCCCACGCGCATCCGTTTTCTTGCTTGATTTTTATACGATTTTCTGAAGATAGAAGTCCAACTAAGTAGAAAAGGACAGACGAGTGTGGCTACACGTGGTATAGGGCTGCTCGTCCCGCCTGGTGTTGAGGGAGCTAAAGTTGAACTCTCACATACATGTTCCTTAAGGAGGCTAGCTCGCTAAATGATACAGTCCTCGCTGATGGATCGGCAAGTACTCCACGGTCAGCGGCTATCAGCTAACGTTATGGGCCGTTAGTGGTGGTTCATTGCCTATAGTGTTGTAATCCGGAATCCAAGTTTTGTGATAACCGTGTTGTTTACTTTCAGTGTTGTTTATTGTTCACAGCTGGATTGAGCTCAGTTGAGATAGCTCAGTTGAGAGTGTCATGCTCTGTCAATATCTGTTGCAGGAGTTGTCATTCTCTGTTACTAGAGTTGTCAATCTCAGATGCAGGAGTTGTCAGTTGCAGCCATTCTCGCTGTGTCAAGCTTGTGACTTGCGTTGTATCAGGTTGGTAACAGCTTGTATCTCGATAGGACTGAATGTAGCCAGGAGTTGTCTTAGGTTAGTCTAATGTGCCAAAACGTTAGTCAAACCACCTAGGTTGTGTTTGTTCTGGAGAGTTCAGCTAGTCCGAGTGATCTGGGTTATCCTACGTTTTATCCCTGTTTCGATCTTTTTTTCGACTATAGGGGTTTTGTAGCAGCCCAGCAGCATCCGTGTGACAGAGAGTCATATTAAGGATAGGGCTAATGCTTTCCCCTTGAACCCCTTGCAGAAAAAGTAGGAAAATGGACTTAAATTGTTGGATAAGTGGATTTGCAGTATCTCAACAATCAGAACTGCGAATATTCCATCATCCAAACTAAGCTTCCTCAGATCCTAACCCATTGGTCATTATCGAGCCTCGTGACTCCGGCTGTGTTGATATCTTCGTATTACCTGTTATCATTCTATCTATCTGGTTATTGCTTGATGTGTTGGTTGGTATTTCACTATTTAAGTAGAAGTGATTTCTTCCTCATTAGCTCCATTTTTCTTATCATTTGCATCTTGTGATGAATGAAGTGAACTTGAGCTCTCTAGTTCTTCTATTTTCTGTTCGAAAGCATTTACTAGTATTCGATGAGATTCTGAAAGACCAGAAAGACAAGTGATATGAACTGGTTTTGTATCCACCCACTTTCCTTCGTTATCTTCAACTCTTTCTCTTTTGGTAGAGGAAGGCATTCCCAGTATAAATGATGATTCTTGCTTTCGTATTGTTAATGTTTTCAATTGTACACGGAAGGGGTTTGTGACCACTACCATTTTAGTAAGGGATTTATCCTCATATTGTTGGAGAAACCATTCTTTGCTAACATGGCTCAGCCTAGCAATGGCTGGGAATTTTTTGTCCCAGAATTTTTAGAAAATGTCCGCCACTTTGTTGCTTTCAGCACGTTTTCTAATGAAGTCAAGCCCCTTCTGGATGTCCGCTGCTGCACTATGCTGTGTCTTACCATAGACAAGAGGCATATACACCTTCTTCACCAACTTTCTGTTAAGGTGACGGCTAACGGCTTCCTTGACACTTGCTTCCAGAGATGATGATTGAATCTCCTCTTTGAAGTCCTCTAATAGTGAGGAATATAGGTCATATACTTGATCCTCACCATCAACCCGTCAAAAGTTAGTACGCACTGCTAGATCCTGGAAATAGCTCATTATCTGGTAAGCAGACGAGGATGCATCACATATATATGTGACATCCGCAACCTCAGATTTGGGTTTAGCATTTACCTGTTTCCTTCCATCCAACCTGGGAAGGGATCCCTCCATGTGCTCTCTATGACACTTGGCCTGATTGTTACCACCGGTATCTCTCCTCGCATGCAGTTGATGACCATCTCACCCATGGCCTTTGTGAACACATAAGTGTCTTGCCAACCATAGAGTTTTGCCCTATGAATAAATTGCACAAATCAAATACTTCATGTGTGTATTCGTATCTACAGACATGAGAAAGTAACAGGGAAATACTAGAATACCTCGACTACCTAACTCTTTCATTTCTTGAGTAACAGAAGCAGAAGCATCAGAATGCCTTCTGGAGTCAAAAGCCAACTTGATCTCAGCCTCGATATCCAACACGGTATTATGATGTGCCGAAAAATCTGAGGAACCTATCCCCTTTGTTAGGGTATCCCCTAAGCAAAATGGCTTCTCTAGTATCAAACCTTGCCTCTGCCCATTCACATATGCTGTTTGGCCAAAAACATGACATGCAAACATACTGCAAAAGCTTGTAAGCTTTTGAGATTAATAGAAACTGGTTACCATTTGATTTCGACCACAAGAAACTCTTATTTGGCATTCTGACCTGTTGATACTTGCAAGAAGAGCTTCAGTCTTCGAAACCGCTGCGCGAAACTCATTATCCGGAATGGCCCCACGGTGTTGATGTCTAGTGCTACATCATACCTGCAAGTTGCAATACTTTTATTGCTATGGAATGTGAACTTACACATTTAGTAATGGAAGCAATCCTTGGTGCAAGACTAGTATAGCTTCACGAACCTCTCATCAAAAGTGGTATTTGCTGCAGAGTTTACGATAACATCCACTTCTTCCGCGATCTCTTTGGCTAACTCAGGAGCAATGCCAATGTTGGCTTCCCTGACATTACCAACGACTGGAACCTGCTTGCTTAATACAAAGCTGTGGTAGTTTTTCCCATGGATTTCCTGTAAACATCTGAACAACTCAGTATCTTCTACCTGTATTGCAGACGGAAAATATGGTCATTTGCATGAAGAACAGAAAGTAGTCTGAAGTAATCATCATACCTCGTTCTTCAATCTTTTCATGGCTGCTTCATTGTCCTTGGCCTTGATCAACACGTATATTTTACCAACATCAGGATTTGTCCTTAAAATTGGATCGATAAGAACTGATGATCAGAATCCGACAAAGTAGAATGGAAGAACAAAGGAAGGAAGTCAGGTAGCTTAGAGCAAGACAAAGGAAGAATGGAAGAACAGCCTTAAAGTGGGGGGCCAGACAGAAACTGTCTCACTCAAACTGGCATTTGAAAATGCTACCCGCCCTTCCCCTATTTCTGCATTTCATTCTTCTATTCCTTCTGCTTGCTTTTCTAGTTAAGCTGCTCATAAACTAGATCCATAAAACTCACTCAGCTACTGTCTTCTTTCTATAATTGGTCTCTAAGTCCAAGTAATCGATAAAGTCTAATCCTCTTCCCAGCTCCGCCACCTCCTTTCTACCGAGTATGCTCTACTTGAAAGAACATATTTCTCAATAAATAAGTGCATTACTATATTCACAGCTACAAACTAAGCCTAATTTCCAATATGTCATATGTATCACTTTGATGTTGTGGGATCACTGGCTTCTTGCTCAATGGATTGCTTACTTTATATCTATCTTCAAAGTCGACCTAAGAGAAAAAGGATGATTGATGTTAGCGTGGCCGGCGCTGATGCCGGGAAGCAGAATCGACGCTGAGACACGAGGAAGCGAAAGTGAGGGCGCTAAGCATTTCTAATAGAATAAGGTTTAGGAAGATCAGCAATTCGGAACTTGCTGGATAGTCGTAAATTATTCAATTGTCAATTTTTCACTTAAAAAACGGAAACTATTCACTTTATTGATTAGGCGTATCAGAGTTCAAGGTGGTATTCAAGCTTTCGAGTAGCGGCTTCCTTCGTCAATAGGACGTCTGTCTTCAGCTTGAGTTGCTGGTCCCTTACCCGCATCCATCATTCATTTCATGAATAGTCATTGATTTTATTTGAACTGACTGCTTTTTTGTTTAGTAGTTGAGTGCAACGCATTGGCAGGCATCATCTATCTGTTCTGTGTAAGGTTCAAGGCACAAGGAAGTTTCGTAAGTCATACTATGCACTAGGAGAAGCATAGTTGCAGTAGTATAGGTATGTAGGGTTTCTGCTAAGAATAGGGTATGGGCATATGGATAGGTATATGTACACGAGTAAGCTAATAAATAGGAGTATGTGATTAATAAGAATAGGTAAAGCAAGTTGTCTGCAAGGGCGCTAAGCATGATATGTCAAGTAGGCTTGTGAGGTAAAGGAGTAGTTGGCTAGGTCAGTCACAAGGAAGATCGAAACTTGAATTCATTCCTTGCTTTCATGTCAATGCATGGGCTGGTTCATAGCTTTTCCAAGAAGAAAGACGCTCACTTTCCAAAGCACCAATTGACTTGCTTTCAGAACAACCCTGATCAGTTATACCTGAAATACCACCCGTACTACGTACGCCATTCCCAACGCGGAGCGCCTTTATTTTCGTATTGAACTCCGCTAGGAAGAAAAAGTTAGACCGTAGCCTTGTCGAACAACCTCGTTTCTCGCTTTTGTCGATTGACTCGTGGGACTCTACTGAATTCCAGCATGGGTGTGGTAGATTACTGACGTGAAGCCGGACCTCTATGAGTGCTCTACATGGCCGGATCAAAGCTAAAAATCGTAATGTCGCGGCATACATAATCAGAAAATAGGATTCGTGAGAGCATTTTCTTTAGCTGTTCCTTAAGAAAGCTATCGACTTAACCGCTTGTGTTAAACATATAGATTGTCCTATTCTCTCTTTTTTTCTCAAATGACCTATTTCACATAACCGATGTTGATTACAGATTTTGCCTTGCGTCACATTATCGTGGTGATCAATTCCTTTCGTGGATCGATTGAAATAACCGATTTTGGTGTATTAATTCAAGATAGGTAATTTTCCTCAAGGTCATAAAGATCGGTCATCTAGCGTGGACTTCTGACTCTAAGTGGAAAGTCTTTCTCATCTACCTCTTCCATCCAAAACCGTTTTTCCGCAGGGCCCGCTGCCAAGTTACTTAAATCTATATCGGAGCTATAGGATCGGTAGACCCGTAAGCGAAGATGGTTCGCTCCCACATAAAGAGACGGATATTCGATGTGTTTAGCATAGTGACACTTTTTTGGTGCCGAAACTGCCCCAATCCCTTTGGTCATTTCGCTTTTCGTGCCGGCCTGTATTCGGAGTTTCTTGGATTTGCGGTGCCTGAAAGCCTTTCTCCTTCTTTTTGGTGACGTCGGATGCCCGCCTTTGGCGCTCAGAAGTGGATTCTCCTTCAAAGAGGGCTTTTCCCTGGGCGAAAGGGACATGGTTGTACTGGATTTCTAGTCCTATAGTGGAAGAGCAGATAGGATCACACCTACACGTAAGTTCGTTCGTTGGGTTAGTGGCCACCCGCACTCCAACCTATCTATATGGCAACAAAGCGAATGACAAGGCCAAAGTAGCTGACTCTTATCGCTAACTTGACTCGGTCTAAGGGCGAGCTTGAATACAACTCACAGAACGACTCCTCCAGGGGCCTTCAGGCACTCAAACAGATAGTGAGACAGACACCATCTATAGAACTTGAATGACAATACACCCATATATTCTAGCTAACAATCTGAAACTGTATCCAAATGGAGGGGACACTCTTCCTGAAGAAAGATGCCTTCGAAAGACTCGCTCTTCCCCTCAACGACACAGCACATTTTCTCAAATGTTCCACGTTTCTCACCATATCCTCATAGGGCTGAAGCACAAGAAAGAGGATTACTTGGTTACCTTGCTTCCCTCGCCTAGGACAGTAGAAGGATCTGTGGCCGAAGGCGCCACAAACGAAGCGGGTCGCCTCTTTTCTGCAGATCTCCGCAAGATGACCCTTCTCCCCGCAACGATAGCACATAACGTTTTTCCCATGCTTGCGCGGTGAGGAGGACGAGGCCTTGAGAAGCTTTTCCACCTGCTTTTCCACCATTTTTTCCCCTTGGCATTTGGATCCATGTTTTCTTTAACGATCTCCGTGATAGTAAAGGTTTTTTTGGTAGCCTTTGCTTTTGACGGCGATGAAAGAAAGAGAACCCCTCCTATCTTTTGATCGTGGTCAAAATCCTATCCAAGTCCCCTTTTTTCAGATCTTTCTCCTGGTTTTGATCATCACCGTTCACCTACTTGTTACGGAGATCCCGACCAATGCACAATCCAGATTTTTTTAGCTTTTTTTCTCCCATCCCATCTTGGACGGGCCCAGAAGCTTTTCTCATGTTTGAATGGAGGTCTTCCGCAAATGAATTTTCATATAGGAATTAGATAATGTGCCTGCAGATATTGATTGAAAGCTTGTTTCAATTGAACGAGGATGTGAACGAGAAGGCAACAAAAGGGAGCTTGGAGCAAGAGGAGTCATTTTAGTAGTTCACGAAAAAAGGCATAGTAGAGAAAGGCGGACCAGGCAATCTCTGAGTTGAAATCGATCCCAGACATCCATCTCTTTCAAAAAGTTCTAAAGGCCGACTACTACAGGGTGCGTGCGCTGGGACTGATCGGGACGACCTCGTCGAACAAATATGAGTAGACTAGATCTAGTGTGGTGGTACCAAATACGAAGTTCTCCTTCTCATTGAAAAACTGTGTGTGACTGTAAAGCAAGTGCCCACAACAAGACCAATCCATATTACCGAGAAATTGGATGAATCGGTAGCCTCAATCAATTAGTCTAGCTAATCGGTTAAGGAAGAGCTGCTCCTTGGATTTCAGGGAATCCCGTCTATTTAAACGCAAAGTAGAACGAGCATAAAGAGAAAGAAAGAGAGTAACATCTTTTAAGTAGTTTATCTCACGTGCTATCCTCACTCAAGTCTTCCTTCTAGAAAAAGGTATGGTAGTAGTGGTTAAGCTCGTGATGCTCTGGATGAGACTGACTCTATATGCCCGAAAGGACAAATCTGATGGGTCATTTTGACAGAAGATTGAGTGGGTTTTCCGTATGGTGGGAATATGTTTAGTAGGATAGCCCGAGGCTTATACATTGAACTTAGGGCTTCGCTTCGCTCGCTTCACTCGTCCAGTCAAGAGCATCTAGGCGGGGATGCAAGCAAGTACGAGCCCGGTACCCCTATCCCGCCCGTAGCATAGCGCCAAGAAAGAGGAAGATTGGCTGATTTTTATTCAATAATCGGAGAAAAAAAAAAAGGTAACGAGCTAAGCAAGCAAGCGCAACGAGCAATCAAACTCCCATCCCACGAACAAGCAAGGGATTGAGTACCGATTTCGTGATGCACCTATCCAACGAATTTTTTAGTCAAATGATTGTTTTCAGGTGGGTTCTCGGCTTCAAATCGAAGTTTTTAATAAAGTGGGCTCTGAAATCTCAATATGCCTTGCCTCACCCGAGAGTCACCGTAGGAAGGGGCTCTTTCCTTCAACAAATGGAACTGGTGCAAAAGGAAGTCGATCTTGTCTTACGGAAGACTCCCTGGATCGGTTGTCGCTATCGCTCTCTCCCTTCCTCATTGAGTCACTGGCTGGTCTTGATTGCCCAATACCCCAGCAAGAATAACTAGTAAAAGCGGTCTGTCTTCCAATTCATCGATTCACAGCCCCCTACGCCAAAGGTTCCTGGAAGCTTTTCATCCTTATTGAGAAATGTACTGGGGCTTGTCTGGTCTGGAAGCGTTGAGTTGCAAATCTAGGAATTCTCCTAATCACCTGGTCCAAGAGCTCTTCCTGAAGAAGTAACTGAGCTATACAAAAAGAATTCTAAAAGGTATGCAAGAAAGCCTCCAAATGAAAAATCTGCCTTCCCACTGACATCTGGCTTATCCCTTTGATCCAAGACTGTGATCTATTGATTCAACCTTGACCCCAGGGGTCTCCTCTCCCCAACTACACTAGGCTCAAGGTGGAATAACGAAAGGAGGGTGCGTGCGATAGCTATGACAGAAGGGGCTTCTTGTTCTCACTTCTATTTGTCTCTGATTTATCTCCTAAAGAAAGCCCTTGTTCCCTCAATGAAGTTCAATTGCTTTGACGAGTGAGTCTGATATCTTGAATTGACAAGCGGATTATACGTATGTAAACAGCCTTCCCGCCTGGTTTGAATGAGGAGAGGAAGGATCCGACCTCTAGCTCTTGACTTTTACTGCCTGTGCAGCTAAGGAAAGACAACTACACTTCCAAGTCCTAAGAGAATACTAGTATACGATCTGTTATATAAATAGGTAAATGTTCCTTTCCATTATGAATCGCGATTGTATGGCCAACCATTTTGGGTAGAATGCTAGATGCCCGAGACCACGTTACTATTGTTTCTTTCTCCTCCTTCATCTTGACCTTTTCTCTTTTTTCCAATAAATGATTAGCTACAAAAGGATTCTTTTTTTTCGCGAACGTGTCACAGCTGATTACTCCTTTTTTTCCATTTTAAAGAGTGGCATTCTATGTCCAATATCTCGATCGAAGTATGGAAGTCAGAATAAAAAGAATAATGATGAATGGAAAAAAGAGAAAATCCTTTAGCTGGATAAGGGGCGGATGTAGCCAAGTGGATCAAGGCAGTGGATTGTGAATCCACCATGCGCGGGTTCAATTCCCGTCGTTCGCCCATCACATTATTGCAAATTCGAAAAATGCAATTTTCCATATTCCTATTTACTTATTTACTTACGGCGACGAAGAATAAAACTATCACTATATTTTTTCCTTTTCCTAGTTCTTCTTCCAAGCGCAGGATAACCCCAAGGGGTTGTGGGTTTTTTTCTACCAATGGGGGCTTTCCCTTCACCGCCCCCATGGGGGTGGTCCACAGGGTTCATAACTACCCCTCTTACTACGGGGCGTTTACCTAGCCAACACTTAGATCCGGCTCTACCCAAACTTTTTTGGTTCACCCCAACATTACCCACTTGTCCGACTGTTGCTAAGCAGTTTTGGGATACCAAACGGACCTCCCCAGATGGTAATCTTAAAGTGGCCGATTTACCCTCTTTTGCAATCAGTTTCGCTACAGCACCTGCTGCTCTAGCTAATTGCCCACCCCTTCCACGTGTGATTTCTATGTTATGTATGGCCGTGCCTAAGGGCATATCGGTTGAAGTAGATTCTTCTTTTCTCTCAAAAAAACCCCTTCCCAAACTGTACAAGCTTCTTCCAAAGCATACGGATTTCTAGATGTATATGACGATCTCTAGACAGATGGATCTTATATGAATCGTATGATGAAGTACCACATGAGTGGATATATAGGAAAGGAATCCAAATCTGCCGAATCGCTCATGTTATGATCTTCTACATCCTAGGTCTCCGTGTTCCGTCATCTGGCTTATGTTCTTCATGTAGCATTCAGATCGAATGACTCTATGAAATTACGTCGATACTTCCACATATTATGGGTAACGTAGGAGACATCCCTATTTTCCCCCGGGGGTCTTAATTACCACTGCTTAGCTTTCAATTCGCCTCTAACCATCAAATTAAATGTGAATAACCCGTCCTGCTCTCTTTGAAACAAGGGGCGCTTCCGGTTCTGTGCGTGCTTCAAACAATTTTGTCTTCTCCATATTACCATATCTCTAGAGTAAATAATTTTCTATGAGGAACTACTGAACTCAATCACTTGCTGCCGTTACTCAACAGTTTTCTGTTGAGGTCTATCCCGTAGAGGTAGTCAAATTGGATCAGTGATCGATTTCTAGGTTTCGTCGTAAACCTAATTGGTTACTTCAAATTACGTAAATCAATAGTTCAAACCGCACTCAAAGGTAGGGCATTTCCCATTGATATAGGAACTTTTGTACCAGAAACAATAGTATCTCCAATTATAGCCCCTCTGGGATGTAAAATAGATCTCTTCTCACCATCCCCATAGTGTATGAGACAAATGTATGCATTTCGATTAGGGTCGTATTCTATGGTTACGATTCTACCAGATATGTATTTTTGATTCCGTCGAAAATCGACTTTACATGTGGGTAAAGGGGAAGTGATCTTTATTCAGAGAGGGAGAACAGCGCGGAGCATAGACTCGGCACAACCTAGTCTAGCTCTCGCTCTTATCCAATTTCCTTATCCTTTCAGGGCAAGGTCGGAGTAGTAGGCAAATACAATTTCTTTTGTTGCATGCGGACCCGCTTGTGAGACTGAAGAAATTGAAGCTAAATGACAATCTGAACCTACTTGCTTACAGGATCTTTAAGAAACTGTGGACTTTTGCACCTTTCTGTCTAGCTTGAGTTATCTTTTAGTTCTCTCCCCTCGGCAAAGTGGATAGGAAAGAGTCTTGCTTCCATTCCACTAGCCAAGAATAAGGAGAGTGACTTTCTCTTTTTAACCTCTTAAGCTGACTTGAAAAAAAACAGTGGTACACCCCTCAGAGATATAGGGACCGCCATGCTCGTCCACTTTCTTGATAAACGACTCGATGCATTTTCTCTTCCTTGCCGCTGAGACTGACACTTCCAAAAAAACAAAGGAAATCCATTATCCAAATAGTGCTTAAAAGGAGATTGGGATCATCCTGTGGTTACCGGATGATGGGAATAACTAAGCAGAAATTTGGAAATGAGCACGAAATGTCTATAAATGAATTTTCTCATTATTCGTTATTTCCGGGTCTTTTCGTTGCATTCACTTACAACAAGAAACAACCACCAGCGTTTGGTGCAGCACCTGCATTTTGGTGCATTCTTCTTCCTTTCCTTGGTCTTTCGTTCCGTCATATTCCAAATAACTTATCTAATTACAACGTATTAACCGCTAATGCACCTTTTTTTTATCAAATCTCAGGGACATGGTCTAATCATGAGGGTAGTATTTTATCATGGTGTTGGATCCCAAGTTTTTATGGATTCCTTTTTTGTTACCGGGGTCGACCCCAAAGCCATAATGTCTCAAAACGAAGAGGCTATAGAGAAACTTTGATTTTTTCCTTTGTCTCGAACTTCGTGAAGAACTCCATTCTATCTCTCCAACAAAAAAGTGGGGCTGCGCCCCAGTTGTACACTCCCTTCGTTCGGAGAACCCTTGTTGATTCTGAACTTCGTTCGCAAAGTAAGCGTCCTTTTAACGGGCCAGCCCTTTTTAATGCGCCGCTTGACCCTGTTTTGAAAATGAGCTTTGCTCTTCTGGGCGCTGGGCGCTCCCGTGGTTCGCGAGAAGGAAAAAGGACTAATCTTTTGTTACATCTGGCACGAGATGAAAAAGAGAGAGCTTCGTCTATCGATGAACAGCAGATTGACGGAGCTCTTGGCATTGCTTTGTTTTTCTCTCCTTTCCTATCAGCGAGTTCCGATCCTTTTGTTCGAAATTTCTTCGTTCGTACCGAACCGCTTGCAGAATCAAATCCTGTTTCACAAGATCCTATATCAGCTATACATCCTCCTTGCATTTATGCCGGAGACGTCGCCAGTGCTATGGGCTTTGGGTTATGTAGATCAAAAATTATGAATGGGATTGTGGCACTCCACTCGCCGCCAATGCGGAAGGATGCCGCCGAAAAGAATGGAACGCTGCTTCGCTCTGCTGGATGCGTCGGATCCCATATAAGAAGCTCGCTCTTTACCCGATCATTCAAACATTTTGTGGGCGGCGCGCCTGCTCTATTGTTGCGTAGCAATAGAAGCCTGCTCATGCTGCTCCGGCGGCGTTTGGCCCGTTAATGACATGTTCATATACTTAGCAAAGTTTAGCCGAACAGCAATGATGTGATTAAAAATCAATTCGGCAATCAAAAATCAAACGACGGGTTTCCTGCCGTATCAAACTTTAGATAACTTTGAAATCCTGTGTGGATTTTTTTTGTTTATTTAGATCAATATGATTCGGATGGGATTGCAAGGTAACGATTCAACAATTAAGCTACGCGAAGGAACACGAACGATCAGCACCTAAATAAAAATTCTAATGGATCAAAACCTAACAAAACTCACAAAAATAACATATGCAAAAACTTGGGGAGGCCAACTAGAAAACCCATGAAGACTTTTACGTGACGAGAAGTTACAGGGGAAACAGTAGACTAGATAATTGAGATTGAGATGGAGTTTGCTTTGTACACCTTTCTAATCTTTTGAGAGCCATCAAAAATCCAATAGAAGATTTGTGAATTCTTGCAAATTGAGATCGTTCAACCTTTCCGCTGGGAACTGGGAGCGCGATAGGGCTATCGCTTGGTGGTCGTGAAGTCCGGCGCGTGTGATCTTGCGAATTAAAGAGCGTTCGTTCTTGCATTGGCAACGGAGGATCGCTACGATTCGAGAGGCTGCACGTGAGTATCCAATCCTACGTCGAGAAGATCGGGCGACCCCGTATCATTAAGGATTGCGAACCAGGCACCTATTGTGTCTCACCTTTTCTTCCCTGATTATAGTGTTATCTTTGTGAGAGCTAATGTAGAGGAGGCCGGAAGGGTGAAGAATGTGCTAGGTGTGTATGAGAGAGTATCGGGCAGATGGTGAGTTTTGAGAAGACCAAGGTGTCGTTTAGTAAAGGGGTTGGAGTAGCTAGGAGAGCACATATATATAGCGGTGGTTTTGGGAGTGCAGATTATGGATATCCATGATAGATATATTGGCTTACCCACGGTGGTGGGAAGATCCAAGAAAGTGATTACGAAAGGTGTTCGGGAGATGCTTTGGAGGAAGTTGCATGGGTGGAAGGGAATGATTTTGTCTAAGACCGATAGGGAGGTCCTGATTAAGGCTGTTTCCCAATCTATCCCTACCTACGGGATGAGTGTGTTCAAATTCCCTAATGCTTTCTGCGATGAAATTCTGTCTTTGGTGTCACAATTTTGGTGGGGGCAAAAGAATGGGGAGAGGAAGATTCATTGGTTGGCTTGGAGTAAGTTGTGTGGGAGGAAGGCGATTGGTGGACTAGGTTTTCGGGATTGTAAGATGTTTAGCTGGGCTCTGGTAAACAGTCTTGGAGAGTGTTCACACATCTAGGATCTCTTATTGCTAGCTCGGTCATATGCTGCTAGGTACTTCCCTAACTCTTCTTGTCTTGATTCGGAGTTAGGAAGTAACTCGAGCTACACTTGGAGGGCTATATGGGAGGCCAGGTAGGTTGTTATGGGGGGTTGAGGTGGAGGGTGGGGGATGGGAGTCATATTAGAATATGGAAGGACCTGTGGATCCCAGGGACTCAGACTAGAAGGGTCTTATCACCTAGGGGAGATATGGAGGAGGAGATGAGGGTGGTTGACTTATTCGGGGATGGGCGTAATTGGGACGTGCAAAGGGTTACAGAGGTTTTCTTGCCTTTTGAGGTGCCGAGGGTTATGAGTATTCCGTTGAGCAGGGGAGAGAGGATTGATGAGGTGTGTTGGGATTTGGACAAGAAAGGGGAGTATATAGTTCGATCAGCGTATTGGGCTATTATGGGGGAGAGTGGGAGTGTGCGTCTGGTAGGGACAGTTCGGGCGTTTGGGCCTCCATTTGGGGGTCGAGGATTTCTCCTAGCGTGGAGTTTTTTTTAGATTTTTCCATGAGGCGCTACCTACAAGGGTGGGATTACACAAAAGGGTTACCAATATCCCTTCAGTGTGTGATGCTTGTGGGTTAGAGGAGACAGGGTTGCATGCTATCAGGGAATGTGGTGTTGCGGAAGACATTTGGAGGGAGCGTGGGATTGAAGTGGATCTTTGAGGGAGGTACAAGTGTGTGCCAGATTGGGTAGATGAGGAGTGGGAGAGGTTGGATAAAGATAAGAGGGAGTGGTTTATGACCACTTGCTGGGCAATACAGGGTAGTCGTAATACGAGAATATTCAAGGGGGAGAGGGAGATGGCGGAGATGTAATACCCCAAATTTAATATGGTATGATATGATATGGTAGGAGCTCAAATAATGGCTTAAAAGGATTGATAGTACTACCCATACCAACGAGATGCGTCTTCTTTTCTTGGAAACCCATTGTTAAGAACCCCACGGTTAAGAGTGCTTGGCTGGGAATAGTCTTAGGATGGGTCACCTCCTGGAAAGTTTTCTAGGGTGCGCACGAGTGAGGTCAAAGTGCGCCGGAAAGACTTGTGTTGGTTTATGGGGTCAATTTATGGCCTACGGAGCAGCCAGTGGTGACAACCTCCGGACCGTTAGTGGCAGGGGTGTTACAAGAGAGGGTGGAGAGACTGATGGCAGAGAGTATGAAAGATCCTATGATAGGGTTTGGGAGGCTCCACAAGAGGGATATATGAAGCTCAATGTTGATGTGGGTATGATGGTGAGATGGAAGTGGGGTTAGGATGCGTTGGTAGAGATGAAGATGGTAGGGTGAGGATGTGTGCGGTTGAGCATGTGGAGGCTTGCTTGACGGTGGAGATTGCTGAGGCTAAAGCGATTTTAATGGCTCTCCAAGTGGCTTTAGTGGCGGGATACCAAAGACTGGTGATCGAAAGTGACTCTCAAATTGTGAGTAATGCAATTGTGCGGAAGGAGGTTGGGAGAAGCTATCTATCCTTAGTTATTGAGGATATTTTTGAGATTTGCAATCTTTTCACTTACTTGGTCTTTCGCAACAAGGAATTTGGCAGATTTCTGAGAAAGATTTGGCAAATTTAGCTTTTCATGGTTTGCGCTCTTACATTAGAGAAAAATTAGACGGACATGACTTTGTTAACATTAATCAAGTCCTACAAAAGGCTTCGGCTCAAGAAAGCCGAAGCAAGGAGTCAAGAGAGCATAGATTGAAATCTGATCGTCCTAACATGCATATGCTTGATTATGAATCTGAATTTTTGGATGATGAAGATAAGAATGTTTATGTTACTGAATTTGTATGGCTGTCTAAATCAAATTCAAGTACATGTGCTTCTCTTAAGCCGATTCATAAGAATCAGCAAGATGAGATCAAGTTTACCATTGATGTTTCCAAGTGTGATAGAATTTTTGATGAT
>CM029616.1:0-65000 GCA_017311315.1 Dendrocalamus latiflorus
CGCCTGTGCTTGAGGCTTCTGTTGGACACACAGCACCGGCACCTCCCACTGTCTCAGCTTCACCAGCCTCCGACTCCCCTGAGATAGCCCATCTAGTAGTGGTAGTACCTATCACCACAATGCCCACCCCATGTTGACCCGTGGTAAGCATGGCATTCATAAACCTAAACAAGTTTTTGATCTCCATGTGGCCTTCCCCACCTCCATCTCTCCTCTACCAAAAACTTACCGAGGTGCCCTCAATGATCCAAATTGGGGAGCTACTATGGTTGCAGAGTTCCATGCTTTATACTCCAACCGTATATGGGATCTTGTTCCTTCCCCAACTCGAGCCAATATTATCACCAGCAAGAAGATTTTTTGCCATAAACACAAGCCTAATGGTTCTATTGATCATTACAAAACACAATGGGTCCTTCGTGGTTTCTCCCAACAACCAGGTGTTGACTACGATGAAACCTTTAGTCCTATCATCAAACCGGCCACCATTCAGACCATCCTTTCTCTTGCTTTTTGTAACAATTGGCATATTCATCAGCTTGATGTTAAGAACGCCTTTCTCCATGGCACACTTGATGAAATAGTCTACTGCCAACAACTACTTGGTTTTGTTGACCCGGATAAACCCTCATGTTAATCGGCTCAGCAAATCTCAGTACAGCCTCAAACAAGCGCCCCGTGTTTGGTTTAGCCATTTTACTTCCTTTCTTTTGTCCATTGGTTTCATTGGCTCTAAATTAGATCCATCTCTTTTTATATCCCACTATGGGTTGGACATAGCCTCATTGTTACTGTATGTCAATGATATCATCCTTACAACCTCTACTACATTTCTTCTCTGCCGCATTATTCTCGAACTTCAGCATGACTTTGCTATGATGGACTTGGGCAATCTCCACCACTTTCTTGGCATCACTGTCCATTGTAACACCCATGGCATGTTCCTTTCTCAAGCCTAATATGCTACTAAACTTCTAGAATGGGCAATCATGGCCTCTTGTAACCCATGTCCTACCCCTCTTGAGTCTCGGTGCAAGCTACTTGTTGCTGTTGGTGAGCCAGTTGAAAACCCCACCCTCTACCATAGCCTCGCCATTGCCCTGTAGTATCTCACCTTTACTTGGCTCGACATCACCCATGATGTTCAGTAGATTTGCTTGCACATGCACGATCCTCACATGCCACATCTCAATTTGCTCAAGTGCATTATTCACCACATCAAAGGAACCATCGAGTTCAATCTCCATCTCAGGCATGGCTCATCTAGTGACCTAGTTGCATACTCAGATGCTGGTTGGGTAGGCTGCCTTGATACCAGGAAGTCGACGTTTAGCTTCTGCCTCTTCCTTAGTGATAATATCATCTCCTGGTCCTCCAAGCGTCAGCATACTATTTCTCGCTCAAGCGTCGATGCCGAGTATCGCAGTGTGGCTAACACTATTACTGAGGTGTGTTGGATTCGTAAGCTCCTTCAGGAACTGCACCATCCCCTCTAGAAAACTACTATCATCTACTACGATAATGTCATTGCCGTCTACCTATCCACCAACCTGGTACAACATCAGTGTACCAAGCACGTGGAAATTGACTTGTACTTCGTTTGTGAACACGTCACGCTTGGCGACGTCTGAGTCCTTCATGTGCTGTCCAGCTCTTAGTATGCCAACATCTTCACTAAGGGCTTACCTATGTCGCTGTTTCAAGACTTCCAGTCCAATCTCAACATCTGCGATGCTCCCAGTTGACATTACAGGGGGATGTTAGAGTAATCCTCCTCACGCATGGCACTGTTGCCCGTCCAGCAATAGATCATACCTTCTTTTGCATGAGATAGACCTTCCTTCGACTGTTACTAGCTAACAATAGGTTAGTTTGGTTATTTAGTCGTAGATTGATCCTCTTACTATAGATAGAGTTTGTTACTATACATAGGATTGTTTCCTTCTCTGCTGTAAACTGTTGTAAACTCTACATATACATCAAGTGTATGATCAATGAAAGCATTGCATGATTCTTCCATGCATTCAATAGGGACTAGGTGAGAGAGGTGAGGTTTGTATGGTTGGGTAAGTCTGAGTGAGGCTATGTGACTCAACCGGGAAGTACAGAAAAGACATGCACTGTGAAGAGGTAAGTTGGTGCATGTGGGCTGATGCAAGTAGAGACTATCCTAGAGATACTGGATACACGAAGACTTGATGGTAAGTCATTGGGCGTTATGAGCTATGTGTCAAAGCATACAAAGATGCTTTGAGGTGAAGGATTGGTTTTGGGATACATCAAGAAGAAAAAATGGGAAAAGGTTGGCAAAGGGGCAATTTGGTCAATAGTCCAATATTGAAAAGTGGTGGTATGGAAAACTACGATGATGACCTAAGTGGTTTAGGCCAACCAAATAGAGGACAAGACTGTGGATCGGGTTAATGTAGCATCATGGTGAAGAGCACTTTGAAAAACGTGCTCAAAAGATGGGTTAAATGTAAAATACATTATGTTGTTGGGTATCAGGTTAGCCAAGAAGGGGAGGAGATGGCTTAGCGGTTAGGCCAAGTAGAGGAGAGTTAGGGATAGGGTTCTTGGAGAGAACTTTTGAGAGATACAATGTGGCTCTTATGCTTGAGCTTTTTATCATCTTTAGGCTTTGTGAGTGGCTAGGGAGTAGTCGTAAACATTCATCTCTTAATATCAATGAATATCCAAATTCGTCCTAATCTTTCTCCTCTTTGCGCAAGTGTTGAATGTTTGATTTGACTTGGTTTTTTGTGTTTCCTTCTCCCCTCTCAATCTTTCCTGGTACCAAGAACGTATAAGTGATGGGTATATCTCTTGGAAACTAGATTCCATCCATCTAGACACTTTCCTCTACAAGTTCTTGGATTTGCCCGGTTTTGGTTAAGAGAGGGTGATTTTGGGGTTTTGCTATTAAGGGTTTTTAGCTTGATCATTTGCTATAGATTTGTTTGCTAAGCTTTGTAGGAGTTGATTCAATGTCATCTGAACCATCCATAACCCAAGAGTAAGTCTTTAGCTCAAGATTTGGTTGTTGCTTAATTTTGGTACAGCTAAGCTTTAAGAGCAAAAATGTCCTAGCTTTCTTACGATCTTGCAAGAGCTCTTATTGATTTAGGTTCCTACGGTAGTGACATAATTTTGGTTCAAATTTCAAGTCATTTGGTTTTTTCATGTAAAAGTTTTGTGGATTTTAGTTTTGCTCGGGCTGAATTTTTGATGTTGATCTGAAGGTGTGATACGATCGCTAACAAAAGAGCAGTCGTACCACACCCCCGTGGTAGGACTGTATTTACATGATGGTAAGACCGCACTAAAGGTTGAAATTGTGTTTGGCTTGGTTTTTCTTGAAGATTTTATTGTAGGTGCCTAGTCTCTGTTATTCAAAGCTTTTAGAGCAAAAGAATTGAGATTTGATAAGGGAAAAGATCAAGAAAAGGATTTTAATTGTCTAGGCTACCATTCAACCCCCTCTAATCACCGGTCTCGATCCTACATGAAGTTAGAAATCCACAAAAAACATGTCTTCGAAGTTTTCAAAAATTCTAAAAAATATCATATGTAGAGGATGGGATGTTCTCTCAATATGAAAAGTTTCAGTTAGAGAACATCCTCTCTCCTATATATGGTATTTTAAATTTTTTTGAAAGCTTCGAAGACAAGGTTTTAACTGGAATTTGAAGACACAAAATTATTTTCCCTACCCAGAGCAACTATTTTGAGGTTGCCCGCAACGTGGCTTGCTCGCGAACACATACATGTGCTGCCCTATCCCAAGCGGATAGCTAGATTTGTCGTCTGTTTGTACTGCAAATCCTTTCACTTCCTAGGAGCCAATACCACTGGGCTATTGGAAATAATCTTGACTTAGAGCTTAAATTGAGTCCAAGATGTAGTAGAGTCCATCTTCGTGCATTACTCAAGTTGAAGTCATGACCAACTTAAAATCTGAGTACGTATGTTAGTAGGAGTGTATTAGCCTATGTAATGAGGAGGTTTGTAACCAATTTTATAAAGAGATGTAGGAACAAAAATGGCAACAGAGGGGGTGAATGGTGCCTCAAATTTTCTCCCAAGTAGTCTCTAATCTTTACTCCAATAGCTATGAGAAGCTATGAAGATCAAGAGTAAAGAATAAATCAACAGAGATCCAATTGACAGAGAAAAACTAGTGTGGTCAAAAAGACCAGAGTGATTGAAGACCAATGTGTTGTCGAAGACCAATGAGTAGTCGAAATAAAACCAGTGTGGTCGAAGACCAACGTGTGGTCGAACACCAATCAGTGGTCGAAATAAGACCAAAGTGGTTGAAGACCAATGTGTGGTTGAAGACCAATGAGTGGTCAAAAACCAATATAGTTAAAATAAGACCAGTGTGATCGAAGACCAACATGTGGTCGAAGACCAATATGTGGTTGAAGACTAATAAGTAGTCGAAAACCAATATGGTCAAAATAAGACTAGAGTGGTCGAACCCAATATGGTCGAAAAGCAGTGTGGTCAAACCAGACAATGTGGTCGAAATAAGATCTACATGGTCAAACCAAACAATATGGTCGAAATAAGACCTGTGTGGCCAAACCAGACAATATGGCCAAAATAAGACCTATGAAATCATGGGATGAACAGAAATTTTAGCACTTTTTCACAAATGAAAAATCCATGTAATTTTAATTCGTAAATCCAGATTACATGAAAATTTATAGAAATCTTCTCTACGATATCACAAAACTAGTCCAACAAACAATCGTGAATTACCAAAGTTGAGACCTTTTTCAGTTTTAAGACAGATTGCACCAAAACCGATCAAAAACCAAAAACGATGAATACAACTTGTTCGTTAGTGGATGATGGCCAAGATGGCCCTAGATGTATTTTCATGTGTCATGGCAAGTTAGAACACCGACGAAATGAAGGTAAAAACCCCTAGATCAAGAAATCATTTGGAAGATCGAAAATGTGCAAAAGCAGAGTTTCTTGATGAACTTGCTACCAAACTGCCTAGATAGGTGGAGATGGACTTCCTAAGATTATCTCCATCTCTTATACATCCTTAGCACAATAACATCAAGAAGAGGGAAGGGAAGAGATCAAAACCAACCAAATCAACATCACATCAATCAAGACATGATAAATTCATAGAGAAACACAAAGATTGATGTATTGCTTACTTGAGATGAAAGGTTTTACAGTCATACCACCTTAGAGAATAGAGAGCGTACCAAGCACTCAACTCTCAAATCCTAACCCTAAACATGAGAATACAAGAGAGCTGAGTTGGATGGTTAATCCTATGTCTCCATCCCAACCCGCTTTTATAGATGGGCTAGCCAGCCACATCCACCCTTGAATGGATACTATCCACTTAGCGTAAAAAGAAAACCTAGTAACCCACACATATGAGTTTTACTCGCACATGTTTACTTATGCACGCTTTTCAAAGTGCATAAGCCCGAATCTACTAAATCCTTAGCCTTGATCCACTTTGACCTAAACTGCTCTCCCAAGCGCTACACATGCGTCGCGGTTTTGATCAAAGGTAGTTTCTGATATTTTGGCTAAACTACCAAAATACCCTTTATTGACCCGGTCATCACCATCGTTTGCAAGCAATCGCTATCCTTGCCACGTGTAGGTCCACCGAACCATAGTTTACTTGGACCATCCAAGCCACATGGTGCAATCCTGCCATTCGAACTCACCTTCAACATTTTCCACCTTTCTCATGCCATGCTTGAGCTCACCATCTCACTCAACATCCTCGATCATTCTAGGCCTCAACTCCCCTATGAGCATAGCCCCGATCCTCACTATTGATCATGGTTAACTCCAATCGACCCTACATATCCAAAGACAAAGTAATTTTTTTCAGGCACAAGTTCCTCACAACTTGACCCACGTCAGTCAAAACATGCATCATGCAACCTTAATGCAATGATGCAGGTCACCCCAACTCAATCATGACTCAAATCCCAAAATCCTCAATTTCTACCTAAAACCAATGCAGACAAAGTATAATCTTTGAAAATCACTTGACCACTCCACGAAACTTATAATGGTTCATCACAACAATAACTTGGATCTTCTCACATGGTATTTCAATCTCCCTCTTGATCCACCTATTCGCAATTCTTCAAAAATGCAAATAGGAGGTGATTTTAGACAAAAAAAAGATAATTTTGTAAAGAGAGACCCAAAATAGTCATAAGAGGAATGCAATAACTGAAAATGACTATATGAGGCAGATATGGTGTGAAGCTACTGAAAATGACAAGGTTTCCAAAGCTTCAAATCCGCCAAATGAGTCGGGAAATCTCACTCTAGATCCATACGAAGGAACAATTGTTCGATTTAACCTTGGTCATGATGAGAACAGATCAAAAGCTCCAAGAGCCAAATGAGCAATAATATGAAATTAGAAGGATTTTTAGCACGTCAAGTTGCTGAAGACCATAGTTTAGCTAAAGGTATCCAAAAATGAGTCAAACCATGGCAATATGCTAAATGGAACCAAGAAGCTACAATTAAGTTAATTTAGAGTGCTACAAGTTTAACTGTAACGTCCCAAATAGGGAATTACGGTAATTGCGAAAAATGTAAAATCCTTTAATCGTTTTCTTGGGTATTTCAAAAAAAAAAGCTTTGTCGGTACTCGAATCGCTCAAATTGGATTTTCTTGCCAAAAGCCCAATTAATAAAATTCAAAATCTTGGGATCAAGAACCAAGTTTGAAAATCTAACGAAGAAAAACCAAATCTTCTTGGAAGACTTAATTTCAAGTTTGAATCAAAATCTGGAGATCTAAAACCAAGGATAGAAATTTAAACCAATATAAAATCCCTCCCATCCAATTTATATATCCAGAAATTCAAATTTGGAAAATTAAGATTTATTTCCCCAAAACTTGACAATCCTAAAATTAAATTGATGGATCCAAAAATTTGAACAAAGATTTCAAATTCAAAACTTACTCACGAAACGAAATCTAAATTCTGAAAATATTAAAACTCCTAAAATTTTCTCCTAGGCCCGGCCCATTTTCTTTTCCCGGCCCGTCCTCTTTTTTTCCCTCTTTCTTCTTTCCAGCCCGTTCGGCCGCTCCTTCTTTCCTCTGGCCCGACCGCAGCCTCCTCCTTCTTCCTTCTTCTCCCCCCATCCTCCTCCCTCTCCTTCCGTCGCGCCAGGCCGGCCCACCGCCTCGCGCCACCGCTCTTCTCGCTGGTCAGCCCACCAGCTACAGCCGCCGGTCACCTCGCCTCCGTACGCGCCTTCACGCCCCTACCACCGGCCTAGCCCCGCGCCACTCCCCTACGCCATGCCGCTACCCAGGACGCCGGACGAGCCGCGCCATGCCGAAGTACGCCGTCGCCCATGCCGCGCCATGTGCCCAGGTCGTCGGTTACAGCTTCTCCACAGTGACCACCGCCAGCTATAAATAGCCCCCGGTCTTGCCCTGCTTCCCCAAAGCCTTCCCCTCTTCTCTTTTCTAGTGTTTAGTCGAGCACCAGTGATTGCCGACGGCGCCTTCACAACATTCCGACCACCACGACGGCTCTTTCTCCAAATTGAATGCGCCATGGCGTGCCTCCGCTCCCCAGCTACTCCCCCTCCGAGTTAATCGCATTTTCGTGCACCGAGCTCGCCGGGATGGCCATCTTCCCCATCTCCGGCCGAAACCGCCGCCGCTCACACCGCTCCCTCCTCGGTCGAGCTCCCTTCGATTCCCCACTTGGAGAGCATCTCCACGAGGCCATGAAGCTTCCCCAACCATCGGCCAAGCTCCCCATCGCCTGAGCTCCTCCCTCCACGGTGGTCTCCCCGCGCCGCTGCCCGTGCTCGCCGCCAGCCCGCTCCGGCCTCTCTCCGATCAAACCAACCACTCAGGTAAGCTCCACGTACTTCGCTACTGCTCATGCGCGCCTCATCTTGCCCCTATCCCTTCCCGGCCGCCGGTGCCCCCGTCTCCCCTCATCGCCGACCGCCTAGCTCCACCGCCCGCTCGCCTTGGCGTCTCCCTGCTGAAGCCACCGCCCCCTTGAGTCTCCTCGTCGCCTGGAGATTCCGTTTTGCTGGTCGCCGCCACCTTCCCGGCCGCTCCCCGTCGGCGACGCCGCCGCCCATCCCCGGTGTCTTCCTCCCCTGTTCGGTCTGAGGCACCCTCTGCTTCTCTGTTCCCAGCCGAAGGCAGCGCTCTCCGTTCTGTCTCCCTCTCTCTGGTATGACCTGTGGGCCCAGTCAAATAAATGAATTGAATTTATGTGTGAGAAATATTCGTGCATGCACTTAAATGAAATAAATTATGGCTAATAACGAGAAAAAGAAATTATTCATGAGTTTATAAAGAAAAGATTCACACAATTAAATTAAAAACTTAACATGAGTTAACTATATGCCAATTGGGATTAATATGTTGACCCTCATATAAAAGCTAAGGCAAGTTTATGCATGATCTATTTCTAGACAACGAATAATGGGCTTGAATTCAATGGATATGGATGTTAAAAATCAAATGTGTAAAACTAGTTAAAAGTTTCTCTCTTACAAATGAAAGTTACTAGAAGTTAATCCAAAATGATTAAAGATACATGTTTGAAGCCTTATAAAGATAATTCCAATAATTTCAGACTTTACTCTGGAAACTCGAATAATACTTAAAAGCTCGAGTGGTCTAGAAGATATCTTCCATATCTCGACCTAAAGCTATTAATACAAACTAAGTGAATTAATCTAGCAAGTCCGAGTCACATAAAATATTAACTATACATTGCTCAATCTCTAAAACTATGAAAACTACCTTTTTGAAAATGCCTAAACTAATCGTAATAAAGACCTCCACATTTATCTTAAAATGCTAAGGTATAAAATAACATATGCTCATGATTGAGAAATCTTAATCAAGAAAAAGTAACCATTAATCCTTGTCTCACACCCAAACCTTCAATCATTACCTCAGGATTTAAATTTAATGGTCGAAAATAATTATCGATGAAAGAGATAGCTTCATTAAGAAGATTCCTATTAATTCATTGTATCCCTTTTCAGTAAATCGCAACCATTGACCATTTCTAATAATTTTGTAAAGCAAGCCGAGTAATTAACTTTGCTCATATTAATGACTGGACTAAAATGGCCAACCCCCTCCATTAATTAAGAAGTTAAAATAATGGCTATCGCAACCTCAGATAAGTAGTGCCACATCAAAGTTACACTGAGTACTTAAAAATCTCATGTAGAACTTCCGCATCCTAAAATCACGAAGTTCTATTCCTCTTTACTATCTTCGCTAATCCCTTTTATCTATTCGTAAGTCTTGCCTGACTCACGGGACTTCCTTGATAAATATAAATTAATAACGAAAAAGTCACCAAATAAAAGATCGAGCCTCGCCCTTTCCCAATCGGCTATGTTCGGTCACCTTCTTCTCCCAAAATGGATAGTTATTGTAGATATTTCTTTACCTCCGATCCCTCTTTATCCTAATTTTCCCTCACGGTAAAGCTATTCTGCCACCTCACTCCTTCGCCCAATTCATCTACCGCCGTGTTCATGGCACACTAATCCGAATCATCCTTCTATTCTCACTTCGTAACAAATGTATAATTTAAATTTAATTGGTCATTTAAAGTGTTTGGATTTATTTGGTCTTTCTTTTCTTTGCCACGTATTAGAATCTGAAGACTCAACGAAGCGACAGATTCGAACAAGATCAAGACCCGGGTAAAAGCGACGACTAGGAAGTTAAGATCGCTGACTGAGCAGGCTTTGACCTAGGTCAATCAAGGCCATGATACTCCAAGCAAGGCAAGTCATCACTTTGATCATATTGATCCTACATTTTATGCAAAACTATATTCTTTTAAACTATCAACTTGCATGCCTAATTTGTTATGCAAATATATGTCAAAGCTTAAGGTAGCTACATGCCCACTTGATGTTGTATTAAATTTATTATGCCATCCTTTGATACTTGAATCACCTGATCCTTGTCACCATAGATATTAATGATAACTTTACTAGCTATAAGTCATATTAAAATACCATGCTAGTCTTGTCAAGTCCAGGGCGCTAATTGCCCTGATCATCAATCTTCAAAAACATAAGAACTTATTTTGGGACAGTCACGGGATGTACGTGGCTGAATACTTTGTGACTACTTATTTTATGCTTCTCCAAACCCTCAAAACCTGCTATATCTGTCTGGGCGGGTGGTAAGAGTGGTTGGTGTGGAAGTAGCACGAGAATATGTGGTTTGTGAACTGAACCGCCCGGACGCATTAAGGACTTAATCCTGCTATGACTTCTCCGTGTAAAACAGTACAACCACAAGTCTGCAAATTGCAACTTGGCTAAGTAAATCTATCGAACCCCCGGAACTCATCTCACTGGTAGGGGAAAGGAGGATGCTACAAGGGCAAGAGAAGGCCTAAAGGGACACCGAGTGCAGGGTGAAGTTTCCAGCCGTGCTAGCATTGTGGAGAGTTGCAGTCCGAATGCGCTAGTTTCCGTGGTTACATCCCGTGCAAAGTATGGGACCCATCGCAAGTGGGAGAAGCCCATAAAGTGGGATGACAAAAGGGGCTCGATATTTTGAACAGTTATTGTGATGATCTACTCAACCGCATGACTAAGGAATCGTGTGGCGCAACGAGCGGATCGTCTCTTGTGGTGAAAGTGTACAAACTCTGCAGAGTCAAAACTATTCGAATAGCCGTGCCCACGGTCAAGGGCGGACATGGGATTCTCCTCGAGTTAGTTCTATTTCAAAAACCTTTGTGGGTGGGACAAAAACCTATCAGAGGGATGTACTCTGATTTCGAATTTTTCCTGGAGGGACGTACTCCAGCGTAATTGATAATATGAAAGTGGCATAATGATCAAAAGCTAGCATAGGTGGATGGAACCATGTAATCGGTGGATGGAACCGACACCGCTATAATTATTGCACAATTTCAAACTCTTTAAAGCATGTTTATAAAATGCCAAGTCATAGGAATCTTAATTATGAGTATTGCAAATGTCGCACTAAGCAAATAAAAGAACCTCAAGCCTCCTTTGACAACCTTGCATCTATTATTATTGCATCCTGTGTGGTGGCTTGCTGAGTATCATCGTACTCATTCTTGCTTAACTGCTATCATTCAGTCAGAAAGGAAATAAAGTCAAGCCCTGCGATGCCTAAAAAGGGTCGACAGAGCTGGAAGACGATGAGGTCATGGACTAGGTCGCGAACCCCAGTTGGCTGCCTGTGGGCAAGTCCCGCGGGTCCCACCTGTGTGAAGTTTCCGCTGCTGTATTTTATTGTTTTCGGCCTAACCGGCCTATGAGTAAGTATTACTGTATTATTTACGCTTCCGCATGATATGTTTTTGATATACAGTAATGTATCTGTGAGCACTATCTACTAATCCAGTGAATAGTGTGGAGGAATCACAGAGGATCTGGGTTTGGTAACCCGAGGTCCGACATTAACGTTGAATCATTTTGCTCAAGCACTTGATACCACTAGTATTTAAGCAAATTTAGCACATTTGGCATTTCCTGAAATTCATTTTTCACAATTTTTTTATTTTCTTAGCCATGTGCTAGATCTCAAGCCTTATGTGACCACCACAAGCAAGAGACTTAAAAAAGTGATATTGGTCATCCAAAACTCCCACTCAGTTCATTCCTGGTGCAATGGCAAGCCATCTCATGAGAAAGAATTAGTGAGATCAGTTTTTTCACACAAAAGAGATCATTTTGAATTTTCTTAACATAGTTTAAGAACAAATAGCTAATATTAACTTGTGCTTCAATAAAGAACTAGTATAGCTCAATCTAAACTTCAATTTAGCTTCAAGACTCATTTTAGCATATTTGATATAGCATGAATCATAAGAGGATATCACCAGTATAAAACTAGTCACAAGATTCAATAAGACATAATTTAATTCAAGTTTTTCACATTTAATAGAGGTAGCATGGCTAAAGCTAAGCTACACACAGAAGGACATAATAAATTTAGCAAGCTAGTATAAGACATGACAAGATGTACAACAAGATATCATATCACACAAGGATAATATTCAAAGCTCTATGTATTTATATTACAATGCACATTGCTAAATTTAAAATGCAATATGATGCAACAAGAATCCCAGCTCTCCCTCAGCAAGTGAGTCAAGTTTAGAAACATTTTAGTTTAAGTTGAGTTAAGTCAAAATTAAACTTAAGAAAATCTCAAGTGAACTCCTCCTAAATCAAAGCAGTAAGTAAGAGAGAAGTTTAGGAAAACGAAGAAATAGCAGTCCTTGAAGCAGAGACAAGATAGTGGGATCACTATGGTTTATACTCGCTCTCATTTAACCCATATGACTCTAGGACTATTGGCTGATCAACTAAACACAAGAGAGTAAACACGTTCCATGTTTACCCAGTTGGCTCAAACCCTACTAAACCTAAAAAAGGTGAGTGAACTCAACCTAGTGAGAAGAGAAGTAACTAATAAGCAGCATCCTAAGGTGACAAGATGAGAAAAAGAAATCTAACAGTATAGTATGATAACAATTCTAGTCTATATTAGAAAGACTAATCCAAAAGCACTCCTAAGCATGGCGTAAAAGAAGCAAATAAGCATTATGCTTCCCCTCAAATTATGCCATAAGGACAAACCACCCTAAGCTCTCCCCGCAAAGCCATGAACCTTGAGCTATCTACAAGCTTGGCGAAAATATCAGCTAACTAGTGGTCACTCTCAACGAACTGAAGCCCAATATCACCTTTCTCCACATGGTCTCCAAGGAAATGGTATCGCATATCTGTGTTCTTGGTCATAGAATGCTGCACTGGGCTCTTAGTAATATTAATGGCAGAAGTGTTATCACAGAAAAGTGGAACACTATCTATAACTAACCCAAAGTCCCGCAGGGTCAAAACCATCTAAAGCACCAGACTACAGTAATTAGTGATTACAATATACTCGGCCTCTGCGGTGAACTGTGCAACACTAGACTGCTTCCTAGAAGACCATAAAACAAGAGAAGTACCAATAAATTAGCAAATACTAGAAGGCTCTTCCTATCTATGCTATAGCTAGTAAAGTCTGTGTCAGAGTAGGCTCTAAGGGAAAGATAGAGGAAGTAGAAGAGTACTAGATACCATAATTTAGAGTAGCTCAAAGGTACATGAAAATACACTTCACCGCCTGACGGTGAGAGGCACGAGAAGAAGCTTGAAAATGAGCACATAGACATACGACAAAGTGTATGTCTGGCCTCGAGGTAGTGAGATACAGTAGGAAGCCAATCATGTTGTGATACTCCTTCTGATCTATAGGCTCGCCATCCTCATCAAGATCAAGTGTGGTCGAAGTCGCCATCGGAGTTGACACTTGTTTGCCATTACTCATGTCAGTGCGTCTCATGAGGTCTCGAGTATACTTAACTTGATGCAAGAATATACCCTCTCATGTCTGCTTGATTTGGAAGCTGAGGAAGAAGCTCAACTCGCCTATCATGCTCATCTCAAACTCTGTGCTCATGACATCAGAAAACTGAGAAACAAGAGCATGAGAGGAGCCACCAAAGATGATATCATCAATATATATCTGGACAAGCAGAAAGTCATTGCCATGCCTATGAATGGATAAGATCTTAAACGTATGACTCAAAAGATAAGACTTAAGCCTCTCATACCAAGCTCTAGAGGCTTGCTTAAGTTCATATAAGGCTTTGGAAAGTTTGAAGACATAGTTTGGATATTTGGGATTCTCGAAACATGGAGGTTGTCTAACATAAACCTCTTCCTCAATATACCCATTGAGAAAGGCACTCTTGACATCCATTTGGTACAGTTTGAAGCTCTTAGATGATGCAAATGCAAACAAAATCCTAATGGCCTCTAGCCTAGCTATAGGGGCAAAGGTCTCCTCAAAATCTAAGTCCTTAACTGGGAATAATCCTGGCTACTAGTCTAGCCTTGTTTGAATGACTATCCCATCCTCACTTTTTATGTTCTTAAAGACCCACTTGGTTCCTATGATATTATGACTACTAGGGGGCTCAACAAGCAACTAGACATTGTTCCTCTTAAAATTCTCTAACTCCTCATGCATGGCATTAACCCAAGACTCATCAGACAGAGCATGACCAACATCTTTGGGCTCAAATGTTGCGACAAAGGTAGAGTGCAGACAGAAATGAGATAAGCTAGATATTGAGCGCATGACATGTTCAAACTGATCACCTATGATCTATACAGAAGTATGACGATGCTAAATGCTCGGGGGTCTTGAATGTGATGAAGAAGTGGCCTCTATCTCATGAGCTATGGAGATAGGGGCAAAGCCACAAGCTCCAAAAGAGCTAGAAGCTAAGAGCTGATCTGCCTAAGACGTAGTGGTAGAAATAAGCACCTTAAGGGTAAATGGGACTGGATCAGGTAAAGAAATTTTTTCTCCATCATCCTCATCATCTACAAAGATGGACTCAGACTGCATAACTGGACCTGGGATATTGGGCCTAGAACCAAGATAAGTCTCATCGAAAGTAACCTCATAGGTCTCTATTATCCTACTCGTCTCATAGTTCCAGACTCTATAACCCTGCGAAGAAGACGAGTAACCTAGAAAGATACTATCAGATGAGCATGACTTGAACTTATCTAGGCTCCCAGACTTCACAATGAAACACTTGCAACAAAAAACATGAAAATTTGAGACATTGGGCTTTCACCCATACCTCAACTCATAAGAGGTGCGATACAAGTGTGCTCTAAGTAAAACTCTGTTTGAAACTTGGCAAGTGTTAGATGTGTATTATATATCTGTGTATTTACCCCATTGTATAAGGGGTTTCTTGCATATATGCCACCTGTACATGTATATATATTGGCCCTTTGGCCACATGAGGAATACAAGCGTTATTCCAACATGGTATCAGAGCCAAGGTTTTGTTACACCTAGGGTTTCGTTCATACCTAGGGTTTTGCCTGCCTCTTTCCCACTGGAGTTCCTTTTTCCACCGTCGGATTTGTCTTCAATTCGTGTGGTTTTCGCGTCCTTCCGTTCAGATCCAATCGCTGCCGGTGGGTATCACGGGACGCCGCCCGAGACCGCGGTCGCCTTCGTCGTCATCTCCGCCCGAGGTCGCCGGCTTCGCGGGCCGCCACTCGGATCTGCATCGTTCGACTCCGCTGCTCGGGATCTGGTTTGGATCGGTGGTGACGTCGCCGAACGCAGCCGTCGCTGTTGGTGACCTCGGGACGCCGCCGTCCAGATTCCCCGGCCGCGACGGCGCGGCAGGCAGCCCTCATCGTCGTCGGTCTCTCTCGTTGGGGCTGCCGCCGCTCGGTGAAGATTGGCGCCGCTTCGCTCCTGCTCGCGGGCCGACGTTCCGCCCGCTCCGCCCCCGCTCGCGGGCCGCCGCTGCCGCCGCCGGCGTCGTGGGCTGACGTTCCGCCCCCGCTCGCGGGCCACCGCCGGCATTGTGGGCCGGTGTTCCGCCCCCACTCGAGGCTGCTCTGCCTCTGCTTCGGCAAGTGTTGCCTCGGTCGGTGCTTTGTAAACCGACCGCTTCCCTTATTTGGTTGGTCAGGCCGGTCGGTTTGACCGGACAAAATTAAAAAAAAGAAAAAAAAGAAAGAAAGAACAAAAAAAGAAGCAAAAAAGAAAAAGAGAAGCAAAAAAACAAAAAATGTCTTCTTCTGCAGGTACCGTTTCAGTTCCTCGTTGCCCAGTGATCTTCGATGGTCTCAATTATCGGGACTAGTTTCAGCACATGCGCATCCACATGCGTGGTCAGTGCCTTTGGGACTTTCTTACTGGCGAGTTGCCTTGCCCGTCTCGTCCTACTCCACCTATTGAGCCTGTACTTCCGAGGGATGCTTCCGAAGCCACTCGTACAAAGGCTTCTGAGGCTTTTGAGGATGCCATGGAGACTTTTCAGACTCAGTATGCTGCTTACAAGACATAGATTGATGAAGATGCTCGTGCTTCTGCTATTTTGGTTGCTAGCATGGAGGTGCATCTCACTGGTGATGTTGTTGGACTGGCTTCCGCACATGCGATGTGGACGCATCTACGCAGCCGCTACGAGCCATCTGGTGATTCCTTATACCTTGCTGTTGTGCGACAGGAGCAGTTGTTGCAACAGGGAGATGCCATTGTGGATGAGTTCTATGCTCAATTGTCTGTGATATGGCGTCAGATTGACTCTTTGGGGCCAGATGTTTGCCGCACCTGTCAGTGTTGTCAGCGTCAGCAGTCTCACATGGAGCTTCGACGCATCTACGATTTTTTGACACGTCTTCGGTCTGAGTTTGAGCAGACTCGTGCTCAGTTGCCGGCTCGTCATCCTCGTGTGACTTTGTTGGAGGCACTTGCAGCTGTTCGTACTGAGGAGATTCGACTTCATGGAGCAGGTCTGCTATCATCAGCAGCATCACTTCTTTCGGTTTTGATGGCTTCTCTGGCATCTACACCTGTTGTGCCTTTGCCTCCACCAGCTGTGCCTCCAGTGACAGCTGCTGTTGGTAAGGGTCTTCACTGCACCTATTGCAACAAGGATGGACATGTGGAACAGTTTTGCTACAAGAAGAAGAAGGATCTTCGTCGTGGTGCTCATCCTCCGAGGGGCACTGGAGGTTCCTCCTCTCAGCAGAGTTCTGGTACCCCCGACACTCAGCAGCTTCTCACATTGCTAGGCCGCATGGTTGCTTCTGCATCATCTGGTTCTGCTGGTTCTACTGCTCAGTCTTCCGGTGAGAGACCATCTTCTACTTCTCCTTCCTCAGGTACATCACCTTGGATTCTTGATTCTGGTGCTTCTTTTCATATGACATCTGATTCCACCTTTCTTACTTCCATTAGTCCTTTAGATGCTCCTATCACTGTCCACACAGCAGATGGTACCTCTCTTTCTGTCACAGGACGAGGCACTCTTTCAAATTCCTTTTTTCATGTTCCTGCTATTTCTCATGTTCCAAAACTAACCATGCAGCTCATATCTCCTGGCCAGCTCACTGATCATGGTTGTCGTGTTATTTTCGATTCTGACTCTTGTTGTGTTCAGGATCGTCGCACGGGGACTCTGGTTGGTACTGGCCCTCGCCGCCGTGACTCCCAACGGCTTTGGGAGCTTGACTGGCTTTGTCTTCCTTCCGCTGCCCCAGTCAGTCTTCTCGCCTCCACCTCTGCAGCTGCTGCAGCCTCCACCGCTTCGTTTGCTCAGTGGCATCATCGCTTAGGACATCTTTGTGGTTCCTGCATGTCTTCTTTACTTCGTCGAGGTATTTTAGGGTCTGTGTCTGGTGATGCTTCTCTACATTGTCAGGGTTGTAAGCTTGGCAAACAATTTCAACTCCCTTATCCTTCTAGTGAGTCAGTGTCTCAGCGTCCTTTTGATCTTGTTCATTCTGATGTATGGGGACCAGCTCCTTTTGTTTCGAAAGGAGGTCATCGATATTATATCATTTTTATTGATGATTTTTCTCGCCATACATGGATATACTTTATGTCATCTCGTAGTGAGGTTTTATCTATCTACAAGACCTTTGCCACCATGGCTCGCACTCAGTTTGACTCTCCTATTCGTGTTTTTCGTGCTGATTCTGCTGGAGAGTACTTGTCGGGAGTTCTTTGTGGTTTTCTTGCTGAGCAGGGCACTCTCTTTCAGTTTTCTTGTCCAGGTGCCCATGCTTAGAATGGTGTGGCTGAGCACAAGCATCGTCATCTTCTTGAGACAACTCGTGCTCTCATGATTGCTTCTGCTGTTCCACCACATTTTTGGGCTGAGGCTGTTTCTACTGCCACTTTCTTGATCAACATTCAGCCCTCCTCTGCTCTGCAGGGTGGGATCCCAGTTGAGCGTCTCTGTGGCCAGACTCCTGATTATTCCAGACTTCGCCTCTTTGGGTGTGTGTGCTATGTTCTTCTTGCACCTCGTGAGCGCACCAAACTGACCGCTCAGTCAGTTGAGTGCGTTTTTCTGGGCTACAGTGCTGAGCACAAGGGATATCGTTGTTGGGATCCTGTTGGCCAACGGATGCAGATTTCTCGAGATGTTACTTTTGATGAGTCTCGTCCCTTCTATCCTCGTACTTCTCCTTCCTCCACTTCAGCATCTGTTGTTGAGCTGCTTTCATTTCTAACTTTTCCTTCCAGTCCTATAGTCACAGCTCCACCACAGCCTTTGGTCTCTCCGGTGCCTCCTTCTCAGTCCGCCCCTTCTTCACCACTGGCATCCTCTTCCGAGGCTGTTCCTGATCTTGTTCTTTCTTATCCTCTCTACTATACTCGTCGCCCACGAGTTGAGGACTTCTGATATGCCCTCCCCTTCTGACGAGTCATCCCCTTCGGCCACTCCTCGTTATGCTCTTCGCGATCGCCGGTTTATTCGGCCTCCTAAGCGTTTTGGTTTTGCTACCGCTGCTCTTGCTGAACAGACTTCTTATCATGATGCTGTTGTTCATCAGGAGTGGCAGCATGCGATGGCGGAGGAGATCGCTGCCCTTGAGAGTACTGGCACATGGGATCTTGTTCCTCTTCCTGCACGTGTTACTCCTATCACGTGCAAGTGGGTCTATAAGGTTAAGACTCGCTCTGATGGTTCTCTTGAGCGTTACAAGGCTCGTCTTGTAGCGTGTTAGAAGCATGGCCGTGACTATGATGAGACTTTTGCTCCTGTCGCTCACATGACCACCATTCGCACTCTTCTTGTTGTGGCCTCTGTTCGACAGTGGTCTATCTCTTAGTTGGACGTCAAGAATGCCTTTCTCAATGGCGAGTTGCGTGAGGAGGTCTACATGCAGCCACCCCTGGGTATTCTATTCCTGAGGGTATGGTTTGTCGTCTTCGCCGATCTCTTTATGGCCTCAAGCAAGCTCCTCGTGCCTGGTTTGATCGTTTCTCCTCTGTTGTCACTGCAGCTGGTTTTTTGGCGAGTGCTCATGATCCTGCTCTTTTTATTCACACTTCATCTCATGGTCGGACGCTTCTCCTTTGTATGTTGATGATATGATCATTACTGGAGATGATCCTCAGTATATCACTTTTGTCAAGGAGCGGCTTCATGAGCAGTTTCTTATGTCTGATCTAGGTCCTCTTCGCTACTTTCTTGGGATTGGGGTTATTTCTACTCCTGAGGGTTTCTATCTGTCCCAAGAAAAGTATATCCAGGATCTTCTTGATCGTGCCTCTCTTACTGATCAGCGGACAGCTGAGACTCCCATGGAGCTTAATGTTCATCTTCGTCCCATGGATGGTGAGCCTCTTGCTGATCCTACTCGCTATCGTCATCTTGTTGGGAGCCTTGTTTATCTTGGTGTCACTCGCCCTGACATTTTGTACCCTGTGCATATCTTGAGTCAGTTTGTTTTCGCTCCCACTCAGCTCCACTATAGTCATCTTCTCCGTGTTCTACGATATCTTCGTGGAACTATCTCTCGTCGTCTCTTTTTCCCTCGCTCCAGCTCTTTACAGCTCCAGGCATATTCTGATGCCACCTAGGCTAGTGATCCCTCTAATCGCCGGTCTCTCTCTGCTTATTGCATTTTTCTTGGTGGTTCTCTCATTGCTTGGAAGACTAAGAAGCAGACAGCAGTTTCCCGTTCGAGTGCTGAGGCTGAGTTGCGAGCTATGGCTTTGTTGACTGCGGAGGTTACTTGGCTACGGTGGTTACTTGAGGACTTTGGTGTTTCTGTTTCTGCACCGACTCTTCTTTTGTCTGACAGTACAGGTGCTATTAGTATTGCTAAAGATCCAGTGAAGCATGAGCTTACAAAGCATATTGGTGTTTGTTGTGGCTACAGACCAAACAGAGCGAGAGTATGGTAGTGGGGAGTTAAGTGAGTAAAAATGGCTTAGGGTCCTTCCCCATGGCCTATGTCCTGTATATATATATCCACATGGGGAGTGCTTTTACAATTATACCCTTACACATGAGTACTTCCCTCAGGGGTACCTATGTCACTATACATGTCCCATTCTGGGCCTTACACTCTCTTAACAGGCCTGCTGGGCTTAGGTGGGAGCCACCCCTACAACAGTGTTGATGCTTCCTACATGCGGACACAGGTACAAGACCAGATTGTTGCTCTTCAGTATGTGCCTTCCGAGCTTCAGTTGGCAGATTTCTTCACAAAGGCACAAACCAGGGCTCAGCACAGTTTTCATCTCTCCAAACTTCATGTTGTTGATCCACCATAAGTTTGAGGGGGGTGTTAGATGTGTATTATATATCTGTGTATTTACCCCATTGTATAAGGGGTTTCTTGCATATATGCGACCTGTACATGTATATATATTGGCCCTTTGGCCACATGAGGAATACAAGCGTTATTCCAACAGCAAGCAGTAGTTATAGCCTCAGCCCAAAACTTCCTAGGTATACCATACTCATCTAAATCATCTTGGCCATCTCGACCAAGGTATGGTTCTTCCCCTTCACAACGCCATTTTGTTGAGAGACGTTTGGAGAAGAGAACTGATGCTCTATACCTGTCTCATCACAGAACCTCTCAAAGAATGAGTTCTTGAACTCTATGTCATTGTCACTACAAATCGCTCGTAAGGCACCAGGAAGCTCAACAGACAACGTACTAAACAAACCCCAAAAATGACTGAAAGTCTCCTCTTTCGAGGCTAAGAAAAACACCTAAGAGAACCTCGAGAAGACATCAACCACAATAAGAACATACCACTTCCAACTAGCCGACTGCACTCTCGTTGGACCAATAGTGTCAAAATGAAGAAACCGTCTTAGTGCATCGGTCATAGTCATAGTGACTGGAGGATGAGAAGTAGCAACCATCTTGCCATGCCGGCAAGGAACACAAACTGAATGTTTGACTATCTTGAGCTTAGCCAGACCACGAATGAGACCGTGGCCGCTAACTCAGGTCAGATGATCGAAGTCAATGTGACCAAGTCTCCTATGTCAAAAAGAGATATCACGGGACTCTAAAGCAACTAAGCACATGAGAGAATCACCAGAAGACTTGACAAAATCAGCATGAAAGATCCTCCCAAACCTAAAAATCCCGCAAACTAGACTTCCTGAAGAATTAAGAAACTTGCAAGCATTTTTCTTAAAGCTTACCTTGAAATCATCATCGATAAGCTGGGAAATAGATAGCAAATTATATCGCAACTTACTCACTAAGGCAACATCTTTAAGAATGAAAGAATCAATGCACACAGTACCTTTAGTAATAACTCGACATGACAAAGCGTCTCCAAAGGTGATCGTCTCATCACCTAGAGCTCAGACTAGGGAAGAAAACTAACGAGAATCTTCGATCATATGACAAGAACAACTGAAGTCAACAAGCCAAACATCTCCCTTCTCAGCCCGACAAAACTGAATCAGTGAGAAGAAAACATCGATGACTCAGTACTAGGGTAAATAAGAGTAGATCTAGGAACCCAGTACCGAGTCACATGATGAGCAGAAGATCCAATCATAGAAACAAAAGGTTGACCTTTAGCGATACTACGCATCTCACCTCACAGAATCAGAAGGTCTAGACACAGAACCCAAACCTCTGCCTAGTGTATACTGATCACGCCGTGGATAGCTACCTGAATGGGGAAAACGAGGTCTATCCTTAGGATGGTAGAAACCCTGACTAGAAGCAACTCAAGGACCAAAACCAAAAGAATCCTAAAAACTAAGTCCTCAACACTACCTAAAACCAAGAAAGTCAGGAGAGCTACCTATAACTCTAAACCTCGTGTCGGTCTTAGGAGCACTCTGAGTCTAGGGCTAACCCTAAATACCCCTAAGAGTGCGGACACAGTCTCGACATGTGACCTTGGCATGCCTAAAGTAGAACTTGACTAAATATCCATCCTTTGATAAAAGGTGCAATGATACTTCGCTTTCTAAGAGGTCGAAGTCGCAAGAGGCATAACCTCACTATCAGAAATCCCCTAAATAAAACCTATAGACTTAAAACACTATTTTCTTAGACTCAGGCGCAACCTCGATCACGCCTTTGACTACAGCTATAACAACTGCCGGTGGATGTTTCCTCACATCTTCTAGAAAATCATATCCCAAACCTTGATTGAACTTACAGATCTTGGATTTGTCAAGGATAAGATTGAGCTTTTTTCTTGCCTCCAACAAATCTGTCAAGAGTGTTCATGAGGTATTCACACTTCTGAAAAGGGAAGCACAGGAAGAACATGGGGAAGAAGGAGATGAAGAACTAGAAGGAGAAGATTGAATAGCATGTGCATATCCCTCCTTATGCAAGGCCGCCTCAAGTTTGAGGGCTTCACGAGACGTATACGGGGCAGTCCTAATCCTAGCCATCTAGGCCTCGAATCTCTTCCTAAAGGTCTGATGTATTTTATCAATATCCTTCTCAAAATCAACACAGAGCATGCAAGCAGGTCATGGCTTCTCTAGTAGGTTCTTAGTTAGCTTCACACATTTTTTATCCAAAGCAATCAATTCATTTTTTAGTTTTTCACAATTCATTTTGGGGTAGTGCTTCCGTAACAAGAGTGCTGCCCAGTAGGCTATTGCTAGATATGCTATCAACATTAGCCGAATGTATCAGGTGCACAGGTCCAACCCGGACACCTACATCGTCAAGTGTGTTGATGGGTCCTGTCCTGACAAGGTCGATGCACAGCGGTTCAGGGGCGTTGGCATGGACTTCCGGATAACGGTGCTGAAGGATTACAGTTGTGAGCTTGCAACGCCGGTACATAGGCACCACAACATGACGTCGTCGTATGTTGCGGAGCTAGTAAGCCACCTCGTCGTGGCAGATGTATCTATTTCTCTGAATTTTTTGTTGGCGGATGTAGCGAATATGGTGGGTTTGAAATCAACTACAAGAAGGTCTGGCGGGCGAAACGGAAGGTGCTACAGCATATGTTTGGGACGTATGAGGAGGCGTACGACCTGGTGCTAAGAATGCTGCTTCAAATTACAGAATCAAACCCAGGCACATACATTAACAGGAAGGAGAGGGTTCATTCTACGCAGGGCCTGAATTGTTTTATTCTTGACAGAGTATTTGGGCCTTCCGTTAGGCAGTAGAAGGGTTTAGGTGGTGTCGTCCAGTGCTAACAATGGACGGGACGTTCCTATTCGGCAAGTACAAGGGTGCTATCCTCACTGCGGTTGCAGCTGACGTGAATGACCAGTTACTCCAGTGACATTTGCAATTGTGGAGAATGAGAATACCGATAGCTGGTTGTGGTTCCTTGCTAATGTGAAGCAGGCTATAGTGCAAGATCGCCCAAAAGTGTGTGTCATCTCGGACCGCAATGCAGGCTTGCTGTCTACGTTATGAATGATGCAGAACGGGACGCAACCCCCCCTTCTAGTGGAATGATATGAAGAACCGTTGGTGCATGAGGCATTTTGCAGTGAACTTCCACAGAAGGTTTCGTAGCAAGGACCTAATGAAGATGTTTAAGAAGCTGTGTATGCAGAACCAGAAGCGGAAGTTCGAGACCTTGTGGAGGTAGCTCGATTAGGAGACTAGCAAGCATGTGCTGTGTTCCGACCAGACTGAAGCTAGGGCCGTGAAGGGAGGCTCCACGAGAGGTGGGGAGTTCACGCAATGGGTTCAGTCAAATGCACCTGACTTGGAGATGTGGCCTCTACTACACGACACCGGTGGAACAAGGTATGGAATCATGACAACTAACATGTCCGAGGTGTACAACGGTGTCTTGAAGGGCGTCAGATCCCAACCAATCACGACAATCATGGAGGAGAGTTAGAACCATTTTGTTGGGTACTTTGTCAATAGAGCCACGATGGCGAAGAAGCATCTGGATGAAGGCAAACAATTCTCTGAGGTAATGCAGGCCTACATGGACAAGAAGATGGAGAAGGCTCGTTCCCACATTGCTCATACCAAGGATGGCATAAGGAAGAAGTTCGAGGTCCACCTCAGGCAGAAGTACGTCATGGGTCACACTAGAGGGGATCGCAAGCAGGTATGCACGATTGATCAGAAAAGCATCTTGCACCTACAACAAGCTGCAGCTTCTACACAAGCTATGCTCCATGTGTACACGACTTGCGCAGTATGGCACCAGGTGTCGATGCATTACATCTCAAAGTATTACGACATGCAGCACTTGTAGGAAACCTAGAGTCCAGGGTTCCATTCCAACAGGGTGGACATGCACTATAGGGACGTATGACCAGGGCAGGTAAAGTGGGTGCCGAACGATGCACTGAAGCATGTTGGCCTTGGAAGACAACATGGCCGTCGCATCCGTAATGACACGGATGATAGCCATCGTGGGGATCGGGTTCGGCGCCCGAAGTGCAGATTTTGCAAGACGATTGGGCACTCCTTCAGCCAATGCCCAAACAGGCCAACATCAAGCAACGCTCCATAGTAGCAAGCATATAGTTCTGATGTACTCATTGTTGGTTCCATGTTTTTGTGCGTTGCAATGCACTCCAGCCATATGTTGTCGAGGTGCTTTCAATTAGTGAGGAGTTATACTCTGCATTGTTGGTTCCATGTCATTATGTCGTGCACATTAGCTTGCAACCTTTGTACTCTGCTGAACTCATCGTAGGGTGATATTTGTGTGTATATTTTATGTATGTGTCGGTACATTTTGTATGTTTCCCTATCGTTACATTTATTATAAATTTTGTTGTCATTTGTTGCACATTTATTGTCATTCTGGACTAACTTATTCTCCTTCTTTGGCAGGAGATGGTGTACGAGTTGTTAGACCCCCGTTGGGATGAGTGGCACCGATGCTTGGCGTGGTCATTTGGAGCATGGCTTGCATTACACACTGTAGGTACGTACACATGTGCCCACTGTAGGTAACAACTTGCATTATACATACATAGATCAACCCTTCAGCCTTACAGCTGGCGATAACAACAAACACAAGAAAGAACATAGCATAAAACATTACTAACACGAACGAGAACAACCCTCCAGCACTACAACTTGATGATAACAATAAACACAAGAAAGAAAATAGCACACAACATTAAATTAATCTTCCACTCCAGTCTATCGAAACGATGCCGCATCTCAAAGGGGTCGCTACCCCCCACAACAACTCTCTCATGCCGAACAATGTCGGTCCTAGTGCCCATTTCATCCTCCCACACCCAAAATTGGCAATCGCTTGGGGCCGGCTTCCTACAATTTCATGAGAAGAAGATTTTGTAACATACCTGCATGATTTGAATGAACGCGAAACAAGCTTACTCATTGAGTGAAAGGGGCACTTGTAGTAGTGCCGCCCAGGATTCATGGCTATCTGTGAGGTCTTACGCCTAACAACTATGTTGTATTTTGGGCAAATCACCGTGGGTGCCGATGAAGAAGCGCTAATTTGACTCATATCAGCTTCCGGGGGAGTGAGCACGAAACAAAGGTACAGGGATTGGGAACAACTAATTCAGGAGGTGAGGGAGAACAATGCAGGGGAGTAGCTGAGAAATGGCTCCCTCTTGTAGGCTCAGTGGGGGGGCAACTTGACGCACTGAGAATACCAAATGAGAAGGCGTCATGTACTGACAACACCAAACAATATATATTGCACATATGTAAATCATACGTAAATCATACAAAGTACTACAGGTAACAAAATAAATGAAAACAACAGTCCCAGCGCGACACCATCAACATAACAACAAACACAAAAAAGAAAATACCACACAATATTAAGTTAATCATTCTCTCCAGCCTATATCATAGAAAGCGTACCTACTGGTAGAAGATGCCTCGTGCTACCCACATAGAGTGTTCCGCAGGGGGCCGCTTTGGACGACGCTAGCCGTCGTTGTAGTGGCATGCACATATGCAGCTAGGGTTCATGCAGCAACATGTGGGATCATATAAGCTTCCTATGTTGACGACCTCCTTATTGGCCCTCTCGCGCTGCATCTGTTGGTGGATGTCATTGTTCTACTCATTGAGAGTGTCGATTTGCTTCTCCAACTCTAAGATTCGCTCCCAAAACGTATTCACATACCTCGCAATATATCGTTCATAAGGAGGATCGATCCAACGGACAAAGTCACATTTCGCCATCTGAGGGAAAGAATGGTAAACATGGAGGCTCTATTAGCAGTAACGAAAAATGTACTATTAGCGATTTGTACCCCGAGTGTGCGCATCAGAAGAAACATCGCCCGCCATCACAATGGCCTTCCACGACCTACACAACCGCATCCTCCTTGTGTCTACATTTTTTCCATACTGGTTGACCATGCCTGGTCGGTATCAGTTGGTAATTAGGAGTATGTATGGTCAACCAGTATGGAAAGTCCTCACTCCTTTCCATTGAAAGGTCTTCCTTTGGTGATCCCGCTCCAACTGGCCCTCGACGTTCGTCATGGTATGTTACTGCACGTCGGAGAAGGTACTTCTTCGTTCAATTTATAGGGTTCTCTGGTCCTATTTTCATGAGACCCCGACCGTGCTTTTTATATCAAACGAGGCAACTTAGTGCAGTGACCACACCAAATGGGGTACCTTTACATAGTGCCAACTTCAAGAATAGGGTGCAGCTTTGTGCAGTGACATGATAAAAGAGGGTAGCAATGCATAGTGATATGACAAAAGAGGGTAGCTTTGCGCAGTGACATGACAATAGAGGGCAGCTTTGCGTAGTGACATGACAAAAAGGGCATCTTTGCATAGTGACATGACAAAAGAGGGGAACTTTACACAGTGACATGACAAAAGAGGGCAGTTTTACGCATTGACAAGACCAAACAGGTAGCTTTGAGCAGTGACAAGACAAAAGAGGGCAGCTTTGCACAGTGATAAGACCATAGGGGGTAGCATTGCGCAGTGACAAGACTGAAGAGTGCAGCTTTGCACAGAGACAAGACCAAAAGGGGCAGCTTTGCACAGTAACAAGACCAAAGAAGGCAGCTTTGCACAGTGACAAGACATAAGAGGGCAGCTTTGCGCAGTGACAAGACCAAAGGAGGGCAGTTTTGCATAGTGAAATGAAATAAATCACATCATGCATATCCTTTTGCTTATAAAATGAGATGGAACAGATCTGCGAGAGAACACTACACAACTGAACACTACACCATACCTTCCTTCACTATGTCGGGATGGACAAGAGGCAAAAGAAGCAATGGGACAAAATGATGAAGCAATGAGAGGAGACCCACATCCTAGCAAGGTCTACTGCATCCCGCGATGAACAAGCAAGGGCTGTTGTGGCCCGAGCCGAATAAATGGAGGTGCTAGGAGGTCACACCCCCCTAACAACGCCCCCCCCCCCGTAGGAGCATGTCCGTACTAAATGTACCAAGCGAATGTTCGCCACAACACCTACCGGAGGGCGAGACGCCGCCTCTTTGTTGGTAAAGAGACCCATGCAAATTCTTCAAGTCTAAGTAGTGGCTCAGCCTGAGCATGCATTACTGGGATTGTGCAAACTACTCCTGTGAGTACCCTGACCGTCGTTTGGACACGATTAGCTATCGGCAGCTGGTAAGGACTAGTTACAATGTGTTCCCCCTACTATTTCTCATTCAAAGCACGCAGTAACAACCTCTCTCGTCTACCCGCAGTCCCTAGAACCGCTATGTGGCTACCGCAGGTGGATTGACCTAGAGATCCACTCACATGACCAGTGGACTCTTGACTATGAGGAATAGAATGACAAAAGGGCATGTGAGATCCGTGAGGAGGAGCACCGCAATGACGAGCAAACCAAGCATATACGTCAGGAGACAAAAGCTTATCTCGAGACGTGTGCGCGCAAGGAGCACGAGAAAAAAGGGAAATGGCGGCCAAGGACAAAGAGGCATCCGAGGATTTCAACGCCGAGCTCACAGGGAAGGGAAAATGGCCCTGGTCTATGCAGTAGGTTAGACCGTTCCACACTACTCCCCTCAATGTCTAATTTATTTCCATGCCAAGAAGGCGCATATGTATCGTACGACTATTTTGGTTTGTTGAATCATGCATGATTATGTTTCTTATACACGTAACCAAATCCTGTGCTCCATGTTATTTCCATGTTTAGTATGAAGTCTATTTTAATTAACAACATAAAATCTCGTCATCTTTTCATATTCAATTCTTCACATGCTCAATATCATTTTCCTTCCTTTGGTCCAATTGTTCCTATCCCAATCGTCCTCACAAATTTTTTCATAAAATTTCTTCCACTACAACAACATAAGATAATCGCAAAATGTTATTGTGAATTAAACATATTTTTTACCATTCACAATGTACGAAAATCACAAATAGATCAATCACTACTTCGCACTATAACTTACCTCCATGACTCAATGACTCGTACAAAATTCTTCTAAAAATTTTTCGCACTACAACAATATACGACGATCACAATATATTGCTGTCAATCTAACATATTTCATACCAATGAGAATCTACGAAAGTCATAAACGGACCAGCCTACCTACATTATCTGCCCTTTTATTTCAAAAAAAATCTCAAAAAGATTTCCTACATATATTATCTACATTGTGTAACGAGTTTTTAAAATACTATTCAAAATATTTTGCACCTCAATTTTCATATTATAAAATTTGTTCATATTGTACACATAAATAAATTACGAAAGGAAATTCTTAATGTTTGTAATTGCAAAAAAGTTAGACAAACAAGTAAACAAGACTCCCCATAAAAATCATATTTTTTAAACCTCATTTCGTATATCCAAAAATAATTATATTTTAAACATATTTATATAAATAAATATAAAAATTGTATTTAGCACCGTGGAACAAACACACAGAGAAGCACAAAAAACAGTATTGTATTCAGCTTAATCGTGCAGTCGTGGACCGCATAATCACTGTAGCTGGCTTAATTGTGTGGTCCCCGACCGCACGACCACTGTAACGCATAATCGTGCAGTCCGGGACCGCACGACTGCAACGTGTCACGTTCTCGTAATCTTGCGGTCGGGAAGGAGGCTATATATGACATTGCAGTGCGCAGAAAACTATATGTAGTATTAATGTGAGAAACAATGCCAAATTTGTCCAAGGTTCATCGAGTCGAAGAGCAGGCCGTCTCCCAGGCGAAGTCGCGCCAACAACGACGAGGCTACCATGCAGCAGTCCTGCGACTCCTGCGAGGAGGTCTGCGTGAAGTGCCACATGCTCAAGGGATCGAGGGAAGCAAAGTGAGCAGCAGGTTGACTTGTTGGGTGAGATATTTTAAGCTGATGATTTATGATTTATGGTTTAAATATTAAATTCTCATTGTTTGTGAAAGATAGTACGCAGAGGAAAATAGTCGTATGCGATTTTGGCCAGTATAGCTAAACTCAATACACTTTTTATTATAATTTTTCTATTGATCCCGTCTTGAAAAAACGCACATTTAAAAGCTAGTTACCATAGACAGTACAAGCATAAACCAACTTTAAGCCCAAAAGAACCTAGTGTTGCCTTGGTCTAGCATTCGGTCCATCCAACCGAGAAAAATCAATTCATCGGGGGAGAGAGAAGTAGCTTTAGTTTATTTTTTGTCCGTCCGTGTGAAGGAAAAGCCGTCGGCACCCGCGCGAGTAATTATGCAACCCGCGCGATCAAGATGAAGGTGTATATGAGGGTTCAAGCCGAGTGAGAGGTCCGATCATCGAAATGTGAAGGCAAGAACACTTCCAGTGGTGGTGGCCGAGGCCGCCAGAATCAGAAGCCTGATAAAGACAAAAGTGAGTTGCTATAATTGTCATGATTATGGTGGTGATCGGTTTGGCTGAAAAGCTCGTGGCTTATGGCTGAAAACACTGTAGCTGGCTGAAAAAAGCACTGTAGCTGACAGGGGCTTATTTAGCATAATTAAATTTTAAAAAATTTTAAAAATAAAAAAATATGTTAGCCCATTACGTATAATACAAACAAATACGGGAAAAAAAGAACCGGCAAAAAAACTCAAAAAGCCAAAAGTTCAGAAAAAGACGAAACTTATGAATAGTGAAAAATAAGCCAGAAGCCGAAGCCGAGTTGATCAGGGCCAATTTTGCTTCAGAATGTCACAGGCTGAAGATGGAGAAAGCGCTTCTTGCTAAAACGCTCAGCGATGATGAACCAACACTGCTCTGATGGTGAGATGAGTCCAGAATGTTGAGAAGATGTGATCATCATCCAAACTCAAGTACGTAGAGTTGAGTTCGAAAAGTTGAGGATATGTGTCGCCGTCCTGTGATGAGTATGAATTGGGTAAGTCGTAGTTGAGACCGACTGCTTCAACGAGTTAGATTTTTTGCATCTGGATGGATTCGTATCAGTTGAGTTGAGTTCCACATTTAGCTTCCATGTAAAACACTTTATTTAGAGATGTGACTAGTAGTTCATAATACATTGAGACTAAACTAGAGTATGTCAGTCAAGATTAGGGGGAGATTGTTGGAAATAATCTTGACTTAGGTTTAAATCGAGTCCGAGACGTAGTAGAGTGACCAACTTGAAGTTAATTTGAATATGTATGTTAGTAGGAGAGTATTAGACTATGTAATGAGGAGACTTGTAAGTAATTTTTCTCTTAGAAGCAAGTGTAAGCAAGAGAATAAAGAAATTCAAAAATTCTTCCATATTCTCTCTATTTATTTGTAATATATGAGTTTTTTACTGGGATAAATCCAACAGGGCCACCCTAGAGCTGTTTGTGCAGGCACCATGATGAGATGCGAGATGTACCATCTTCGTTGGCGAAGAGATTGCACGGCGAAGCCTAGGTGAAACACGCGGGGCGACGGCCAGGTGAGGTGGCGAGGAGCAACCAAAGTCTCGGATTTTTTTAGTTGAATTTTGCTGAGTTGAAAGGTGACTCATTGGAGTTGAAAATTTTAAAATTCCAATTGTTTCGAATCATTTGAACTTTTTTGAATAAAAGTTTTTTGAATTTTTCGAAACTTTGCAGACCAATTTGAAAATTTTTAAGTTGAAAGTTGACGTAAGGTGGGGTAGACGGCAGCTAGCTTGCCGTGTCATGAGAGAGGCAGCACCGGAGCTGTACGTTGCGGTGTCCGTGACCAAGCAACGTGTCCCAGGGGAGGTGACTGCTGCAAATGGTCCATGCGGTATCCGCAGAGTAGCAAAAATTCTAATTCCACCAAATATTTTGGCCGGTTAAGGAATATCTGCCGAGAAATCCGGTTACCAGCGAAAACCTCCGGTAACCGAACGAAATTGTTTTCCGTGCACACAACGTATTAAACACAGGTGTTTCTAAGGTTACCTGGGCTGGGTTGTAGTGTGCTGTGTCTGGCTGGCATCCTCGGCGACGTGCCACTGGCCTGGTCTTCCGGTTTTGCTTTGGCCCCGGCGCTTCAAGCAGCAGACGACGGCCAGGGGGGTGTTGCTGGTGAAATAAGTATGGTTGGATTATTATGACTTTGGAGAAGACGTCTTGTATAGAGTGAGTTTTTTTAGACTGTGTTATATAGCTTTTGGTTTAAAATTTGAATTCTGATCGTTCGCGAGAGAGAGTACGGAGAGAGATACTCATGTGCAATTTTAGCTAATATAGATAAAGTTAGGATAGTGTCGATACTCACGTGCAATTTTAGCTAATATAGATAAAGTTAGGACGGTGTCTACTACAATCAATTGTAGATCTCGTTTTGAAAAAACACTTCGTTTAAAAACTAATTATTGTAGAGAGTAAAACTATAAATCCAAAAGAACCCACTTTGCCCATGCCTTTATAGTAAAACTATAAATTAAACACAAGTTGACAGTGATTATTTTAGAAAAAAAATCACTGTCAACTTGTGTTTAATTTCTACTTATTGCTGCGGTGGTTGACACGTCACATCGTCTCCAAATAAATAACAACGTTTGCATAGACTCAACTTTAAGCGTACGTTTGTCAATAAATCTCCCGCCACATTCTGTGTGAAGTTGTTCAATGATCTTCGAAGAAAAGAAAAAAAAAATCGATACATGTTTTGCTTACTTGGCTGCCATGGTATTAAAATTTTGTGCACAGTTGCCAACATATGAAAGCTACCTTCAAAATTAAGCACCGTTGAATTAAGTGTTTCGGTTTTGATAGCTGAGGGACCTGAAGTAAACGGTATTGTAGTTGGCTGTCGAAAATTAGAATTTTTATACTTTTGGATATAAATAATGTTGTTGAAAGCATCTTCTTTGGAGTAATCTATAAGAGCAAAATATTACTCAAGGTAGATTGTTAGCCCATAAACAAACAAGTTGATAAGACAAGAGCTAGTGATGGTGGTTGGCCAACTCCCAACAAATAAAGCATGTCGCGACGAGCTGAGCTTGATGAGCGACGGGAGCGGCGGCGGAGGGGAATTTCCGCCGGGAAAACTTGCTAAATAGCTACCGGAGAAAATTAGTCAAATAAAACTGGCACATTTTAAGTTATATAAAATCACAAATCTTAATTTTTAAAACCTAAAATCGTAATTTCTGAGACATAAACCCTTAATTTCTGAGACAATTTTAGAACATACAAAATTATGAAAAAAACTACACAATCTAGTACACTGTGTAATAGGCCTTTTAAAAAAAATTTGTACTGCTTCGACCTTATTTTCTATATTAAAATATTCTTATAACAATATAATTAAATAATTTTTTGAGAATATTTAGAGCGGTAAAAATTGTGGAAAAATTACATAAGCAAGTACATTGTGTCAGGAGACTCGACAAAAAACTTTATTATTTTTGAAGCTCATTTATTATATTTAAAAATTCCTATAATGCTTCTATAGTGTTGCTACAGTATTTCAGCTTCCTCGTTTGCTCCCCAACCGCATTAGGCCAGTCTCAGTGGGGTTTAATGGAGTTTCATGGGCATTAAATACGCTGACATGGCACTGTATTGATGAAGAGAGAGATGATAAAAGTTTCATGGGAGTAGAGAGAGTTTCATGGGGATGAAACTCTTCTACACTGTTTCCAAAATATGGGTGTGTTGGAAACTGGGACATGAAACCTCCACTGAGACTGGCCTGATGACATTTTTTTGCAGGAGTGAGGAGCCACTTCTCGGCGACCTCGGGTGGTTGCCTAGGCTCGCTGACGAAAGTGCAGTGAAACTTCTCTACAATTGGTGGGGTTGAAGATAGTATTATCTCAAGCAAACACTCGCCTTAGTTTGGTTTGCCTAAGCTCCAGAAAATTCCTAGCTCTGTCACCGTTGGAGTGGACAACGTATTGCCGTCAGAGCACGCATATCAATGTGCACTGCAAAGTTAGAAATTTGACTGATTTTTGGGGGGAGAAATCATCTGCGTGTTGCTTATTTTTGACTGATTTTTGGGGGAGAAATTATCTGCATGTTGCTTATTTTGCAACAAAAAATTGCATGCATGAATATATACAGTATATACAGAGCATGCTAAATCAAAAATTGCGAGGTATACCCTTTGGGGATAGAATAACCCTTTGTAACTAGAGACTAGCCCTCATCATAGGTTATATTTGGGCAATGCAATGCCTTGTGCAATTTAAACGAACAATTAACTTGCCAAAATTCCTTTCAAAAAAGAAAAAACCTGCAAAAAAGCACGGGAGCCTCACCAACAAGGTTGAGAGATCATGTGGTCTAAATCTCAAGTTGGTGATAAGTAATTGACACGTGGTTTGGTTAGAGTGAGTTTGGTTTGAGTGATTTGTGCCTTTTTGGCATTTGGCGAGGTCGGGTTATGACTAGACAGATTTGACGCGTGGTCGTCTTCCCGGTTGGTCATTGGGCCATTTCTCGCTTGAGTAGGATTTGTTGGTACTAATCATGTTTATATGCTTTGTGCCGTGCTATGCGATGTGTTTTTTGCCGTAAAAAAAAAGAGAATTGTACTAGCAGTACAAAAGAGCATTTAGGCCAACTAGCAGATCATTTTGTGATTTGCTTTTTCGGTTTGGTGGCAGCAAGCATTTAAATGTTTCTTCTTGTGCAAGTACTCAAGCATTTAATGTTTCTTCTTTTGCTTTAAGCAATCTTTGGCCAGAGGAGAAGGTGTATTTCTTTCGTCCTTTTTGCTTGCAGTCTGCAGTGCTCCTTCCTAGTTAAAGTATGATTTTTAGGATCTTCCGGAGAGCTAATATTTTCGTCTTCGTAGCTTTCTAATAGCTACCGAAGAGCTGAGTTTTTGAGTACTTTGTGGGTGACGAATTTTAAAGTGGTCGACATTTCACCCCCCCCCTCTGTCGCCATTTCGGTCCTACAATTGGTATCAGAGCCGGTTAGCTCTAATCATAGATCTTAACCGGTCTCAAGAGCCATGGCGACGGACAAGTACTCGACCAAGCCGCCCGTTTTCGATGGCATCGATTACCCCTTCTGGAAGAGCCGAATGGAGACATACATCCAGGCCCAGGGGTATGCCATCTGGCGGAAGGTCAAGGTACGATTCGTTGTTCCTGCCGATGAGAACATCAATGCCGGGAACATGGCTGATGTTGAGGCGAATGCAAAGGCAAGGAACATCATCATCCAGGGTTGAGTCGTAGCGAGTTTGACCGCATATCTCACCTGTCGTCCGCCTACGACATCTGGGTGACCCTCGACGCATATCATGAGAGGGCACCACCCAGATCAAGACGGTTCGACAGGACCAGTTCAAGCGCGAATACAACAAATTCGAGATGCTTGCTGGTGAGTCCCTGGACGAGTGCTTTTCGCGATTTCACAAAATCTTGAGCAACCTCCGAGCGGTCGGTCTCACATACCCCGACTCGGACAACGCTCGTCAGATGCTCGCGGCACTCGATCTGCGTGTGGGAGATGAAAGTGACCACCATCAAAGACACGACAGACCTCTCGACCCTGACTCTTGACGCGCTGTACTCGCGCCTCAAGACTCACGAGATTGACGTTGTCTCTCGTCGGTCGAAGTCACAGTCGATGGCTTTGGTCACCGATCCCGTTCTTCTTCTGGTCCTTCTTCTGATTCTTCTTGCGGTTTCTCCCTTGCTGCTCTCTGTGACATAACTGATGATCAGTTAGAGCAGCTTGCGGATGATCAGCTGGCCCTCCTAGCCGAAGGTTTTCCCATGCCTACAAGGGTAGGAGAGACAGAAAGAGAGGAGGACCCGTGATTTGCTTCGAGTGTGGTGGCCCCAACCACATTCGGGCAAACTGCCCCAAGCTGGAGAAGGGCAAAACGACTACGGCGGTTCGGCAAGAACGACTACACCGACAAGAACCGCAACAAGAAGCCTCCAGCACATCCCAAGAAGAAGAAGTTCCGCACTTCGGGAAGGCCAAGAAGCTCTTCCACCGCGTCCTCACCGCCTTCGACGACCTCGACCTCAGCGAGGTGGAGGGATGGAGCGACGACGACGGGACGGGTGACCAAGACCCAAGAGCGGCGACGACTTCTCCGGCATGTGCTTCATGGCCCTCGAGGGCGAACTCAGCGACAGCGAGCTGTACTCCGACTCGGACGAGGTATGCCCCACCTACGACCAGCTCAATCATGCTTTTCTTAAGCTAGGTGGTTTCATGCTAGAGCTAGGGCTAGGTGTACTGAGTTAGAGAAGGAAGTAGATAGATTGTCACTAGAGATTATTGCTCTTACATCTGCTCCCTCTAGTGACGATTGTACATGCTCTGCTTGCTGGGTGATGGAGAAATTAAGGACCTCGCATGATAGTTTGTCCTCCGAGCTTGATATGTTAAGGTGGAGAACATTAGTCTGTTGGCTGAACTAGAGATGAGTAGGATTGCTTCTATTTCATCTGCTCCTGTTGAGACTATCTTGCACCTCATGTGAGGATAAGGACAATGCTTTTAGAGGTCTTTATACCATGTTGCTTGATCTGCCCGAGTCTTGTGAAAATTGCAATAACTTGAAGTGAACCTAAAACGGGCAGATCACAAGATTGCTGAGTTGCATGCTTCTTTACTTGAGCCTGTTGTTCTTGACCAATTGTCCAAATTAACTGCTGAACTTGAATCTGTTCAAAATTTCAAGAATGATTGACAAAACAAAAATGGCTCAGTTTGCGACTAAGGATCCTGTTAGCTCACCATGCATTAGTTGTGATAAACTAAAACTTGAACTCGTTGCTTTGAATGACAAATGTGTGAAGCTAACTAAGGACTTACTAGAGAAGCCAACTCTTGGATGTGATTGCTGAGGGGAGAGCCCCAGGGTAAGGTGAGACGCTAGAGACGAACCAACCTGCTAGCAGTAGGACTGTCCCTCAGAGTCGGCTGTGCGTGCACAAGCCATTCTTCCTCTGCTGTTGGTTCTTCATCTGCTCCCTTACCTCCTGCTGTTCCCTCTTCCCCTGCTCTTCTTGCACCTCTCTCTTTCGGGAGTGTCAGTACTTATGAACACTCTCGAGAGATTTGTAGGCGGCAAAAGAAGCTTAATCTTATTCTAGACCAATCCAAGATTTGCAAGTTCAATCAAGGTCTAGGATATGATTTCTATGAGGATATGAGGAAGCATCCACCTGCTATTCTCCGACCCATCGTAGGAGGTGTGATCGAGGTTGAGCCCAGATCTGATGAGGTTAAATTCAAATCAGCGGGCTTTGTCCAAGGGATCTCTGACAGCAAGGTGATTCCACCTGTTGCTTCGGCCTCTCAGAAGGCGAAGCCTCTGCTACTTCCACCTCTCAGAAGGTGAAGTACCACTGCACCTTCTGTCAGAAGGATGGGCACTCGATCGAGAGATGCTTCAGGCGCGCCAGGATTGCGCGTAGAGACCGTGCAGAGGCACTTAGGCGTATTCAGGGTCAGCCCCAGATCCTGAGTGCACCTAAGACTAGCACGAGGTCTAGGTTTGCTTCTGACGGGTTTGGGCAGCATCGAGGACTTGGTTTTTCTGAGTCTTCTGGTTTTCGTCCTCATGCTGCTCCGGTCGTGACTTCCGCCGTCCTGAGGGTACATCTCGTTTCCCCCGTCGAGACAGTTACCCACGGCGTGATCAGCGTGTTGCCGGTGTTCCGACTCGCTCTCCCGTAGCAGTCGGACCCCGCAACAGCTTCAGGTCTGCTCACAGACCTTCTGCTTCTTTGAGTCACAGAGCGTAGGGTAGATAGAGGTCAGTCGTGCTTGACTACTTCATCTGCTCGACGTGTTCAGTATTGGGTGCCAAAATCACTCTTGATTTATCCCAGTACTGAGACTTTACTCTCTGTTTGACTCAGGTTCGCCGGGTAGGGAAGAGAAGGTTTGGCTTGTAGACTCCGGTTGTTCTCGTCATATGACCGGAGACTCCCGTTGGTTCTCCTCTTAGCCCGCGCTCCAGGTGATGAGACGATCACCTTCGGAGATGCTTCATCTGGGCGCGTCATCGCCAAAGGTACTGTGCATTTAATTCTTCTTTTATTCTTAAGGATGTTGCCTTGGTTAGTAAGCTGCAGTACAATTTGCTTTCCGTTTCTCAGCTTACCGATGACGGTTTCGAGGTGAGCTTTAAGAAAAACGCTTGCAAAATTCTTGATTCTTCGGGTAGTCTGGTTTGCGGGATTTCTCGTTATGGGAGGATCTTTCGTGCTGATTTTTCTGAGTCTTCTGGTGATCCTCTCAGGTGTTTAGTTGCTTCTGAGTCCCGCGATTTCTTCTGGCATAGGAGACTTGGTCATATTGGATTTGACCATTTGACCCGAGTTAGCGGCCACGATCTCATTCGTGGTCTGCCGAAACTCAAGATGGTCAAAGATCTTGTTTGCTCCATGCCGGCACGGCAAGATGGTTGCCGCTTCTCACCCTCCGGTCACAGTTACTATGACCGATGCACCGGGACAGCTGCTCCACATGGACAGTGTGGACCAGCTCGAGTGCAGTCAGCAGGAGGGAAGTGGTATGTTCTTGTTGTGGTCGATGACTTCTCGAGGTATTCTTGGGTGTTTTTCTTAGCCTCGAAGGATGAGACATTTTCACATTTCCGAGGTCTTTTCGTAGGCTTTCTGTTGAGCTCCCGGGCCTTACGAGCGATCCGCAGTGACAATGGCACGGAGTTCAAGAATTCCTACTTCGAGAGTTTCTGTGGTGAGACAGGTGTAGAGCACCAGTTCTCTTCTCCGCACGTCCCACAACAAATGGCGTTGTGGAGAGGAAGAACCGTACCTTGGTCGAGATGGCCAGGACGATGCTTGATGAGTACTCTACACCGCGGAAGTTTTGGGCTGAGGCTATAGACCGCGTGCCATGTCTCAAATCGAGTTTTTCTGGGCACACTTGCACCGCACTTCTTATGAGTTGAGATACGGGCGAAAGCCCAGCGTCTCTCATTTTCGTGTGTTTGGTTGCAAGTGCTTTATTCTGAAGTCCGGGAACCTAGATAAGTTCGAGTCACGTTCTTGTGATGGGATCTTTCTAGGTTACTCGCCTTCTTCGCGGGCTTATAGGGTCTGGAACTGCGAGTCTAGCAAAATGGTAGAGACCTGTGAGGTGACCTTTGACGAGGCCAGTCCGGGGACTAGGCCTGATATCTCAGGTTCTTTAGAGCAGTCCGAGACCATCTTTGGATGATGAGGACGATGGAGATGAGGTTGTCTACCTGATCCAGTCCCTCATCCACCCCTTGAGGTGCCGTCTTCCACCGCACCTCAGGTGATCAGCCCATGCCTTCTGCTTCCTGGAGCTAGTGGCTCTGTTCCTACCTCGTCAGCTCACGAGGTAGAGGCCACTTCTTCATCTCATCCTGGACCTCCCCGACATATCCAGAAAAGCATCCTTCAGAGCAGATGATTGGAGACCTTTCGAGCGTGTTACCCGCTCAAAATCTGGCTTATCTCAATTCTGTCTCCATTCTGCTTTCATTGCCTCCTTTGAGCCCAAGATGTTTCTCATGCTCTTTCCGATGAGTCTTGGGTCAATGCCATGCATGAGGAGCTAGAAAATTTCGAGAGGAAAAGGTCTGGTCGCTTGTCGAGCCCCCGCGAGGTCACAATATTTTGGGACTAAGTGGGTGTTCAAGAACAAGCAGAGCGAGGATGGAGTGGTTATTCGAAACAAGGCTAGACTGGTAGCTCAGGGGTTTTCCCAGGTTGAGGGTCTAGACTTCGAGGAGACCTTTGCCCCTGTAGCTCGACTTGAGGCCATTAGAATCCTGCTTGCCTTTGCAGCTTCTAAGGGTTTCAAGCTTACCAGATGGACGTCAAGAGTGCCTTCCTTAATGGAGTTATTGAGGAAGAAGTTTACGTCAGACAGCCTCCAGGTTTCGAGAACCCCAAATACCCAACCATGTCTTCAAGCTTTCCAAAGCGTTGTATGGACTTAAGCAGGCCCCCAGAGCTTGGTATGAGAGGCTTAAGTCCTACTTGTTGAGTCATGGATTTGAAATGGGTAAAGTAGACAAGACCTTGTTCATCCGCCGTCATGGCAATGACCTTCTGCTCGTCTAGATCTATGTCGATGACATCATCTTCGGCGGCTCTTCCCATACTCTGGTTTCACAGTTCTCGGATGTCATGAGCACCGAGTTTGAGATGAGCATGATGGGCGAGTTGACCTTCTTCCTTGGCTTCCAAATCAAGCAGACTCGGGAGGGTACCTTCTTGCATCAAGGCATGTACACTCGCGGCCTCCTGAGACGCTTCGACATGAGTGATGGTAAGCCGGTGTCAACTCCGATGGCTTCTACAGCCTATCTTGACCCAAATGAAGATGGCGAGCCAGTTGATCAGAAAGAATACAGAAGTATGATCGGCTCCCTTCTTTAACTCACTGCCTCGAGACCAGACATACACTTCTCTGTGTATCTGTGTGCTCGTTTTCAGGCCTCTCCTCGCGTATCTCACCGCCAGGCGGTGAAGCGCATCTTTCGGTACCTCCGAGCTACCATTGACTATGGTATTTGGTACTCTTCCTCATCCTGTCTTTCCTTGAGAGCCTTCTCGGACGCAGACTTTGCTAGCTGTAGGATAGATAGGAAGAGCACTTCTGGCACTTGCCAATTTATTGGCAGTTCTCTTGTTTCCTGGTCTTCGAGGAAGCAGTCCGGCGTTGCACAGTACACCGCGGAGGCCGAGTACGTTGCTGCAGCCAGTTGCTGTAGCCAAGTGCTCTGGATGGCTTCGACCCTGCGGGACTTTGGGTTAGTTATCGACAGTGTTCCACTCTTTTGTGATAACACTTCTGCGATTAACATTGCTAAGAACCCAGTGCAACACTCTCGGACCAAGCACATCGATATTCGTTTTCACTTCCTTAGAGACCATGTAGAGAAGGGCGATATAGTGCTCCAGTTTGTGGAGAGTGACCACCAGTTCGCTGACATCTTCACCAAGCCATTGGATAGTTCGAGGTTTTCAGCTCTGCGGGGAGAGCTTGGGGTGGTTTGTCCTTATGGACTGTAGTGAGGGGGAGCTTTGGGCTTTACTGCTTTACTATTGATTATGCTTCTGTCTCATTTCTGTTGCATTGCTCTCGGGGTGCGTCGGGCTTAGTCCTTCTAGCATAGGTTAGAGTGCTTCTCTTGTCTAGTTGCTTAGACTTCTTACTCTTATCTTGTGCTTCCAGGATGCTTCTTATTAGCTGCTTCTTATCTCACTAGATTGACTCACTCACTTCTTGTAGGTTCTAGCGAGGGTCGGGCCACCCTCGGGTAGACAGGGTACGTGTTTGCTCTCTAGTGTGTGGTTTACGGTCAGCTAATAGTCTTGGAGTCATGGGGTAGATGAGAGTCTGTCTGAGCCATAGTATCCTCTACATCTTATCTATGCTTTAAGGACTACCCGTTTGGATTTGTTTTGCCAGCTTCTCGATTTTATTGCTTTGGTTCAGGGGGAGTTCATTTGGGAGCTTCTGGAGCTTAATATTGACTTAACTTAACTTGAACTAAAAGTTGCATCTCATGTTGAGGGGGAGCTGGTTTTTCTGCATTTTTAGCATTCTGCATTGTAATATAACTACATGGAGCCTTGATTATTATCCTGTCATGACATGATTACAATGCTTCACACCTTGCCATGATTTGTGCGTATTTGCTAGATTTATCATGACTTCATATGTGTAGACTAGCTTCTGCCATGATAAGTTAATTAAAACTGCTCAATCTGAATTAAAACTTGTCATGCTAGCATTTGAGTCTAGTCTTTCTTGAGCTATCCTTTTATGATTCATGCCATGTCAAGTAGGCTAAGTTGAGCGTTGAATCTCTATTAAGTCTTAGTTTGAGCTATATTAGTTCTTGATGATGCATAAGTTAGTACAATTGTTTAAAAAGCAAAAAGATCTCTTTTGTGCGAAAAAACTGATTTCACCAATTCTTTCTCATGAGACGGCTTGCCATTGCACTAGGCATGAACTCAGGGGGAGTTTTGGATGACCTAGACTATCTTCTTAAGCTTCTTGCTTGGAGTAGTCGCATAAGGCTTGAGATCTAGCACATAACAAAAAATTGGGTTGGAAACGACCATGAGCTTTAAAAAGACAATGGTTTATGTGTTCAATTTGCTTAAGCTACAAAAAAGGTACTTAATCAATGTTTCAATCTTGAGCTTATAGCACTCTATTTGGACTCAATATTAGCTTCCTTGTTCCGCTTAGCTTAATTGACATGGTCTGCATCATCCTTGGATATCTCTAGTTAGACTTTGCTTATTGATGATTTGACATGCTCATAAAATGCATTACATTTCAGATCATCATCTATGTGCTCTAGCTAGGATATACATATCCTGTCATGATCTAGATAGCCTTTTATTGAGTTATGGCTTGGTGTAGTTGAGTATGGTCATTATGGATAATTCTCATAGCTCTAAATGCTAAAATAAACAAACTTCAGCCATATTCATCCATTGTCATGTTATATTCTCTCTTTTGCATCCTTGATGTGTTTATTGCCAAAAGGGGGAGAATAGAGGAGAAAAACTTGAAGAAAAATTTGGGAACCATGTTCATTTGGGATCCTTCTAGAGTTTTGAAGAAAAATTTGCTCTTTCTGTTGTAGCTCTAGTGTTCTTTTGTCAACATGGTCATTAGCTTCATTAATCTTCTTTGGACCATGTTTGACTCTTTTTCATTTCAAACAAACTCAACGTTTTTCAGGGTTTGTCAATATACTCATCAAGGGGGAGATTGAGAGACCATGTGGTCTAAATCTCAAGCTGGTGATGAGTAATTGACACGTGGTTTGGTTAGAGTGAGTTTGGTTTGAGTGATTCGTGCCTTTTTGGCATTTGGCGAGGTCGGGTTATGACTAGACAGATTTGACGCGTGGTCGTCTTCCCGGTTGGTCATTTGGGCCATTTCTCGCTTGAGTAGGATTTGTTGGTACTAATCATATTTATATGCTTTTGTGCCGTGCTATGCGATGTGTTTTTTGTCTGTGATGGCTGCAGGACGTCGAGTGGAGTCGTGGCGAGACACGGAGGACTGGACTAGGCGCAGGTGGCGCTGAGGTCAGAACGGTCGGGATATGTCGAAGACGACGTGGACTCGAGGTGGTTGCGAGGCATGCGAGACAAGGAACGCGGAAGCTTCCCGGAAGGTGCAGCAGGGGCGTTTCGGTAAAAGCGCGAGGCTGCAAAAGGAAGCGGGTTAGCGGGCAAAGCATGGAGGGGTAAAATGGGCAAAGCAAAGTGTAAACCCATCAAGGAATGCTATAAATAGGAGTGTGTTTCCTGGTTGTTTGCAAGACTTGGAGAGGGGTTTAGGGCTTTGTGCTTTAGTGGTTGAGAGAGTGAGTGTAAAAGTTAGGGTTTCATTTGGGTTTCTCCATGTGTGTATGTGTGTGTTCCTCCCAAGAAGCATGTGTAGCTCTTGGTGTTCTTGAGGATTGAGAGGCAGAGAATGGATTGAGATGTAAACACTCTATATCAATCATGTATGTCCCCGTATCGATTTATGTTATCTTGTGTTGAGTTGTCCTGAGTTCTTGCACTTGGTTCTTGGCCTTAAGTCTTCTTTGTCTCAGTGGCTTCCAGTTTTTATTCAGGCATTTTTGGTTGATGTCTTCTGTGTGTTGATTGCTGGCAACGTATCAAGTCTAGGCCAACAAGAATACTAGTGCTTTCTCTTTCCTGCTACTCTTGGTTTGAATGCTCTGGTTTTTAGTCAGCTAAGTGTATACTTTGTCGTTACAGTTTATTCTCTGGGCCGATCTGCATGTGAACCAAGATCATATTTTCTTGATTTAGCCGAACTGCTCCCATTTCCTTTTTGGCTTTGATTGGCCTTTTCGGCAGCTAATGGAGGCTACTTTTATTGCTCTCGGTTTTTAGTTTCTTGCAGCTCATGCAGTCCGGTTGGGATCTTTTGGTCAAGCATTAAATGATCAGCAGCCCACTCATTTTTTTCGGTAGCAACTCTCTATTGATCTTCCAGCCGAGTAGTTTTCTTTTGCAATTTATTCTCTTGGCTGCAGTTCCTTTTTGCTTGGTCTCTTCGTTGCTTTGCCGTAAAAAAAGAGAATTGTACTAGCAGTACAAAAGAGCATTTAGGCCAACTAGCAGATCATTTTGTGATTTGCTTTTTCGGTTTGGTGGCAGCAAGCATTTAAATGTGTCTTCTTGTGCAAGTACTCAAGCATTTAATGTTTCTTCTTTTGCTTTAAGCAATCTTTGGCCAGAGGAGAAGGTGTATTTCTTTCGTCCTTTTTGCTTGCAGTCTGCAGTGCTCCTTCCTAGTTAAAGTATGATTTTTAGGATCTTCCGGAGAGCTAATATTTTCGTCTTCGTAGCTTTCTAATAGCTATCGAAGAGCTGAGTTTTTGAGTACTTGTGGGTGACGAATTTTAAAGTGGTCGACATTCACCCCCCTCTGTCGCCATTTCGGTCCTACAAAGGTCCGTGTGATTTGTATCCTTGATGCATGCACCCAATGGCCAATTGCTCTGTTCCTCTGGAATCATCACAAGATTGAGTGAATTATAGTTTTTTTTTGGTTCTTTGTATGTATATATGGGACACTGCATCAAGGGTGATCGTGCGTGAGCTCAAGATTGACGATACGCCGGCCTGGAAGGCCATGACGATGACGTCTTCACCTCTGGCTTCCTCTTGCCGGCGACGATGAAGACAAGCACACGCACGCACACCAAACACGAAGAACACGATGAACTCCTATGATATTTTGGTGCTGCAAGATCGCAGCGTTTTTTAATGACTCTATTGCTTTAAATAGGAAACAAATATGGTCACAGATTCATGTCCGTGAACACCACGACGCGCACGCGCCATACCCTCCTCACAAGTCGTGCCATCCCACAACTCAAGGATGTGCCGCGCGCTCTGGACTCTACAAACGGAAAAGCAGAAAGTCCCTGCATGAACTCGCATGCGTCGGACATGTACAGACGCTCCTGATTTAGCTAAAACCGAGCACAAGTTATTGACCCAGCTAAAACGTGTGAAGTTCAGAAGCTTGAACCGAGTTAGATTATCCAACAATCTCCCCCTAATTCTTGCTCGGTTCACTTGACCTTGACGACGCCAATCTTCTCGCGCAATTCATAGAACTTAGCGTGTCCGAGTGACTTAGTCAGGATGTCAGCGAGCTGCTCCTGAGAGCTCGTGAAATCCAAGCATATCCTCCCGCTGTCCAGACATTTACGGATGAAGTGAAATTTTAGTATCAATGTGCTTTACTTTTGTCGTGAAGCCTCCAGACACAACGTACCTCACAGTGTAATTTTTGTGTAATTTTATCCATTGCGAATTTTGCTCAAACATTAATAAAATTTTGATATTTTTACGAGTTTTTACATATAGCAAACGAGCTCCAAAAATTACAAAATTTTATGTAAAGTCTCCCGATACAGTAATAATTATTGTGTATTTTTTTAGAAATTTTATGTGGTCCGAATTTGCCACCTTTATTCAGGTTAACTTAATCATGAATTTAACGATCGTTTCACTTTTTTATAATTTTATACATTAGGAATTTGTACAATTAAAAGTAATTATAGTAGTACAAAAAATGCATCACACTGAATGCGATATGGCTCACTCATCTAAACCACTACTATCTTCTCGCCGTGCTTGCCTGCCCGTACGTGGCCTTGTCTTCCGTCGTACATGAGAATGTCCCGTTGGTTACGTTAGTTGGTCCGGAGGTTGCGTATCAGGTCAAAAGTGGTATGAAGACCGTTCTGTCTGCTTAGTGGCCGGCGGTGGTTCAGTAGGCTGAGGTACGGTAGGCTGGGTCCGATAAGGGTGAAGTCGTCCAGCTGAGACATGCCGAACTACGAGCCACCCGCAATAATGTCATGTACGAAGGACTCTAGAAATACCCCTTGTGGTGCGAAGGAGCTCTCGCCTTGATCGTACGACGTGGCAGTGAAGCCGGAGGAGCTCTGCCCACCGAAGTGTCCAAACCCTGCGTATGCCTAGAACGATGAGCTTTGTCTTGTGTACGCTACAAACCTTGGCGTCGTGTACTGCTTTCTAGAAGCATCTGGGAGGGCCGTGTCATCATTAGTGGACTCGTCATCACCCATATGTTGAATTGGAGGCTGCAAGATGAAACGATATTAGTCACAACAAATATTCCGGATGTACAATGCGAATCTCATACCTCCCAAATGTGCAGTGAAGATGAACAATGGGGAGCGGTAGTCTGTGCAGGTGATGCGGACGGCAAAAGGGATGCATCTCGACAATAGACCTGCGGCGGGAGAACGCCATGATGTTAGTGCAACGGAAGGTGTAATAGGGAAAAATGTAGGTCCGTACGTAAGTTTCCTCCTCGTCGGTACAACGCACAGATGATTAGCGGCTACTACTACGATGCCATGCAGACTCAGCAGATTGCAATAGCCAGCTGGACTCGCTAAGTCGCGATGACCTGGCAGGTGAGCATGGTGCCCCCACTGGGTGGCTCATGTGCGCACTGTGATCCATGCAACGGCCGCAGCTTAGGTTGTGCACTATTTTTTGGCTTGCTTTAGGATGAACTTCATAGTCTTCTACAGGGCAGGTGGTGTCTCCGGATTACTTATGATGGCCTTTGATTTGCTTGCGATGCGCTGCGGCCGCTCCAACTGAAGTGACATATGAAACAGGTTCAGTAACGAGCAGTATGAATTTATTGAATGGAACAATAAGATATTTGAACTGTCTTACGCTGTCATGCCGCCGCGAAGCACTGTGGGGATCGATGGAGCGTTCTAGACGTTCCTCACACGTGATGTGCTCAGGGCAATCTGGTGGAGGAATGGTCAGTCTGCCTCGTGACCAGGCTACGTAGCACTCCAGGTACTCATCGTACGTCTAGAAGTCGTACGGACGCTGCTCCATGATGACATCAATGTGTGCCCTTTCCGTCCATGTCTTCGTCCACTGCTGTTGCATTGGCTGCCAGTCTATACCATGCCGACCAGCCCTCGACTACCTACATTTTCAAAATCATCGAAGTTATATAGTAAGACATAGAAAGTGTACACAATAGTCGGATGGAGTTTGACTCACTGATGAACAGCATGAGGTAGGAACCTGCCATCTAGAGGGGGCACGACCTGGTGCAAACCCAATCATCATATCACGCGCTGTGGCACGTAAGCCTCCACCATGTACGAGAACACCAGATGGTGTGTCATCATCCATAGCTCTCTGTCCTCCAGGCAATACAGGACAACCCTACGGCGATACACGATGCACGAAATCTACCATCTAGGGACTCCATATGACGTTGTTGTCATGCAATGACTCGAACTCGTTGTGCCATAGCAAGTAGCACCTCAACAGTTTGCCCTTCGCCCACTGCAAATGGGAAACAGTCCACCAGATGCCTATAGTGGGCCCGTCTATCAAGTCTATGAACTCTCCAAATGGGTGCACTGGCATCACGATCGTCGAACATCTGACAGGGAAGTGCTCCCAACTCAACAACAATAGGAACACGTAGCAGATGGCCAGATTGGGGGTACCAGCAGTGGTGCACTGGCAAGCATCACATAACCCCCGATATGTGGTGCACAGGACCACTGATCCCCAGCTGTACCGAGGCAATCGTACCAAACTCTGTGTCCACCAAAGACTCGGTGAGGCCAATAAATTTAGCGTTGCAAATATTACTGTGTGTGGCTGGAAACATGCTCTAACCAAAGAGCTGGATAAGGAATGCGACAAGATGAGTCCTGACGACCTCAGACGTTGCAACCTGTAGGCATACACTGAAATTGTTAAGCCACATGCGGGGGATGCCACGTGCACTCTGTGAGATAGGCCAGCCGAACCGGTCCGCTAACCTCTCCTTCCAGTCGGTTGGTGCAGGGGCTGGAACAAGTGCGTCACCCTCGAGAGGGAGACCGATGGAGAACGCGATGTCGTTCAGAGTGACCATCATCTCACCCCAACAAAAGTGGAATGTATGCGTCTCGGGCCTCCACCTGTCCGTCAGTGCCGCGAGCAGGCTGCCATCGATGGTGAAATCATGCCTGGTGGAGACCAGCCTCGCAAAGGGCAACAAGCCCATGGCCCGCAGAGTTGGGACGTAGTGCTCGTCCAGCGCTTACGGATCCCCCCACGGCTTGAACGGTGAAGGGCCAGCCGTGTCACCTGTCATCCATGCATGATAATGGTGTTTCTCATCGTATGAGTGTTCCAGAAGCTCCGGTACAGCCATACCTACCAAATACATAGGACAGATGAAATATTAGTGCGAACATTAATAATTACTTTGTAATACAATCTACATTAATTATGACTAACTAAATAACAGTAATTATGACTACGAGAATAATATCGAAAGCATGCTATAAAAAATTACCTGTCTTTCGGGAGAACTAATCAACACTGACACCTCCTTAATGACTTATGCACTATCTTCTCTAAATAATTAGCTACGCACTATTAGTTTTGAGAGTACCGCTCATTAGTGCGAAATATTAGTGTGAACATTCATAATGACAGCAACATACTATAAATCAGTGATTATATGCGTTCGTACTTCACTACTTACCAATAATTTGATTACTCATCCAAAAAATGATGAGCCATTCATTACCGTTGTCCTTAGTACTAACTCATTACTTGCCCTGAACTAACAAATTATGGGTACCCTACGTACACAAAAATAGTACAAATTATGTCTAAATTTCTATGACATACTCACTTTGTAATACAAACTACATTAATCACAACTAACTAAATAACACTAATTAACTATGATTACGGGAATAACGTTCAAAGCATACGATAAAAAAATTACCTGTCATTCCAGAGAAGAAATCAGCATTGCCAAGTTTGAGCTACACACTAGCTTCTCGAACTAATGAGCTACGCACTCCCAATTTACAGCAACAACAATGGCAATGACCTTCTGCGATGAGCGACTAAGACGTTGGCTTCTCGAACTAATGAGCTATGCATTAGCCAGAGGTGCATATTTATGCCCGAGCGAAAGGTGAACCCGGTGCACTCACTCCCGCACGAACAGCGCTTTGGGTGAACGGGACGACATCGTAACAATGTCAAATGTGCAAACAAGGGAGCGGGCGAGGGGAGACGACACTCAAATAATGACATTAGTGCAAACCAGAGAGCCTGCAAGAGGGGCACATATAGAGAGAGTGACAATTGTGCGAACTGGATAGCAACAAATAATATATATACACACACACACACACACACGACGATTGGCCGACACATGGCACTTCAAAACATGCGTGACGATCGTTAAATTCATGATTAAGTTAACCTGAATAAATGTGGTAAATTTAGACCACATAAAATTCCTAAAAAATTACACAATACCTACTACTATATCGGAAGGCTTCACATAAAATTTCGTAATTTTTAGAGCTCATTACTATATGTAAAAACTCATAAAAATATCAAAATTGTATGAATTTTTTAGTAACATTCGTAGTGGATAAAATTACCCAAAAATTATACTTCAAGGTACATTGTGTCATAAGGTTGTACATAAATTTTCATAAATTTTTTTAGCTCATTTGATATATTTAAAAAATCAAAAAATTAGGGTAGGTAATTAAACTGGCTAATTAACCTGCTTTATTACCTACCGCCCCCTCCCTGGACAGCAGGCAAGCCTACTGTCCCCCTGGGCATTAGGCTGCCTGCTGTTCAGTGAGGGGGTGGCAGGCGCCTGCTGCCGGCGGTAGCACCACCTGTCACTCGCGAGCACTGCCGCCCTCCCCCGAATGGCAGAAATGACATTTTTGTAAATACACTGAGCATACTACTATTTTTGTAAATACGGTGCGAAATAGTGCCAAAAGTAGCTTTGTCTCTACAGCTAGCTCTCTTTATTCTACTCTGCTCTGATGGTGAGTACCTCCTAATTCAAGAATTTTTATCATATAGGCATATTTTAAACTCGTATTTACAAAAATAGTCATATGCTCGTAGTATTGACAAAAATAACGCTTCTGTCGTTCGGTCACGGAGCGGCATCGCTTCGGAGGTGACATGTGGCGCCTGTCATTTGGCTGACGGGTAGTAGGCGCTTGCCACCAGACGGCAGGCCACCTGTCGTCACCCCACATAATGGCAGGTGATTAAGCTGGCTTAATTACCTGCCTAAATTTGTAATTTTATGTCATATTTGTTTAAATTTTTATATATAGCAAATGAGTTTAAAAAATTACAAAATTTTATTCACAGCCCTCCGATACAACGGGCTTCATTGTGTAATTTTTTTGACAATTTTATCCTCTTTGAATATTGCTCAAAAATTTGTACTATTTTGATATTTGTAGGAGTTGTTATATATAGCAAATGAGCTCTAAAAATGACAAAATTTTATGCGAATCCTCCTAACACAGTCGACCTAATTGTGTAATTTTTTTAGAAATTTTATGTGATCAAAATTTGTCATATTAATTTATAATAATTTAATCGTAATTAGCGATATACGATGAGGGATGTCCCCCCTTGGTGTTGCCCCCCTTGCTCACAGAAATATCAGTCTATCCATACTGTCCCCCCTTGCCCGCTCCCTCCTTCAGACATGTGTTGGCTTGACCATACCGGCTTCCTTGCCCGCATAAATGTTAGTCTGTCCATGTTGTCCCGCCTCGCCCGCTCCCTCGTGCGCATATATGTTACTCTTACTATGTTGTCCTCTGTTGCTCATGGTGCTGCATGTCAACAATGCGTACATAATTTTCGGTGGTAATGCACCGGGTTCTCTTTTCGCTCGGCTTCAAATACGAAGCTCTCGCAATCACTCATCTAAACTGTGTTAAGTTTTTTGTAGGGAGAAGAACCTTCTCCATCATACAATAATATAGCATGGTAGACGCCGAGGAGCCAGTCGGAGCGGGGTTGCCAAAGGAAGACCTTCCCCTGGAAAGAAGGGAGGATTTCGGCCCTAACTACCGCTTGATGCCAAACAGGCGGGTTCAACCAGTATGCCGAAATGCAAACATAGGGAGGACGCGGTTGTGCATGTCGTTGAAAGCCATTTTTATGGCAGGCGATATTTCTTCTGATGCCCACACTTTGGAGTGCAGTTAGCCAATATTTTATTTTCTCTTACGGCTAATAGAGCTTCATGTTAACCCTCCTTTGCAATAGATGGCGAAATGCAACTTCATCCACTGGATCGATCCTCCCCATGAATACTATGTTGTGAGATACGTAGATACACTGTGGGAGTGAATCTTAGAGATGAAGGCATAGATTGACAGTTTCAATAAGGAGAACGGTGACCTCCAGCAATAGATGCAGCACGAGAGGGGCAGCAAGGAGGTCATCAACATAGGAAGTTCATATGATCCTATATATTGTTGCACAAATCCTAACTGCATATGTGTGTGCCACTACAATGATGACCAGCCACGTCCGAGGCACCTCCACTATGAGGCCATGTCTCCTCCACGATCACGGTGATGGGGAGGCACCACACGTCTTTTAGGACACTGTTGTATACCTCGGACATGTTGGTCATCATAATCCCATACCTCGCACCATCTGTGTCATAGAGAAAGGACCATTTCTCTAATTCAGGAATTGCTCTCCCTCTGTAGTTCACCTTTCTAGCTCGGTCCAGATGGACTCGAACTTTTGCCTTTAGTTTTGCAGTCACAATACCTTGAACATCTTCAGAACTTCCTGGCTACGAAACCGTGTGAACAAGTTAAATGTAAGATGCCTCATGCCCATTGGGACCCTTTTTCTTGCGGCAGTACAAGGGAACATACCGCAACATCATTAAGTGTGGAGTACACATAGGGCACCTCCAATGACACAATTCCCCAATGTGGACCACCCGTCTATCGTGTGTCGTCCTCGGTATCATCGGAGGCTGGGTCGGTGTACTTGTCGGACTCCAACCCGAGCGCCTGGTTCGGTAGATACTCGCGGCAGTCAATGCAAGCTGACCATCACATGCCTGCCTCGTCATTCTACACAAAATCAGGGGCAAGTCTTCCCTCCGACAAATTATGGGTACCGTACGTACTCAAAAATACTAAAAACTATGTCTAAATAACTACGACCTACTTATTTCATAATACAAACTACATTAATTATGACTAACTAAAAAACACTAATTAACTAGAACTACGGAAATAACGTCGAAAGCATGCGATAAAAAATTACCTGTCTTTCGAGGGAAGCAAACAGCATTGATGCGTCCTCCTGCAGCAGCCTTAATGAGCTATGCAATGGCTTCTCAAAATAATTAGTTATGCACTCTTAATTTTGAGTGATGATCGCGAGAATGAGCTTTCGCGATGAGCGACTGAGATGACTAATGACCAACTACGAAAGGTTTGTATTTATGGCTGAGCGAAAAGGGAACCCAGTGCGTTAACCCCACAAATTAAGGGCTCCTTATCGATGCGCCACACTTCAGGCGAGGGGGGACGGCATGGTAACACTGACAAATATGGAGACGAGGGAGTAGGTGAGGGTGGACGGCATGGATATAACGACATCAATGCGGACGAGGGAGCGCGCGAGGGGGGACGACACGGACAGAGTGATAATTGCATGAATGATGCAGTGGAAAAGGAAAGATAGCAGCAACGGGCTGACATATATGCGAAGGACGGAGTTAACGCGTTGCAAAAGATGCATGAGCATCGCATTTCGCTAATTATGATTAAATTAACATGAATTAACATGGAAAATTTGAAGCACATAAAATTTTCAAAAAAATACACAATTAGGTAGACTGTGTCAGGAGGCTTTACATAAAATTTTATAATTTTTGGAGCTCGTTTGCTATATGTAACAACTCCTACAAATCTTAAAATAGTACAAATGTTTTAGCAATATTTAGAGCGAATAAAATTGTTAAAAAAATTACACAATAAAGTACATTGTGTTGGGAGGTTGTGTATAAAATTTTATAATTTTTTGAGCTTATTTGTTATATTTAAAAATTTAAATAAATATAATATAAAATTACGAATTTAGACTGGTAATTAAACCGGCTTAATCACTTGCCGTTTTGTGGGTGGACGGTAGGTGGCCTGTCATCTGGTGGCCGGGAGGTAGGTCACCTGCCACCCACCGGTTGAACGGCAGGCACCACGTGTCACCTCTGGAGCGCTATCGGCTAGTGACCGGTGGCAGAAGTGCTATTTTATTAATATCACATGTATACGACTATTTTATAAATACGAGTTCAAAAGCCGTTATATATGCCAAAAAAATCCTAAATTTAAAACAAGTATCTCTCGGCTAAGAAAGAGGTACAGTGTGAAATTTATTCCTTGATCTAATTGATGGTAGGATCCGTATTGCACAACTCTTCTTGCGTAGACTCTGACTTAAGTGTGGTTAGCCATCATTCATAGTACATGATTTACTCGGATTAGTCATTCAATGAGCAAATACATTAAATTTGTCATCACTCTCAGCCCCTAGCAACTAAAACTTTATTCGGCGGGGAGTTGCGTTAGCAAGAACTAAGATAAAAAGCCCTTGAATCACAAGAACAATGGTCGCACCCTATTCAAGTCAAGTACCCGGTCAACCTATAGGAACAAGTTATTAGGATGCCTAGATGCATGGGATATAACCTCCTTGAGGTTTTTTTCCACCTTTTCCACATCTTTAGTAACTAGCAAGACAGAGAACCAAGAACCAAAACAAATCCAAGCAAAGAACAAGTCAAAGTTGTGAGACAAAACAAGAGCAAAGACTTGCACGAATTTGATAGATATACTGATGCTTGGAGATGAATGATTATACCACTCCCTAGTCACACATAAGCCTAAGGATGACAAAAATCTCACACACAAGAGCCTTAACTCCTTTCTCCCTAAAGTTCTCTTAAGAGCATTCTCTACCAAGGCTTCCAAAGGCTTAGGGCCTGTTCTTTTTTTTTGCTGAAGTTTGTGGCTTTTCTTTTGGTTTTTGAGCTGTTTGTGTGAGAGATTACAGAGTAACAGAAACTCACGTGCAATTTTTGCCGATATAAATGAAGTCGGTACAGTATGTACTACAATTAACTAGTAGACCCTATCTTGAAAAGATACTCCGTTTAAAAGCTAGTTACTGTAGAAAAGCCAAAAACAGTTTTTAGAAGCTGAAAAGAACAGGGCCTTAATCCCTAAGCCACCTCTACCTCTCATTTTATAGTGGTGGCCAAGCCAACCATTCCACCTCTAAACCCTATGTCTGAATCACACATGTAAATACTATCCACTTACACATAGGCTAACCTGGTAAATCCAACAACATAATGGGTTTTACACTTAACTCATCACTTGAATATGCTTTTCAAAGTGCTCTTCATCATGATGCTCTAATAACCTAATCAACACTCTTGTCCTCGATCAACTCAAGTCACAAGCACCTAGAGTGTGAGTTGGAGCCTGTCAACCACATCGAGTGTGTGATTAGTGTGCACTCGAACTTCCCGATCAAAGTGTTGCTGTATCGCCTTCATACAAGGTGTGTGCGGCAGTGTCACTCACTGTGCTCTTGTGAACCTGAACCTGCCATGTTAGTAGTAACGAGAACCTCACAAATAAATACTAGTTTTTATCAACTACTATGTATGGTGGAGTTAATTAAGTCACTCAACATTCAACTCTTACCAAGCTCTTGCAACAATCTTACCAGTGCGAAGCAGGTGGTGCAACCGGTGGCTGCTTCGTGACAACTTTCACCCAAATGATGTGTAAAGTGATTGCAAGGCCGGCATCTATTCGGTTAGTGGTAGGGGTAGCTTGGAAGGCTAAATATTTAAGTAGCAAAGGAATGGCAGTATTTAATTTTTAGAATTACACTAGCTAAAAAATAGTCCAAAATACTTGTCTAAATTGCTAGCCCCAACTAGTACTCAATCCTAACTCAAGCAAGCAAACACTAGACGACACAAGGGCTATATAAAGAGGGCTAAAAAAATCTGAGAATAAACAATGCTGCATTTCTTTTATTTTTAAAAGACTTGTGCGGTTCTTTTCTTTTTGCACTTGCATCCTTTCTTTTTTTATATCTTGTGTAGCTTTTTTTTCACTTGCCTCCCTTTTTTCCGAGCTACACAAATATTAAAGCTCACTAAAATATGGCATAGAAATAAAGATTACACAATGTTGAATGAAAGAAAACTAAAACTGGACAGCGAACGGACACCAGAAACGGGTGCTGAAACTTCGAAGGCTGTTTCGAGGCCCTAAACGGCCTTTTTTTTTTGGGGATTTTCACCTTTTTGGAGCCTTGTGTGGTTAATCCTGATTTTCACTTTTCGTTAGCTTTCCAACGAGCCAAAGAACGTCGCAATCTCAGTTTGTATGTAAAAGTTATAGCTGTTTTTAGTGAACATTGCACGAAATTATCCTGAACTTGGCCCCAAATAATCAGAACCTGAACACAACTTTATCCTAGGTGATTTGGCTAGTCGAGAAGAAGAGAAAACCAAGTTGATCTCTAGCTCTAAAAAATCTAGTGGCACAAACTCGGCAGCGAAGAGCAATCGTAGAAAGGAAGAGGGTAACCCACGACCAGCCGACAGCACCAAAGCAAATTTGACCATTTTTTATTTTCAGATGCAATACCCAAAACTAAAATTAAGGCACTAGATTCAGACCAGCAACCAGAACTTGACGATGGATGAAAAATTCAACAGGGTAAAATAAAAACTGAAATTGTAAAGGCACAACAAGGGTTCAATTTTGGTGATTTTCGACGAATGTAATATTTTTATAGAGCAATTTTCTAGTTATAAGTATGAAAAATAAATCTAAAATAGAAATCTCATCGGGCAATCTGTACTACGATACCACTTGATGTAGGATTCGTCCCGATCTTTCGATGAGGGATAACTAACGATTTCTGTAGGATGACTTTGACGATGATGGTTACCAACCAAACATATCTGGGATGCCAAGCAATTGCTAAACCACACTCCAAATGGTTATCAATCATGCCAAAAATGCAGCTGACCTGATCACGAAGACCAGTTCCTGCAACGCAACCATAGAACGAAGCAAGAACAAAATAAAAGCAATTGGAATTGCAAATAGAAATTAAAGCACTAAGAATAGTTGTGAGGTTCAGAAACACACTTCCATAGGTCTAATCAACACTAGAGAAGATGTGGATGTTGCACACGGGGGCTAAGAAGCAAAAAACTAAATCTAACCCTAAAGGTTGCATCCCTGGCCCTATTTGAGGGTCTAGAGATGTGGGGAGCATGTCCATGTGGGAGGGGGAGCATCCTACTACAACTTTCCAGTTGGGCCCAAACTGATATAAGGCTTAAGGCCTACGTTTGAAACTAATTCGAATTTGTTTCATAGATTGTGATGCGCTAAGGTAAAGTTTGGAGGTAAAACTAGAACCATTGGAAAGAGAACATCATAAGCTTTCCAATAAGTCCTAGATCACCTCATTTGGACTCTGTATGCATCTTCTATGCTCATTTGAAGGCAGCGTTGTCTCCAAAGGCCAAACTGGATTGTAGAATATGCCCAACTTTCATTATTGGTTGTCCTGGCCTAAAAGTGACGCAGTGACCTTCATGTTCATCCCAAGCATGTCCATGACTCTATGTGCCTCTCCTTGATCCTTACATGTGTTTCTAAGCAGAATCACATCACACGCATTCGACAGCAACCCATTCTTAGAAGAATTAAATATCTCTATGAACAAGTTCACCTGATAATTGAATTGTCGCACACGTCCCCTAGTCATAGGACCATGTGTAGCAGCTAGGGGAGTGTTGTGTGTGTCCAAAGTAGTGATATCCTCATTAGAGACCCTCACTCCATAGAAACTTTGGCACATTCATAGTATGCATGAGTGACCGTGCCACCTTTAGGATATGTCGATTTTTCTCTCAGTTACCCCATTCCATGGAGGTGTATCTGGGCATGAGGACTAATGCAATATCCCCTATGTTGACAGAAAACTAACAAACTCCATGTTCACATACTCAGTTCCATTGTCAACTCTTATCACCTGCACATGAGTATTGAACTGATTCCCAATATATGCACAGAAATCCTGAAAGTATCGAAGCACCTCACTCTTATGTTTAATGAGATATATCCATGTCATACGTGAGTAGCAATCTACAAAGGTGACAAAATACTTCACTCCACTAACAGAGACCACAAGAGAAGTCCACACATCAGAATGAATTAACACAAATGGTAACATACTTTAGAGTCTCTATTCATATATGATACCCTTGTGTGTTTCCCAAACTCACATGCATCAAGCACTAGCTTGCTTTTGCTTACCTTTCTTATAGTATCAAAAGAAATATGCCTATTCGACAATGCTAGAGTATCACCCTAGCCTCTTTCTCACTTGCAACAGCTTCCAAAGCAATGCATAGGACTTTGGTAATACTCCAACAGGCTTATAAGTCTAGACTTCTAAACTTTTTTACACTGTAGCAGTTGAAAATGAACTACAGCTACTATTATCTTTTTCTACGTAATTAAATTTAAAAATATAAAAAAGAAAAAAGTTATAACATCACGAACAATGCAAAAAAAATAAAAGAGAAAAAGAAAAAGCAAAAGCAAAAAAACCAAAAAAGTAAAAGAAATTAAGAAGCCAGAAGTTCATTCTGCATGATACCAATTACAAGCCTCCTTCCAGTCTCTCCCCTCAAATATGCAATTCTCTCCGTCCAGAGTAACCCGACAATCCGTATCATCAACCAAAGAACTTATGGATACCAGATTAACAGAAGATACCAGATTAACAGAAAATGAAGGAGCATATAGAACTGATGAGCGATGACAATGTAATAGATGGGGTGCATTGAACAGTACCTCGACCGCGCGACACCGCTCCGAGCTCACCGCTAAGGTCAGCTCTTCCCGACTGCTCACTTCTCAACGGCCGGATCAAGTGCCGCCTCCCCACTAAGAGCGCTCAGATCCACCGCCGCCAAGAGCTCCTCCACAACCAGCACATGCTACCGCTGCTTCCAAGCCGCCGCCACTTGAGCACTCCCCCGCGCGATTCTCCATTGCCAGGAGCATTCGACCGCCACCAACCCCGGCGCCGACACCACCTCTGCCGTTGGCAGCCCTAGGATTTGGGTTTCACCAGCATCGCTCCACGTCGCCAAGCTCTAATACCATGAAGTTTCTTGGAGATTTTTCTGGAAATCTAGCTATCGTCTCTATTCCTCTTTCTTTGCTATACATATACAACAACATACATGGGCTCTTTCGGCCTCACACACACAGCCCATACTAGTCTAACCTCAACATTGGCCAGGTCAAAAATCCAGCCTTTCCAATTTCTCTCACGCCTTTCTGTTGCTTCTCCCAGCCCGCATTTCAGCTGAATTGAACCACTTGCTGAAGTACATGGTGTTGCTGGTATCAGCAGATGGAGTCACGGGCCTCATATATAAGGATGGATGACTAATGGTTTGGGGGGTGTTGGAATCTAACTGCTCAATGTCACCAGTCAGATGCTCAAGATCCACATTTGCGTTGGAACCAACCAGGTAAATCTCGAATGGCCAATTGGCCATTTCTGCTTAACAGTTTTTTTCAAGAAATATGCTTTTATATCTTGGCTGAACTAAATCCCTGACAATGTTTGTAATTTGTGTAATCATAACTCTGTGCTAGCGCTTTAGAGATCTCCTGTCCTTTGGTAGAAGTCAGAATCAATTTACTCAATGTCAACAAGCAGCTTCATCAGCCGTTGCAGCCCGAAAGTTTGTGGCCTAACAGGCAAGTTTTGAATCGTTTGCTTTTTTCTGTTATTGTGGTTCCTGAGGCACATCGTGTTACAGTTGGTAACTCGTTTTTAGAGTTGGTAGTCATAGTCGAATATTGGTGGTCGTGTACAAGTACGCTTGTGGTCGTGTTCGAGTTTGTGTACGAGTACGAGTCAATTCATCGAGTTTGTGTCGGAGTCGTAGAAGTCATAGTCATAGTCGAAGTCAAGTCTATCTCAGAGTCGTAGCAAGTCTCCGAGACGTAATCGTAGAGCTACTAAGTATAAAAGGACAGAGCAATGTAGCGAGAGAATGCAAGCAAGCGATAATGCAATCGGTGTAATCGGGGCAATCAGTGTGATCGAACAGAGAGAAATAAAGAAGAGAAGAAAGAACGGTTTTGGTTTTAGGAAATCTATTGAGTATCGAGTTCTACATGTTTGCATACGTGGTCATAAACGAAGTTACGACCACGGCGATCGAGCGGAGGTGTCCGTAGGAGCTGAAGACATGGTCATAAACGAGTTACGACCACGGTCGTGGAGCAGAAGACATAGTCATAAGGGTTACAACAAAGACATTCGATAGAGCCTTCAACGTGGTCGACAGAGTCACAGCGTGGTCGTAATCAAGTTACGACTACGATGATCGAGCCTACTACATGGTCGAAGGAAGCGCAGCGCAGCGGCGGAAGATGTGGTGGTAACTTTCTCAGCTGAAGTTATGAGAACGCAGTCGGAGCTGGAAGGCGTGATCGGAGCGGTCACAATGTGGTCGTGGCCAGACTCAGAGTGGTCGTAACGATTCCAGACATGGTCGTACGATTGCAATGAGTGGTCATAAAGGCTATAGAGTAGTTGTAGGCTGCAACACATCGTTTGAGCCGTTATAATGCTCCTGTCAGGTTTCATTTTGGAAAACATAATAAGGGTCATATTCTCACTTACAGGGTTGAACGCTGAGGCCAGGTTTTCTATGTGGAGATACACAATGAATTCATCTGAATTAGATGGTGAAGCATTTGGCAGAATATACATACTTGCATTGCATCACCAGAACTTAGTTGCCAATATTTTGCCTGATGATTCATCCCAGCGATGACTGACATAGTGACACTGAGGTTCTTTGTGTATGCTGCACACAAATGTCAGCTTCAAAATTCATCCTGATATGCCAGAAATATTGCTACCTTTCCATTCTCTCGGTCAGTCCGACTACAGTTCCTGATGAATTGTATCACTCCCAGGTCCCAACATTGCTACACTGTGTTTCAGCTCTCTCTAATGGGAATTGTTGTGTGTGGACATAAATCACATGGAAGTTATAGTTCGGTTATGTGATTCAACCACTCCATGTGAACAATTAGTGTCACTGTGTCTGGGAAACTCATAGTTACAATCAGCCAGGCAAGTTTACAATTAGTCATTTGGGTCTTTTAGGTGTGCTTGGTTGCTTGCACCAAGTAATACATGTATAGGATGGTTCAAGAAAAAAGTCATCCGTATATGTGGTTGTTTGAACTAAACCAACCCACTATCCCATCCTGAATGGTGGGATACAAATATCATGAATATTCCCTGTAGATGCTGAACCATCTCATTAACCCAAAACAATTAAACCATGTGATATAGGACAATTCCATCTCATTTAACCTGTTGAAAATAAGGTGATCTACTCGTATCCTTTTCCTTTAGTACTTGGAGAGGTATGTTATAATGAGTGCTAAATAAATCATAATAGGATTAGGATTCCCAGTTTCTTTTAGAGTAGGATTCCTACTTTTGTTTAGAGGAGAACTAGGGGCTATTTAAACCCAAGGGGGTGGCCATGGAGAACCCAAGCCAAGAAGCAAGCCAAGCAAGAGGAGCTTATCCAAAACAAAGGGCACACGAGAGGATTAGAGACTAGGTTATTATTTTAGCACTAGATTCTTGTATAGGGCAATGATTCAAGGATCCCAAAAGGTTCGAGGGGGTTATGAGAGGACAATAATTCCTTGTACTCTTTTGAGGTTGTACCTGATCAATTTGTGGTCGGCTTCACCAAATATTTTCTTTCTCATCGTGGTTGTTTCCACGCTGTTATTTCAGTTCTCTCTATGAGATTCATCTACTTCGTCCTTGATATCGTGTATACTCATGCCGTATCTCACAAACTCTGATCCGATCCGAAGGCTATTGTGCATAAGAAGGGGTATCAGAGTAAGTGGTATCAAAACCAAAGCTAAATTAATCTGATTTGTGACAAAGTTGGTAAAGCGTTAGGTAGCACAAAATCAAAATTGATATCGATGATGTGGAATTAAATAGAGAAATTTGACGGCGAAGGAAATTTCAGCTTGTGGCAATGCGTGGTGAAGGATATCCTTATCCAATAAGAGCTAATCAATGCTCTTGAAGGGACAAGCCTAAAAAGATGTCCAAAGAAGACTAGAAGGTGATAATACAAAAGGTTGTCAATACTATCCGTCGATGTCTCTCCGATGAAGTAAAGTACTCGGTGATCAAGGAGAATTCACCGAAGAAATTATGGAAGGACTTAGAAGAATTGTATATGACGAAGTGGCTGATAAATCAGTGGGTGTTGAAGTGACAATTGAATAGGTTGGGCATGGAGGAAGGAACACAGTTTATTAATCATCTCAACATCTTAACAAGTTTATCACACAGATGACTAGACTGGATAAGAAAATTGAGGAAAATGACAAGGTCATCATATTGGCACCATCTCTACAACTATCATGAAAGCAATTGGTGATGAATATTCTCATCGATAAAAGCACTCAACTTCAACTAGGTAGCTGCATATCTATGGGAGGTGGAGTCCATGAAGAAGCCATTAGAATCTTCAACCTCTGATGATCAAACATTGGTCGTCGTAAGTGTTGCAGGCAAAAACAGTAGTCTCGTGAAGAAGGGTAAGAGCAAGGGCACACGTGTATGCTATCTATGTGACGAGGAAGGTCACATGATAAAGGATTACCTGAGTTTGAAGAAATAAAGGGTGCATGCTCAATGGTGGTAGCAAAATGATGATTTGGATGAACTTGTTGTCAGTCAATCAAGTACATCTTATGGATGGATATCATATTCATGTTGTTGCTTTATGTAGGACTCGATATGGCAACAGAGCTGGGGTGAATGATGCCTTCAAATTCAACCTCTCCAGATGGTATTCGAAAACCTTCACTCCACTAGCAACTGGAAGCTAGGAATATCATATTAGCCTACTAACAAAGAACTCACATTCCTTAGGACCAGTCAGGCCGCTATGGAGAGAGCGATTGGACCGGCCTGGAGTTGGTGGTCTAACTACTTAGTAAAACCAGTTTGACTAGTTGTCGGTCTAACCGCTAGCATGGGCGGTCTGGCTGCTCCCCTGATCCAGGACCTAAAAATTAGCCCTCACCAAACCCAAAATGGCACACATTCAAATGACTTGAGACTTTGCACACACCTTGCTAAGGATCTCAGGAACCTAATTCATCCAAGGATCGCAAGGATCTTGACTAAAGTTCTATCTTTCCTCAAGACAAGCACTCTTGCACTAAAATATAGCAAACCTCAACAACATGAGATATAACTTGCTCATGAGTTTGATATGGCCAAGATGGCTCTAGATATATTCCCATATGTCACAACAAGTAAGAGAACCCAAAATTCAAGGCCAAAAACCCTAGAAATATGATTCACTAGAAGGGTTCCAAGACAAACTAAACCCAGTAAACATCTCATGATCTTGCTATAACTGATTCCTAGATGGATGGGATATGATCCTTATGAGGCATATCCATCCCTTACACATCTTTGGAACACAGTAAAACCAAGAGAGAAGAGAGGGGGAAAATACCAACCAAAATAAGTACAAAATCAACAAGATCAAGAACACATCATGTAAGATGAATAAAATTGATATATTGTAACTTGTAGATATTTGATTTATAGCCACTCCACCAGGGAGGAGAGAGCTCTCTCTCTCCTAAGAGTACATACCCCATAAGCCTCCCCTCCAAGTAAGCCCCTCTCTCAACCTCTAGAATAAGTAGTTGGTTGCTTTCCTCTTTGTCTTCCATGTTTACCCTAGCCACCAACCTCTCCCACTCAAATAAATGGAGCAACCAGTCTATATTTAACCCTAATGGATACTATCTATGATCACAAGGGAACCTGTTAACCTCATACACATATGGGTTTTTCTCTCATACATGACTTATGCATACTTTTCAAAGTGTATAAGCTCAACCGGCTAAGGAGCAAGCTTCCATCCACTTGGCCTCCTCAGCGTCTCCTTAACCTAAACTGCTCTCCATGAGTGATCTTGCATGGCTTTGGCTTCTACAATGAATTTGAGTAGGAAAATATCAGTATAAAAGGGAAGTAAGACGAGAGCAAGATACTAAGAAAAGGGAAGAACAAAATAGCAATAATATGATATATTTATCGCAAATATTTTTTTCTTAGGGAAATTAGCCTTTTTGTACATAACAAATCCTTAGACTAACGACCATTCTAACTAGGGTTTATCCTACAATCGACAGCTCCGATACCACCTCTGTGGGGACCCAAATTTGACAATCTGGATTTTGGTTCTTATAGAAAGGTTTTGAATTTAGATAAATTTAGAAACAAAAATCAATGGATTTAGATTTAAAATGAAGCAGTTATGGCCTTCCAATGTTTGAACCGAGGTGAAATTCCATAAATTCAAAAATCTCTGACAAGTGGGGTTGACTAGAATTTCTTTTTTGTTTTGGAATTATTTTTTTAGGAAAATTCTTCAGTGGCTGACAAGTGGGGTCTAGTGGGTTTTGATTTCCTTTCTAATTATTTTTTACATGTGAAAATCCTATGAAACGCTAATACCTGGGTCCGAGAGGCAATGACACGGTCCGCATGGACCAAGTCCATGAAATGTTTGGCTACGTGTGAGGCTGCTATGTTTGTGACTCAATGGTTAATCCGAAGGATAAATACATTTCTTAATCTTGGCGGGACCCACTTTCAATCACTCATTACTACTAAATCAAACAGTAATGCTCTCTTAACCGTTAACTAGGCATGGTCCACTTATCATTGAGACAGAGTTCCTCATCTGAAACAGGGGAGCTCCGGCGGCGATCATTGCCATGCTTGCTGACGGCGAGGAAGGTGCCAGGGGACTCGGTCGATGGGCAAAACGGATTGTGGGGTTCACATACTAGCTAAGGGCAGTGGAAGCAGTCGATTAGGTGCACCGGAGCGGTGGCTCGCGGGCGATGAGAGGCGGAATGGCGTGGCTAGGCTAAGGTTTTAACCGCATGACTGAGTGGCTCAAGGACCGAAGGTCATCGTGGTTTGGCTGACGATGAAGGGCTGTGGCGGTGGCGGGATGTCGGTGATGATGAGGTGCAAGTTTCACAGTTAAAACCTTAAATTGAGGGTGGATTCATGATCTATACTCCAAAGTGATGCTAGGGGTGATGATGGCATGGCCGAGATGGGATCTATCGGTGGCTTGGCTATGCATGACGGTGGTGGCGTGATGGCTAGCCAGTGGCTAAACTCAACATCTAGGGCACACATAAGCACCTATACCCTAAGGGGATTCTAGTGGTTCCACTTACCTGACGTGAGGTGCTATGGGTGAGACTACCCATATTAGCCGAAATTGGGAACGAAGGCCTCATGGCTAGGCTGAGCTACCGTGCGCTAAGGCTTAATTCAGCTAACCTAATGGTCTTCACTACTTCTAGAACAGGAAGTGACGCAAGTACTTACAAGCTTGGGGCCAGGGAGGTAGAGTTGGGCAGTGAGCGAGGATGGCGGGCTAGGCCAAGCTCTATGAACGATTGTGGCAACGGCGTTCCAGCCTAACTGTGGGGGAACAGTGAAGGTGAGTTGAGCAAACTAGAGAGTAGGTCAAGGCGAACTCGACGGGAATGTTAGCGGCGATAGAAGCTTACCGGAGTGGCAGAATTCGTCGGTGGCAGTTGACGGCTAGGGTTGAAGTCGACAGCTCCATTGGCTTATGAACCGAAAGCAAAGAGAGGGCGAGAGCTCAAGAGAACTGGAGAGGGATAAAAGACGTACTCAGTGATGCGGTTGGGCGTGGCTTAAATAGAGGGAAAGAGAGGGTACGAGGGGAGCGCTTGGTCATGGTGCTGCATCGAGCGGCGGGGCTTGTCATGGCTCTACCACACGGCTGGGACAATCTCACGATGATGTAATGCTCGAGGGTGGTGCTGCAGGTCTTCAATGACACTTTGCGAGCTTATCTTGGTGACGCTGAGAAAGAACGAGCGAGAGAGCTCGGGTGAGAGAGAGACAAGAGAGAACAGTAATCGAGAGCTGATAGATGGGACTGTAGGGCCCGGTCATCAGTGGCATGAGAGAGAGAGGGCAGTGAGGCTAGCATGTGCACTGGGCTGTAGGTGTGGGCCGTGCGGGGAAGAGAGAGAAAGCAGGAGTGGGCCAGCTTGGCTTGAGCCGTGGTAGGGAAATGGGTTGGGCCGGCAGAAGGCTTTCAGCCCAGAGGCCAAGGAGGGAAAATTTTGGGGTTTAAACTTTAATTCTGATTCTAATTTGAGTTTGAATTTCTAATTTGAATTTCATATGGTATTTGCACACAAGATTTGTAGGAAAAATTCCTTAGCATCCAATTGACTTTTAGAAATTTTGAATTCATATTTTTGGGCTAATAAAATTGTTTTAAAATCTCAAACTCCAACAAGGCTTTTAAGAAAAATTTTAAAATGCACCAAAAATATTAGAAATTTACGAAAAATCATGCATGTTTATTTTTAAAGCAAAATTGGGCTGTTACGCTACCCTACGTGAAGCACACATTTATGGGTGCGATCGCCTAATTGAGCTTCCTACCCATCCATCACTAAGTCAACTAAGCATTTGTGGCTGTGGATACCTGAGTGCAGCCGGTTTCCTCCCCTCACCATCTTGAGCCTAGAACGCTGTCACAACCTGAGTTCTGTCATTGTCTCCGGTCACTTTTGAAGTTGGAGCTCGCAGTGTGTCAAAACCTGAGTGCAGTCGGTTCTCTGGCCTCACTTCCCA